>WBMW01000120.1:0-85012 GCA_013396635.1 Penelope pileata
GCGCTCCTGTTTGCAGGACGCCTACCATTGCAGTCGTGAATAAAAAACTGCTTAAACTGCTTCACTGGAGGTCCGGTCTCTGAAAAATTATTTGAGATGTTTCTCACGATTCCTTGTCTTAGTAAATAGTTTTTATCTCAACCAACAAGTTCTACTGCATTTTCTTCTAATTCTCTCCCCCATCCCACCCTCGGGTGAGGAGTGAGCAAACGGCTGTGTGGTACTTAGCTATCTGTTGGGTCAAACCACAACACCACTAAAGAAAAGAAACTTGTTCAAAGAAAGCACATTACAGAACTACAGAGTAATGTTCATAATCAGAACTGAACTGTTTGAGGTTATACTCCGCTATCCAAAAAGTCAGGAGAGAATATCTTCAATTTGCATGCTAAGTGCATAAATATGCACATCAAAAGAAAAAATGCATCTGTATAGAAAATTGTGGGTGTATCGAAGACATAAGTATTTCTCGTTCTTGTGGATTTTCTTCTCCTTTGGAGACTGTTTCTGTACATAAAATGCATCAAATAACAACCACTGTCATTTAATCGCTTACTTCATTGAGCTCTTCTGTTGTGCCTATGCAAGACTATTGATTTGGTTTACTGCCCATTAGTGTACCCTTGATACTTTTTTGTAATTAAGATAGTTCAAAGGACAATATATCAGCCAAGTGAGCGACTCATGCAGAGCCCAGACCTTTTGCAGTGCATCAGTATGCAGAGTTTTCTGTGATTTCAGGAGTGCTTGATTATGATTCTCAACATGTTCAATCAGAAGGGGTTCTGGAGAGATTTTCATTTCAATTATGTATGCCTCATTATCATACTTTTAGTGAAGCGAAAAGTACATTACAAGGTGAGAGTCAAAAATGATGAGATGGAAAGCATAAAGTGTAAGTATCTTAGAAGGATTTCTAAATTTGTCCGAAATAATATTAATTCACAATAATATTATTCATCCTTTCTCTAATGCTGTATATTTAAATGATATTTTAAAATAATCTCTTCAGAGCATCTTTCACAAGATAAAGTGTGACATAAAGTTTTAATAAAGAAGGCACACAGTCATCACTGGGGAGATAAACAAATTAGAAAATATTCCATTGTGCGGTGGAATTTAAGGAGAGATGTTTTTCTATGGTTGAAAATGGGTGCTCAGGAAACAGGAAAGCCTGTACTGAGAAGAAATGGGTCACTGCTATGAAAGACAGAATAGACGGAGACAAAATCTTAAGCTAACAGGCAGCTAAAACAAGAGATAAGCAACATATAATTAGGAGATATTTGGAGCATGACGCTGAGGTCAGCAGATCAGAAGGCACAGCACAATTTGGACAGGAAAGAGAAGAGACTTGTCTCTGAAAATAAAGGAAAACACGAAAGCATTTCAAGAGAGGAGTGCTGTGGTTAGAGGAACATGACTTTCAATAGTGGAATTTTTGTTAGACTAGAGAGCTGAAACTCTCCGAATGGATACGTGAGTACAGAAGGTATCTGAAGGGAGAAACTGAAAAAGCCGCAAACAGGAAAGAAATGGGAGAGTTAATAAACTGAAGAAAAGACTGGATAAGGATTGAGAATGGAGTACTGTGACAAAGAAGCATGAGACAGCAGAAACAGCCTACGAGAACAACAGAGTAATCTATGTATAACAGCAAGAATTTTATTACAGAGTAAAATACAAGGAAGCCACATTGCAGACACTCAAGAACGGGGCCAATGGAGGAACAGCGTAGGCATCATCTATTTACACTGAAAGAATTCAAAAGCAAAGAAGGAGGATAAAGTTAGCATATGAGTAGAAGAAAAAAAGACAGGACAGGTTTTTTTATTATTATTTAAGTGATAATCGTAGGTAATTAAAAAAAAATAGAAGAATATATGGAATACAAACTCAATATAAATATTTCTGAATATAAATAAAAGGAACATAAAATGAAAAATGAAGGAAAGAAAGAAGATAAGAAAGGAAGTGAAAAAGAATAGTGTTATAAACTGAGAGATTGTAAAGATGTAAAGAATGGTTTAACAGAAAGCATGGGAAATTAAAGGCTAGGACAAGTAATAAAAAAAGGGGGAGGAGGAAAGAATCTTTCTGGGTATTAAATTTATACCACTGCAAAACTTTAAAAGATTATTCACATGAAGAAACCACATGTGTACACATTTTTACTCCTAAGCTGCTGCTAACAAACCTGATCTATCATCAGAAAATTGGTGTGCTGTTGAACAAGAGCCAAACATTAATTTAATGGGAGAGTGAAGATATGATAGCAGAATCCACATTAATAAAGCAGTAAAAGAAAATGCTGTGCAGACCTTTGGAGAAAATAATTAAGAACTTCAATGCTGAATCATATATGTTTGAGAAAAGTGAACTGTATAAGCAGTACAAATGGAAGATACTCATATTTAGGACAAGAGTGAATGGCCTCAAGTTGCACCACAGGAGGTTCAGGTTGGCTATAAGGAAAAACTCCAAAAGAGTGGCCAGGCATTGGAACGGGCTGTCTAGGGAAGTGGTGGAATCACTGTCTCTGGAGGTGTTCAAGAGATGCGTAGGTGTGGTACTTAGGGATATGGTTTAGTGAGCAATATTGGTAGTAGGTGAACATTTGGACTAGATGATCTAGGAGGTCTTTTCCAACCTTAATGTTTATATGATTCTGTGTTTCTATATTATGGTAGAAACATATTAGACTCTCTTCAACAGACTTAAGTGCTGCTCTCTAGCTTTCCGAATTCTTCAGAACAAATTACATATCTTAATCCTTATGTATCTAAATATTTAGGTATCTAAACACAGCACATAATTTCAAAACATTAATGACTCTTTCTAAGCTGAAGGAAAATTAATTATTTCAAACAAATTCAGATTGTCAGAGTTTGATAGGAGTCATGTTGGTCAGAACCGTCACAACTTCCTCACTAAAATTAAGGAGGAAGGTAAGCTTTACAATATCACAGCTGTAGAATAAACAAGTGTCTTAGTTTCTAACAGAAGTTACTTCTCTCATAGTGTCTGGTATGAAGCTATGTTTTGGTCTCAGAAGAGAAACAAAACTTATAACACCTGGCAGTGTTGAACACAGCCAAGGACATATTTTGTTCCTCAGTGAAGCAGTTAGGAGGCATAAGGAGCCAGGAACTGGGACGGGACAGGACCAGGGCAGCTGACCTAAACTGACCAAAGAGCTATTCCATACCACATCACATCATGTGATTTTTACGGAAGGGGAGTCTCTTGCTCGGAGGGAGGGGCTGCTGGCTGGCTGGGTATCGGTCGTTGGTCCCTTGCTTTGTGTATCATTTGTTGTTTCTTATATATATATATGTACTGTTATTTCTTTTGTTTTCTCTGCTGTCTTAGTAAATAGCTTTTATCTCAACCCATGAGTTCTACCATACTTTTTTTTTCTTAATTCTCTCCCCCATCCCACTTGGGAGGGGGGAGGGTGAGCGAAAACAGACAGAAACAGACAGAGGGTGACAGAAAACAGCATTCTTCTCACTGACACAGCAAAAGAAACAATGCAAAGGCTTGTGTACATCATTATTTGCTCCATTTTTCTATCAAGACAAAATTTACTTCAATTTACCTGGTGTAAAAAGCAGTACTGGAAAGTCACTAGTAAAATACAATACCATACAGACACATACAATACAATAAACAAAACCTTTAAAATTATCAGTGAGTGGGAGCAGGCTTTTAGAAATCATTCTTGATGCACACAGGACAGAAAAACCAACATGTTATCTTTGCCTATTCCTATTACAAAGGAATTCCACAAATTTGCTCAAGAATGACTTAGAAAACTCATTACTTAGAAAATATAAGTAATGAATTGCCAATAAGCAGTGAAATCTGTATTTATTTAGGTGGGAATCACAATCAATTTCCAGTGGCAAGCAAGTTTTTCACACAGAAATGTTGGAATATAGCCTTGTTGGTAGGGAACTAAACACAGTTAGTTAAATTTTTACTGGAAAGCATTCTATATTTCAATACTCTAATGTGCATATTGACACATGTTTAATATATGTATGTATTTAGAATAAAATCTACAAAATTAGATTTACAAGTTAGACCCAAACACTGTCTTTACAATGCTCTAGCAAATTTATGTTTCTCACTAAAATCACTCCCCAAATCATTCTAGGATACTAAAAAATGTCTCTCCAGCAGGATGTTCCACAAAGCAGGAGTCTAAAAGTAAGCAAATAAACGGTGTAAAGAAGTTACACTGAAGCTCAAACTTTTCACTTTCAGTAAATTAAAACATTCAGATCTTGAGGGAACTCCTGATGTGACGTTTGAGGTCTGAAACATTATTTTTCTTAACAAATTACTTGAGTTGTATATAATTTGTATTCTTTTGCTAGAAATCCAGAATTAATCCGGCTAAGCTTCTGGGCTAATAAAGTCCACTTCATGTCTCATGCTGTTGATCTTTACACTAAATCCAATTTTATTTATCACAAGTACACTGCTTCCTGCTTTGGACTTCTGAGATAACTAAACATTTGTTCTATGTGTGTAAAAAGCAAACAATCTGAAAGAAGGACTGGAGTATATCTCATTCTGTCACACACCAAAAGGATTTCCGAATTCCATCTTCAAAGCTTTTTTTTTCCCGTGCCATTTATGTGTATATCTATCAACCTGGACTGACTCCTCTCTGAATTCTGAGAATATAAATGATTATTTCATGAGCAGGATAAACAAGCAGAGTGGCAGTGGCATACAGAACAAATCAAGGCAGAAAGTAAAGCAATGTGTCGCATGTGCTGCTCTCGTCCTACTAGCCAGACACCCATCCATAATGTAAACTCTGTGGTCTTCATCATACAAAAAAAGGAAAAGTGCTATCATTTCAAAGACCTCAGGGAAACATAACAATAACTCATAACCTGTTTTCATCCAGAGTAATCTTAGATGCAATTTGTGTTACCATTAAGCAAATAATTAACAAACTCTTTGACCTGTAAAATTTTGTCAAAGACAGCAGCTGCAGATAAAACTCTGGAAAACCCTCACTAAATGAAAGATCCAAAAGCTATATATAGCTCTTTGGACTACCCTCAGGCTCTTAGGATACAAAGATACTGGCAATAACAGAAGAAAATCCTACACTTCTTAAAAAAAAAAAAAAAAGAAAGAAAGGAAGAAAAAAAAAATTATGTTCATACCATTGTACTCCTCTTCTGACCCAGTAGCTTTAGAACTTGGCTTATAAAGCTTTTAAAGATACCTAAACTCCTATCATTTTTTTCATGTACTTAGCATTTGTTGAAGAGAAGGTCAAAGAGGAGATAAATAGATATCTGTTTTTCATTTTATTTCCATAATCAATTTCTAGTGTTGAATTCCTTATCCTGTTTCTTAATCACAAGATCCTGCTACTTCCTGCACACTCAAATGTGGAAGTAAGAAAATCCCATTAAAGCCAAGGGAGATTACAGCTTTCATAGGACTTTAGAGATATCATGATGGCCAAGGCAGTTATACAGACAAAGAAACAGTTCATAACTAGTACATACTATTGTCAAACCACAGAAGCTATCTGTCAGTATAACAGCGGAAATATAGAAATGTAGAAAGGGAAAAATAAATTTAGGAAATGAGGATAACTGCTAGCAGTGCATAAACAAAGATAATATTCAAGGATTAACCTAAAGTTACCTTCACTAATACAACTGCTTTTAACAAAACTATTACACAAGTATCTTACAACAGATTAATAGGGATCTCACTAAAAAAAGGAAAACATCAATAATGAAATATATTATAAAATTAATCGCTTCATTATTTCTGTCAAAGGAACACCTATGTAGTCTGTCATTAAATATAATAAAACATGGTTGACCAATCAGAAAATCACCTTAAGAAAACTTCTGTGGACAACTTACATTGTTAGTAAGCAATTAACTACAATTAGTTCAAGATATATCAAATTCTTTTATTTGGTATTGTAAACTGATGTTGAGAAAATATACTAATGATTTCCTGTTTCTAAAATAGTAAATCATATCACAAAACTGGTTTCTGTGTACATGTAAGTCTGTTCAAATCCATTGCATCTTTCAAAAATAAGAAAAATAATTACGTTTGAATGTCAACACTGACAGAAAGAGAGATTTGGAAAAAAAAAACGCTTCTTGGAGAACGTGCAACTCATTATCCTAATATCTACAGATAATCCAATCAAAGTTAGCAACCAAAGCTTTGACTCAAAGGAACAATATAGAGAGACGACACCTGTAAAAAAAAAGCCTTTTTGAGTTAATAGAATCATAGAAACATGGAAACACCAGGTTGAAAAAGACCTACAAGATAGCCTAGTAAAGACCGCCAAACACCTTCTCATCAGCATTACTGCATGCAAGAAGCAGAAGCATTAAACAATGAAGGTATATCCACAGATCTTCTGCATGGGCCTCTGAAGTGCACAGAAGTGGGATTTAGTTGTAAATATTTGTGTGCATGGAACGGAATGGAAAATTGCATGCAAATGGAAAAAAAGAGGTTTTCAAAATCTGGGGGTATGACTGAGCATGTTCATTTGTTATTTTCTTGGAAGATACAAAGAGACGCAACATACCTGCCCTCAAAACCTTAGCATTTCTTAAAGCTATTGCACAGTAATACCTATTATTCTGCAAGTATTCCCTTAAAGCAGGAATACAAAGTTTCTAATCTTTACTATAAATGTCAGGTTCCATGAGGAAACGGCACAAAGCTTTTTCTTGTCTGGATGTATTACTTGAAATGTCAGAACAGAGACAAGCATTGCAAGCTCTTACCAGTTTACCTGACTTCCTTTGGAAGAGAAGCTCATGGTTGTTCTGTGTGTAATGCATACTGTCAATACCCATGCATAAGTTCTGTCTTACAAGATGCTCTTCTGACTTTATCAGACCTCTTCCCAGGCCTTTCTCTATTCTTTTCATGATCAGATCCTGAAGTTAATTCAGCCTCTTAGGTTTTACTTAAGGAATCATCAATTGATCTAACCAACCTGACCTCTTCCAGGTCTCACAGCAGGTAGTTGCTGATGGTAAATGCATGGCAACGTAGACTTTAGCACTGGTACCANCCGGGTTCCGTTCGTTTCGGAAGGGGCTAGCCGGGAGGAAGGGTCACCAGTGGCTGTGAGCCCTTGCTCTGCGTATCCTCTTTGTGTATATATATATATATATGTACTGTTATTTCTTTTGTTCTCTTTACTATTTTAGTAAATAGCATTTATCTCAACCCACGCATTTTACTGCATATCTCTCTACTTCTCTCCCCCATCCCATTTGGGGAGGGGGGAGGGTGAGTGAATAACTGTGTGGAACTCAGCTATCTGCTGAGCCAAACCATAACAGCATCCCAAGCCCCAGTCAATGCAAACAATGCCTGCCAATTCTAACAGTGGTTAGATATATTATCAGTATCATCTAATAATGACTTTTGAAGTTGTCATGAAAAAAAAAAAACCTAATACTTTTTTAATCTTAGCCTTCTTTAGGTTATTGAACACAGCTTAGTCCTTTGCCTTCAAGTAGGCAGTAAACAGTAAAACTAAGTAACACATAATGCACAATCTGAGTAAGGAACCACAAACATTTTTCCAGCTTGCAATGAATATTATACACATCATACAATACTTTAGAACGCTAGAGTTTCTTGGTCTTAACAGCATGTGAGATAAGGGAGAAGAAAGTGAATAATTAGACAAGCAAGAGTTTCACTTAAGATTTCTGAAAATAAACACCCATCTTCTGTTCCTGTACTCATCTCACTGCAGCTGAATTCATAACACAACAAATTCCTCATATATAAACAAAAGTTTTCACTTACTAGTAACATTTCATATTTCCCAGTTTGGTCTGTGATATCTTTTAAATTATAGCTGGTTTTCGTAAAACAGACGTGATTTTTCGTATACTTCTATTAGTCTTCTAATGTAAAGCCTGATCTGGTTTGATCGGAAGGTATTTTGCTTCATCTAAATGTATCAAGGTGAGAAACCTTCAGCCACACTCATGCTCTGACCCAAACATCTCCTCAGCCCCAAATCAAAATCAAATATTTAAGCACCCATTTTGCACAGTAACTGTGGTCCTCAAACAGTTGCTGTCAGCAAACACTTTTTTTTTTTTTGTAAAAGAACATTTAGAATTGTTTCTTCCATTTTTCTGTAGGGCCAGTAACATCTTTCTGTGTCAAACTACATAATTACTAAGTCTAAATATTAAAATTCTTGAATTCAGTAATTTATTAAAAGCCATGAAGTTTAATTATTTAAAAGCTAAGGTCAAAGTAAGTATTTATTATTGCTTCAATTTATACTATTGTAGCTATTAGTAGAGATGCTCTCAAGTATTTGATTGTGACTGTTTTTTCCCTCATTTCTAGAATTATTAAGCTTTTCTAATAATCCTAGCAATCCCTTCATTTATTATATTCTTGTACTCCTTGGTAATCTTGTACTTTTAGGCTTTAGCTTCTTCCCCATAGTTATTCCACTTGTTTCTTGTTTATAAATTGAAATAGCATTTCTTCTCCTATATGTATTTCCACATCTGATTATTCATTTGCAATATCTCTATGTAAATCCCATGTTACAAATTCATAAAGATCTGCTGCTTTGTTCTAAAATTTAAGGTGTGGTTGTTGGTTTTTTTTTTTGGTGGGGAGAGGAGGGTGGTTGGATTTCTTTTTCCTGTAAAATTATGATTGATATTATCTTTGATTCTCCATGATTCAGAAGAGTGACAGTTTCTTAGCATCTTGCACCGAGGGCTGTGAAAAGAAATGGAAATTCTATTTCCACATGTCCACTCATCTTGTACGGTGAGAGTCTGCTAATAACTGAAGAGAAACAAGATCTTACCTCTGCATTTCAGAAGAGATTGTTAGCTAGTCATTTAAGAATTTTAAATCCTGTTACTAACTTAAATCTATTTTAAACTGAAATTAGAAGCTATCTAGCTATAGTATATATAGGATAACAGAATAATACCTAGGGAATAATTCTCTGATTAAAGGAAGACACCATAGAAACAGTTATAACTTCTACAGTTTAAAGAGAAAAGGAAAGAAGCATGAACTGACTTTCTGCTTGGATCTGTGTAGTTATCAAAATGAATTTAAGCTAGATTCAAGACCTGTACAGCAATTTAATTTTATGAAGCAATTCTTCAAAAAAAATTATTCCAGTTACAATGTACAGGATGAGATTTGGTTGCTGTATCCTTTATTGTAGCAACAATGTGGTAATTTGTCTGTCATCTCTCTTGATGGATGAAGTGTATCTATTAATCTATCTGCATTTGGATCAATTCCAATTTGCTGATTTTCTGGTCAGTGTTCACAGTGAATCCATGTTTCATAAAAAGTACCTCCCACAACACACATTTTCTTCTGTCTTCCCATATGTTGCATTTTCCTCCAGGATAATTCTGGTCTAGTGCTTCTGTAACAGACTGGTCACACAACAAAATAATTCTTCTTGATGTACAGAGACTAAAAACACCTGATTTACTCCAGAGACCAGCAATTTCATCATTCAATAAGATGTTTGTTCAGAGAAAGAGAAAAAGATCTTTTGCATTAGCTTAAAGGTTTATTTCAAAGTACTTTTTATGGCTTTCAGAGGCCAGAATTGATGTCTTCATAGCAATTATAGTAATACTAAAAGCAAGTTAATACACATCTGTAGTGAATATAGGTTAACAATGATGATAACTCTGTGCATCACTAATTGATTGACTGTAGTGAATTATTTTCTTGTGGATTTTAGGTTTCTTTACCTAGTACAATGCCCATAATTGACTCACTATCCTAAGTGTGCAGTATGGATGCTCAAGCAGGTTATGTTCTAGTTGTCACTTTTTTTCCTTTTGGTTTTTGCATACAACATTTGATTTTAACGAATGCTTTATATTGTTGGGAATGCAGCCTATTTCACTAACTCTTTTGATGACCATGAACATTGTACTGCTGGTCTATGGCTTCCACAGAATACATATGCTTCACGTTACTTATATCACTAACTAATGAGACTGACATCTCTTATGATAAAACAATTGATGATTAATTCTATCTTAAACTCAATCACACACACACAAGTTATGAGAAAGGAATAGCACATGTTTTAAAGATGGACTCAGTGGAAAGCCTCTAACACTGCGTTTTGCTATGAATTCTGATTGCAAGCAATGCACAAGTAAAACTTAGTGGACACAGAATAACAGGAACATCATCTTCTGTTCTCTTTATGGCTTGTGGAGAGATAGGAACCTCGGCAACACAGTCAAACCCATCCAAACCTTCACTGCCCTGAAGGATGCTCTCTCTATGAACTGCAAGGAAACTAGAACAGCTGGCTGCACTCTGGACACAGCACACTCAAATGTCTAGCATTAGAGAAGATTAATCTAGCCCTCAGTGTTTTGCCACTGTCTTTCATTCATGCTGCATTCTTGTTTGATTGTATCACATTTAATGAGTTTAAAGTAGTGGATAGATATGCCCAAGAAAAGGTTTTGTAATTTTCTTCATAGTGCTGAAAGGCAAAAGAAATTGGGGGCTGAATGCTTTCATCACTGAATAGGTATATCCTAGTTAGAAAGAGATAGGGAAAACCTTATAACAGCAGTACATAGAAATGTCTTAAAAAATCACACTGTCAGCAAATATGTCAGAAGAGTCTATGCCCTCTCTTTATGCATGAGTACAGGCACGGTCACCTCAGTGCACCGGACTATTTCTCTTCGTGGCAGGGACTCAAAGTAATTATCTTGACCATAGCTGTAAAATATAGATAAGTGGACCATTAAAACTGAAAGGAAAAGTATGTAGTTTGGGATGAATTAATAACTCAGATGAAAATACAACCATATGCATTACTTGATAGGTACCACAATATGGATGGTTCCCAGAAGGCACAAATACAAACAGAATATAATCAACAGTGGTTTTGTTATTGGATTTACAGCAAGAGTTGATTTCCATCATAATCCTACATCAGAGGCAGGAGGACACTAGATGACTTCCTGCAGATTAACAAGACTCCTGCAAGATAAATCAAGTGCACTAAGCATTTGTGGAATATTAGAATAAGAATACTCAATGGCAATGTTAAGAGATTTGCTCAGCTAAGCTAAGACTTATGGGAGCAATTTTTCTTCCCAAAGAAGTTAATAAAACTCTGCTAAATTATAAATTGAGGTTTTCAGATTCCTTTCAAGGAACACATAATGTTTACATCACTGAATGATTCCCTTGCATTATACACACTTTCTATCATCCACATCAAGCAATGAAATTAACGAGTGAATCACTTCTAAAAAGGAATAAAACAGTCTTTACTCACGCAAAAAATAGCTAAATATATCAAATAACATATCAAATTCTACCTGACACATAGAAAAATAAAAGAATATATCACAGAAAATGATTCTCCCATCATAATCTGAAAAAGAAAAGTGCAGACTTTTAAAAAGGCCAAAGTTTATTTCTCAAATAAGGAAAAATCACTTTCTACTGCCAATCTTCTCTACTGTAGAATATCATAATTATATAAAGCACTAACAAAATCAAGGAATGGAGAAATTTTCATAGTTTTAAGGATTTCCTTTCATGGCAGTCTTTCTAGACTATAAACAGGTGAGAATATGCCTCTTTTCTTTCAGATGAATCTACTACAGGTAGTGGTCAGTCATTCCTATGATGTTCCTATCTTTCAATCAGAATATACTCAATTGCCACCTCAACTGTTTAATTTTACCAGAAGATTCCCTTCAGAAGATTTTGTTCATTTCCGTGGCATTTCTGTCTCTTGAGTTTAACAAATAAATCATGCCTCCTCCTTGGAAGATAGAGAGGTATTTTTATAATTGAGTAATCAGCAAATTGCTCTTTCAGTCTGTGTGTGGGGTATACGTATATACTGTCATTGTACATCTGTGTTCTCTAAATCTGTGTGTTGTCTATAAATGTTTATATCTATATAAAATCATATTTAGCGTTCATTCATTCTTTCTGTGAATATTTATATAGGAAAAGATTTATTTAAGTGAAATATGCTGGGAACAGAAAAAAGAAATCCACTTTTTTGTTTCAGTTTAGTTTGGGAGCTGCTATTCTTATTAATATTTGAATTAGTAAAATACACCAAAAAAAAGATCCTACAGTCCTAACACAGTGGCAGTCACTTCTCATAACCCCCAAATACTAGAAGATCCTACTATTGATCCTCCTACTGATTATTTTTTCCTGACAACAACGTCCTGGAAGCACTTCCTCAATGTCTCAGGAATATTTCATATACAGCAATGGCAGTTATGGCATGGCATTTCCTGTCTTGATAAGGTAGATTTTGTCCTTCTCATTTTCAAGGGTCCTGCAAATTTGACATGTTCAGTACCCTAATGAAAGCTGTTCCCTGTATCCGATCTCAACAGCCACCAGTAAGGATTACATCCTTTAATACAGCTTTATCAGACACATTAGCATTCATGCCCCTGGTGAAAAGTGCTGCCATAACATGAACCTAAAAGATATTAAAGTTCAAGGTACTGAAATGAGGTAAAAGGAGAAATGTCTGTGCACAGAAGTTGCAAATGACTTCCTGTTGTCAAGAACCTGCAACAGTGGTGTACAGTCTGGACCTGGGGCTCATCAGAAATACAAAGACAGGCAAGTATCCTCTGTTCAGTTCTTAACAAGCAAATGAATAACAACACAATTTCATGCTCTTCAATTCAATACAAATGCTCAAAGTATTCATTTTTTCACCAGTTTGTTTTATACATTCCATGCTGTTTGCTTCATGGAGAAGAATGAAAAGCAAACAGAGAACAAGGAGAATAAAGTACCAAGGCAAATAAGCACAGCATACAAAGAAAACCAAAATCCAATTAAAATTATAAAATAATAGCTTATGCCAAAAGGAGAATATTTGGAGAATATTCTTGCACAGAACATTTGCATTTGTGATTTATGCTCCCTCAACCTTCTTATATGATATTTTTTTCAAAGAAAACCAAAGAATTTTGTCCACCTCATTTTACTGTGTTCTGATCTATGATGTAATTTATACTATTTTTAATCCCACAATTTGAGCTATAATTCATCAAAGACCAAAATACTTTTCAGATTATTATATTAGCTTAAAAGCTGTATAAAGGTTCTAACTCCATTTGTCAATCTTTATTGCATTTAGAGAAGATGAAACTAAAATGTATCATCTAGATTATGACAGTACCTAACATAACACGTACTTTCTAAGCCTATAAGAAGTGCTTCTTAGCACAAAATATATAAATGCATGGTTGTAATATAAATAAGGAGATAAAAGAATAGGAAAGAAAAAGTTTAGAATAGTATAAAAGCTTCCAGTAGCACTAGCTGGATTTAACATTTGGTCACAAGTTGCTTTCTCTTCTTTGTTTCGGGTTTGAATTAATCACCTTATATACCTCTATCTGTCACAAAGCTATCTTCATCCCAGTTTTTGTTTGTATCATTCTTTGTTTTCTTCACAGAATTAGCGTTATAAGGATGAACACTAAATGAAGGTCAACACATCCTTTACTAAGAATGACTGGACTCATAAAACCCTTATTTCAAGTAGTGACTTTGAAGACCAAGTACCCAACAGCAATTCTGAGAGGTACACTTCACATTTTTAATACAGCAAATAACCATGAGCATTTCAAAGGAGAAAATGATGTTGTCGAAAACCCTCATGTACGTATTTTTATAAATTGGTCTTTTTGCAAGGATGGGGAGGAAGACATTCTAACAATGGACATCACTGGTGTAAGGAATAAGGTTAACTAGAACAAGACAGAAAGGGAGATGTAACAAAGGAACAAAACTACCTCTTGGAGGTACCTGTAAGGATACATCTTGTATTCCCTACAAGTTCCAAACAAAAATAACTGAACTTCATGTTTAGTGGGGAAAACATAAGTGATTTGTGTACATTTATTGTAACCTAATTGTAAAATGATTTTATGACTTCTTGCTAGATTAAATTCTGGAGATCCAGAGGAAAATTTCCAGCTGTATTTCAGACACTCCTGCCAACTTCTTTGTTATACTTGGCAACAATTTGTTAAGTGACAAAGTTGTCTTAAACTTCATTTAGTAAATTCAGAATAACCAATGTTATCCTTACATTATGTGTTTCTTATAAAATTTCTACAACTACACAATAAAACTCATACAGATGCTGCTATTTCAGAAAAGTTTTTTTCTTTTTTTGATGTTTACACAATAACTTTCATTTATAACAACTTCAGTTTCACATTGTTTCCACTTTCAGGCATTTACCCTATCTTTGTTTTACTGAAACAATGCAATAACACAGTAACACTGGTGGAGTCAACAGTTCTTCAAATCCTTTAAACTTAGTTAACTCTGCATAGTATTTGACAAACAACCTTCATAATTTTGAGACCATTCTCATTATCTAAACAATAAATAAAATATTTTCCTTAAGTCCTAAGGCTTAGACTCAAAATTCCTACAAGATGTCATTTCACTGCAAAACCAAGATAATTATGTTTGAAATCATCACAAGTTAGCAACAGACAAGGCATTAAAAATCCATTTATAATATGTTCCACATTCCAAGAACTTTCCATACTGTATAATAGCATTGCTGTTTCATTTTTCCCTCTGAAAGGCACATGACCTCAAGCTAAATGAATCTCAATCTAAGATTAAGATGAGCCAATGTGGCATGTGTATTTTCATTCAACTTCAAACATGTAACTGTCTAGTATAAATTGTAAAATCAAGAGACAATTCTCCAGCAGACAAATTAAACTTATGCTTCATAGAATGTCCAGAGGGACTGAAATTTCAAAATAGCAGAAAGCTTAACAGAAGAAATTCTGACTGTAGTACAAACAGCAAGTTGCACATACTGATTCTGATCACAGTTGATCAGTGAAAAAGAGGTGAACTGTCAAGTACATGATCGTAGTCAAGGCACTCAAGTCAGTGCTTCCCATACTCCCAAACAAAACAAAGTAGTGACAGGAGTCAAACACAAGAATCTGTGACCTGGAACCCAAATTTCATCAATTCTTTTTGTGTCCTGGGTTATAATCTATGATTCTCCTACAAATGCAAACCAGACATTTATAAATGGCAGACAGAAAGGCCAAACCATTTATTGTATTTTGATTTAGAGTATCCCATCATCTTTCTTAAACAATTTATGATAATAAGGAAATTTTCAGAACATGCCATGAATCGCTCACTCAAGGTATATGTGGTCAGAAATACAAAGCAATTTCATAATTTAAATACAATACATTTCAGAAAGCCACTTTATTGTATTTACTCTATTTGTCCTAAGAGTCTGCTCTCCTCTTCCAAAGCTCGCATACTTAGCTTTAAGAATGTGATAGTTTGATGAAGCTCAACAGAATTCCTCAAAGAATTTTAAGCACATTTGTGTTCATAAGATCTTGTCTTTTCCCATGCCATCTAATGTGTGACATATGATGAAATACTCTAATAATGGTGAAGCCCTGAAGCAGTGGCCCTTTGCTTCTGAATTTTCATGCTGTGAACTGTTCAGAAGGCAATTCATTTTTAGTGTACCAGGAATGCTTCTTCTGTGTGAACAGATGCCTTCAGTGGCTAAACTCTCTATGATTCTCTGAGATTCCTACTGTGAAGAGGGTGCTAATCATATTAAGATTCTGATAACACAATAGGAAAACATGTAAATATTCTTAGAGGTACAAATGCAGTTAAAAACACTTAGGCATTTAGTTCATAATAAACAAAGCTAGCAGATAGCGCTTGCCTTGCTCATGCTGCTGGCTTATTTATTTCTCAGCCTATTCAGTCTTCAGGGTTATAAAAAGTTCAGACTTGTATTATGTTTATATATCTTGCAGTACTCCTAATTTGATTTTCCAGTGTTGGATTCCTAAAAGCATATTTTTAAGGCTTAATCTTGAAGATGCTAAATGAAAAAGAAGCAAACAGAAAAAAATGTAAGTTCATTCCTTCCTCTGCTAGTACATTTTTGAAACGACAAGGAAAAATTACTGTTGATCATTCTGTATGTTCATTTGTGTCATTTGTGTCCACCCTTCTGTATGAACAAGCTGTCAACCAAGAGGCAGTATTATGTAACGGCTAAGAGTTTAATCTGCTGTCCTAAGACATGAAGGCAATAAGAACAAATGCAGTATATAACTCTGGACATGGTCCTGGGCAACCTGCTGCAAGTGGTCCTACTTGAGCAGGGGGTTGAACAAGACAACCTTCAGAGGTCCCTTCCAATCTCTGTAATTCTTTGATAATGGGCAACAAAGTCAGACTTGGAAGGTCTAACAAGTTGTTAAAGACACATATCCTATTGCATAAGTGTTATTCTTGAGCCAATCAAAACTACACTTTGGTCAGGACTGGGTAGCTCATTTTCCTTGCAAGACATCATTTTGATTTGAGTAGCAGAAGCTACTTTCTTCTTTCCATATATGAAGCCTTCTTCCTTTTCTGAAATTACTTTTTCTTTCTTCCCTGAATGAAACTGGATGGAAGCCACATCTTTCAGATCTAGAGTTGAAAACATTAAATGTAGGAATATGTCTTTTGTAATATCTCCACTCAAGTCTATGCATCATTTTCATGTTTGGTTTGTGTGAAAGACAAAGATTTTCCACTGCAGAATTATTATGGAGAGGAAGAAAGGATGAAATACAATGTTCAAGAGTTTTATCACAACTTAGTCTCTAGGTAGTGATATAATTTGTTTAACTGTAACAGTAAGTGATTTCTTACTGTGAAGTCAAGTGTACTTGGTTATGATTTTTTACAAATCAATCAGGCATCATAAATAGAACATAAGTAGTGTAACTGTGTATACCTCAATTTCAATTTAAACATAGTAAGTATACTGTGTAAACCTAGACTTTCAAGTTCCTTGTCTTTGAGCTGACATTATTTTTGAATTTTCAGTAAAGATACTTTTTTTTTTTAATTGTTTATATGCCTTTACAGAATTGAAAAATTTAACACAGCTCATGGATGGTTTCCAAAAATTCCACTTTGATACTCTGAGTTAAATTAAAGCTGAATACTTACATTATTAACTGGAATCTGCACAATAAATCATTAGTTCATTACACAGCTTTAATCGTTATTTTCAGGTTATCTTCTATCAAATTCAACATAAGCTTATATTTAACATCTTTCTTCCACAAAGTATTAACTCAGTTCAAGGTGTTCTTTATGCATCTCCGTCTCTATACTTAACCAGCTAGTTTGTGACTAATACACATTATTTAGGGAAGGTTTTTGGAAAAAAAAAATCAACACATTTCTTCTAATTATTTACTGAATGGATTTGATCAGAGATGTCAGGATAAACCCTAGTTTAACATCAGACTGTGAAAGTAATTCATATCTCTGCTTATCTTACAATGCTAGTGTAAGAGACTGTTTTGCAATCTTCTGTCTCAAAGTTTGCTGTGAGAACTCTCTTGTCTCAAAGTTTGCCCACCCACCTAAGGCTTGCAGACCAGGGACAATGAGAGACAAGCAGCCGCTAAACGGCCATCGAGCAGCCTTTCAGCCTGGCGCCTTGAGGGAGGCAACCACCGAAGGGAACGGGCAAGCCCGGGCTTGCACCTTCCATGCCCGTTCGTGTGACACGTGACATACCTGGGTGCCCAGGAATGTCATGCTGGCCGAAAAGGAGGATAAAAAGACGTCCTCCAACGGGGGAAATGCTAGGAGCTGTGTAGGAGCTGCCTGCTTGCTGCCTACCTGCTGCTGTCTGACTGATGTCTGACGGATGCCTGGCTGGACCTGCTTGATACCTGCTGATGCTTGAGACATGAGGTCCTGCTGCCCTGCTACCTGATGCCTGCTTGTTGCTCCTGCTTCCTGCCTGATGCCTGACGTCTGCTGCCTGAAGCCTGCTCCTGCTTGCTGCCTGAGACCTGACGGCCTGATGCCTGCTTGCTGCTGCTCTCCCTGCGCTCTCGCTCCCACAAAGGCCTGAAGATATTCCTTTGTCTGATAGAACGGCGTGGGATCCATGGTGGTGACTGTCCCCGCTTTCTATATGTAACCCTTGCTCTTATTTCCTATCTTTTACTACCGCCTGCCTCCCCATCCCTGTCTCCCTCCCTGGCCAGAATTCCTATTAAACTGGTCGGACAACATTTGACCTCGTTTGCGTCTTAATCTCACTCCGGGTATGTTACAGAATCTCCCCTCACTCCGATAATCGGAGCGGGACAGCTAGCTGCCATATACATAAGGTCAGTGGAAATTTTTTCACTGTGCTAAATTCCAACTCTGCTGAATCCCACCTCTGTGAATTGTGAGCTCTAATTAGTGAAGTTTTGAAATCTGCCAGGGAACAGCAACAGGTACAAAAATAAATTAGGGTTTTATTTATATTCACAGGTTTTATCTGTTTCTGATGCAACTTTACTACTTATTTTTATATGAATGCTAGTTTATCCCAGAAGAATAAACAGAATTGTGAAAAATTATCAGTCTCCAGCTCTCCATCCCCTAAAGATATTGTTTGAAAAACTATTATAGTTTCACAGCTTAGGTCATATTTAAGAAATTTACCGCAATTTACAGAAAATTTCAGTCAAAGAAAGAACTTTAGCTTTATTGGGTAGAAAGAGCTAACCAACAGTCCAAATTCAAACAGTCATAAACAAAGTTAAATGGTAGGAAATAGAGAGAGAAAGAGAGAGCTTCTTAAATAGCATTTGTTTTTCCTAGTGTCGATACAGAGAAAAATCAAAATTTCATTTACAATGATTAAAAACACAGAAAAAGAAAAGCAACAAAGCAACATCCTCAGGCAGTCTTGTTTCATCTTTTTTTCTTCTCATTTCAAGAGTTTCACTTTCTTTGTTCTTTGTTATCCTTTCTTCCTCCTAACTTTTATGTTCGTTTGAACTGAGATGTAATGCAGTATATGGAAGATTATGTGATCAATTTGTAAAGTTTTAGGGCTTACTAAAACAATGATGATTCTTAAAAACAGTTTTTAAAATTTCCTGTTTTGGTTTGTATACTGCAGACTTCTACCAATCAAAACACTTGGGTTTTTGAAACCAGGTGTAGTTCCTTTCCAGGAAGGCTCTGTTTTATGATTATGGCAGAAAAATATATATAGTTTTAGTAATCACAATTTGAATGTTCTTACTTCTAAACAGCTCAATACAATTTAGCAGTTAAATCTGGACAAGGAGTTTTGGTAATATGAAATTCTATATTTGTCATTATTTTCAAACCCCTCTAAGACCATACAAAGAATTCAATAAACATTTTGACTTAGGACCCTGTGTTAACACAAATTCAAGTAAATAAGATGTGCCAAAGTCTGTTCTGTGACATTGAGAACAAGCGTATGGCTTGCATGAAAAATGTAAAAATCTCCTCAGTTTCAGAACAGAGGAGCCTTATCCACACTAGCTTAAGGAATAGCACTTGACCTGTGACCATAAATTGTCCCTAAGTACACTTTGAGAAAGTGTTAATTGCATAAGGCAAAGCATTTTCAGAAGCATGGAAACAATTGAGCAGATGTTTGCTAATATATATATGGCTTTTAAGTTCAGCATCTTCTGAAGAATACAGCAACAGATGCTTAAGACTTTGGGATATAATATATTGCACTCATCATTATAAAACCTAAAGTGTAAGCTGGAAATTTAACAGTCTTTTCTGTGCTTGAGAACTGCAAGTACTGCTATGACCTTTCAGCAAAGAAAGCACCTTTGCATTTGAAGGTGTTATAATTGTTACATTTTAAAGCAAAGACTATATAGCAATACATAGCAATTAATATAACTATGACAGTAAATCAATTAAGTCAACACATTTCATTTAAAAGCACTTTCTATCCGTACGTTTGTAAACTTAGTTTTGACACTGATACAGTTATATTCTCCCTTTTACTCACGCTTGATTTACACCAAATGTAGTTTACTGAAATCAAAGGAACAAACTAATTTTTTTTAAAACAAGAGGCAGCATTTAGAAATAATTGGTAGCCTAGTGGAAACAACGATATCCTGAAGGAATGGGTTGCTTGTATTTGCAATCACTTGGTTACCATTTTAGTAACATAGATGAACATGCTAGCAGTTGGCTAAGGGTCTTTACATCTTTTTAATGACTGATATATGAGTACTAATTCTGTTGCCATAAAGACACATGTAATAGTTGATCAAGTTAGATGAGCTGTTAACGAATTCTGTAAGAACAATGGGAAATTAGATTGCTGTCTCTAGATACTTTATATGCACTTCAGGTATCATCTATTCCAGAACTATATATATGTGCTGTAATATAAATAAGAGGCAATGAAGAAAAAGAAGGACTCAATACCCTTACTCCGCACAGGACATCACTAATTGGTTGGTTAGTCTATATTACTCTACATTCTCTTCAAGTTCAATACAGTTCAGTTTGACATGGAGCAACTTCTATGTCAGCTAAATAAAGCAACTTTTAAAAAAAATTAAGAACTTCATGAAGAAAAGTGTTGAATATTCTATGTTTACATGAAATATCTGGTAAGTGAAGCTGTGAAATTATACTTGAGCATATGCTTATCTTTTCAGTAGATTGTAATTCACTATTTCTCTATCCAGATTCTAATATAGGGTGGTAGGCTGTGGTGGTCTTGTTTTGGTCTCTGCTAAGGCTTGTATGTTTCTATTATTTCTGCTGACAAAAGCCTTGACATGGATTCTATAACAAAATGGATTTTTCATGTCTTATATCCCAGGTGACCCTACTGAGTACTATTCCTATTTGTGTTCTAGTGAGTGAAAGTCACAGTTACCTCCATCTCCAGCTAACATATCTCTAGATAATAACTACACTATTTCTTGTAAGCTATCCAACTGCTAACGTAGATAAACCAAAACAAACAACCATTGTTTTTAATGTGCTTTTGCTAGGAATTTGCTGCATGTTTCTTAGAGAAGCAAACCATGCCCCTCAAGGCATGCTGTTTTTTCCAACAGTACTTACCAGTCTATTAGAAATATTCATTTACACTAATATATGAAGTGAACTGAATTTTTCAGACTGTTTAAATGAAGAATATACAATGTTTCACTGAGCATTTAGCTCACAAATTTCCCTTTGTCATTACTAGCTTTGGCAAACTATAGCTTCTACAATATGTATTTCCGTATGTTATACTCACCATGCATCATCTCTACACAGTGAAAATCAATTCTGTATTTCAGCTTCCTATCACAAGTTTGTATTTGAAGGTTTATTCCAGTGTTGTAAATGACATACTGATCCTAACTCCTGTAAAACCATTACAAACTGAATGCATACATGTCAATTCTCATGGACTGATTTCTGTCAAATAAAGACTAAAGTTCACCCATTCCCTTAGAGAAGTAAGCTTTTTCATGCTATCTTTACATGACTGCTGGATTCCAATTGGCAATACCTATCCAGCAGTAAGTAAACATATAATGACTTGCAGATCTGGAAAAGGAGATTTTGCCTGTGGTGATAGGACATACGTAGCAACATAGGGCAGGTAACATAATCTTTGTAAAACCAACAATTACAGTTCAATATATATGTCCTATGAGATTGTTACTACATTGTTTTCTATGGTCCACTCTTGAAACACTATTTTGCCTTTTCATTTAGCTATCTGAAGCAGATTTTCAGCTACAGCAATCTCATTTTACAGCAGTTAAATGATTATAAAAGTAATGTTACATAAAGAATTGAACCAACTGCTTTGTGATATGCCACTTTACTAAATTAGCCTGAATCTTGGTACAAAAAAATTTCTAGATTAAATCCTATCAAGCAGATTTACATGCATATTGTTCATTCTCCTGTCACAATTAAAATTTAAAATACAGTTCAGTTAGATTACACATTCATGAATCATGTTAAAATACATAGTAAAGAAAAAAAATAAAAGTCTGCTCTAAAGCCTAAGTGTAAAGGAGAGAAACTGATCAGATTAGAAAATAAAGTGTAGGAATATAGAACAGAAAAGACCATGTGTGTTTGGATAAGAACTTGGCAACAGGACAACAGCTGATGGATCCAGGAGACTCCACTGATCAGCTATTTCGCATGCCTCCATGGTCTACTGCACTGCCAACAATCCTAGAGCAAGGACCTACAGTGGGATACCAAAATATACAGACCAGCCTGCTGTAGGAAGATAAAGTGTGAGACCAAGTTCAAGAAGTAGGGAAGCATTATGTAGAATTCACATCCTAGAGAATATCAGTGAAAAAACAAACTATTATTTTCTGTCGTTTCTTGCTACCTTCTATTTCTTGATACTGATAGCAGGCAATTATCACTTAAAAAGAGGAAAAAAGCTTTGCATATTACATGTATGAAAAGCTAATATTTCTTCATATAGGACTAAAATTTGGATGTAAATTCTATATAACATATGCAGTTTTTTATGTTTTGTTTTTTAAACTGAAAATCAAGTTCAAGCTTCCACTCAGCCTGTTACGGTGGAGGGCATACAAGTACAAGGGATATAATGACTTCATTTTTTCTATCCCATAGGACCACAGAACAGCTTAGGTTGGAAGGGACATTCAAGATCATCTAGCTGCAACCTGCTGCCGTGGGCAGGGCTGCCACCCACTGGATCTAGCTGCCCAGGGCCCCCTCCAACCTGGCCTTGAACACCTCCAGGAATGGGGCATCCACAGCTTCTCTAGGCAATCTGTGCCAGTGCCTCATCACCCTCTGAATAAAGAATTTCTTCCTAACATCTAACCTAAATCTCCCCTCTTTCAGTTTAAAGCCACTCCCCCTTGTCATATCACTGTTAAACCATGTAAAAAGTTGGTCCTCGCTCCTGCTTGTAAGCTACCTTCAAGTACTGGACCAGTGTCTGTCTCTAACAGACTAGAAACATGACAACCTTGATAAAACATTTCAGGCATGGGAAGCAAGCAATGTGTACAGGCAGAGTATGTCAGCTCTTGCTCTGTTAGGAAAACTTTTCTCTTTTGACAACAACACGAGAAATACAGCACTTAAAGGTTACAGAGACCTCTCCTCTAGGTAAGTGAAAGCAAAGCAAGCTGAAATTGAGCACAAATGTTAAAAATATTTAAAAAACATAAATCATATAAACAGCAAAGTCCTGAATGATAGCTGGATTTTTTTCCATATTTTATTTTGGAACTGATTCATTTTGCTAAGCATAGTCATTTGTATATATTGTGAACTATAATTATTTTTTGTTCCTGTTGGTTTACTACTATTGACAGGAACAGTGTATAAGAATTGCCTTTTAAATTTTTCAGGTACCTGATGCAGTGATTGAGTGATTAGAAGGATTAAAAATAATGAAATATTATACACTTTCAGGATTGTTCTGAAAATTTTAATTAAAAACACCTATAAAAATGTCATAAAAGCTTTGTTCAGTTTAATTCATGCCTTAATACTCTAAGCATCTCATGAAATCTAATGGAAGGTATTTTCTCTATTCTTCAAAAATAATAGTTTCATGCAACAGCCATTCTTTTATAAAACAGTGTCTTATAATGCAGTGACAACCTTAAATTAGACTTATTTAGGCTTGCATGTGTAGGAGCATGAAGTATCCAAGACCACTTGAATCCAGTACCCATAAATTTAAAATATTTGATTTATATTCCTAATTTCCTATTTAATTGACAACACAACCAAATGTCAGCTGGTTAAAACACTTTCTAAGGGCATTCTATTGAAAATAGTACATATTCCATATGGACACTAGATATTACATCAAAGCTTTTCATATCCTAAATTTAGGAATAGAGGATTGATATGAGCAGTCCTGAAGTCTCTTGCAATTTCAATTCATTTTGCTAAAGTTGTTTAGTCCAAAAGGGTCAAGAGAACATGTACATGGTCCATCTTTGTACAACACGTGCCACAAAATGTTTTCCCAGACTCCACAGTCCTCTGACCCAAGGTCTCTTGGGGAGACCTTGAAGAGAATCACAACTACTTCCCTTCAATATCAATACACACCTCAGGGATTTTGTTGATTTATTTTCAAAAAAGCACTGCTTCTGGCAGCAGACTATGGCCTACACAATAAACAAAATTAACAGAAAAAACAATGAAGGCTGACAGAGAAAGACTGGGGAGGATCTTTTCTGAACCACAGAAGGGCATGTGGCTGTGAAAAAAGCACTGAAGCTAGGTACTGGACTGACTTTTTCACCAATAAAATTTCACTACTGCCCACCACACATCTTCAAAAGCTCTGTGACTAACCTTTTAGGAAAGACTAAAACCAACCAACCACACAAACAACAAACTCTCCCTAAATCAGTGTTGCGATTTATCACATAAATACCACATTGCTTGAAATAAAGACTATTTATTTGGAAACAAGTGTTTGCCTCACCAGATTGTAGAATATAAGGCTGAAAGAGCTCTCGTCAGCTACCAAGCATAAATTCTAGCAACTGCAATCCACCTCAACATATAATCTTGTTTGTAAATGTATCAAGCTTCATTGTATGAATAATCAAACTCCTTGTTTTCAGTGCTTCTTTTGCCATGACTTTTTGAAACATTGCAATCTGCCATTTTCAAAAACAATTACAAAAACAATGACAATGGCAAAAATTGAATCATATCATGCATTTCTCTGTTATTAAAATAGATGGAAATTAAGCTATGAAACAAATAACTGAATGATGAATATTTATAATTTGGAATGGATAACTTAAGACTTTTGAAAGCAGTGAATAAAGTTTATAACTTAAAATGTTTGAGGTATTTTGGTTTTGATTTTTAAAACTGAATGCTGCCAACAGATTATTAATATCCTTCCCATGTAACACTTTTTGATTAATGACCTGATGGCATAACACCATCTCTACTGGCACACCACATGTCAGAAAATACTTCCCTGAACCCAGGGAAGTAAGGGTCTTAGTGAACTCAGTTCACTAAGACCTAAAGCAAAGTTTTAGTAACATGACTGACTCTCTTCAACACTAAGGTAATCTGGTGAAAAAAAATTAAGATGAATCTGGAATGCAGACTATGGCAGGTATACTCAGGCAGTGCAGAGGTCTATTGGGAGTGAGATCATTAACTCTCCTCTAACAACTTTGAACAACTAATGCATCTTTCATTACCAAAAAAAAAAAAAAAATCATATGTATTTCCTGAACATCATATTCACTTAAGAATGTGCTAAATTCATGGAATCCAAAAATATAAAATGTTAACCAGCAAAAAAAAAATGTTAACAGTACATTTTATTACTAAATTTTTGCTTTTTAAGCTTGAATTCCTAACTGTTTCAGAGAAGATTCTTATCATAGCATGAGCAAACAAATAGGGTATTTCTTCAGTCAACAAAATTGTAGATAGAGGTGACAGTAAGACTTGGTCCTCCAGGTCATACTGACATCAGCACTCTCATTCATATCACCTTTCAGATAAGATGAGTATATTATTTTGCTTTGTCTGGCAGTAAAATAAATCTTTTCAGAGAAAATATGCAGGGCAGAGATGTTTCAAGGTTCAAGAACAGGAGAATCAGTCTTGCTCTTTCTTCCATAAATGCACAATACCATGACTCAGATCCAATGTGCACCATACATCAGAATCATACACAACAAATCTCTTGCCGTTAGTCATAGCTATTTACAGAGTTGGCAGAAAAACTGTATATTAGAAGGACAAAGAAATAAAAAACTGAACTTTAAAAAGTTGATGACAGGAAAGAATTATAACACCATAGGGAACCCTGCCTTCCCAAAAATATAGAAGCTTCTTACAAGGACTGCATGTAAGACTGGTATTTCTTCATAATTTTTTAAGTTGTCAAACATATAGTCTTGCTATGTAAAATTAGTGTATGCAAGGCTTAACTTGGGCACCATTTTAATAATAAATCTATGATGCATCAGACCAGTTCATATTTTGAATACATTTTAGTAAGCTGAGCTGTATCATATAAATGCTCATTAAAGACAACCACTTTTTAGAAATGACTGTCTTTAAGAATGATGCAAGGAAAGACATGTCTAAGTTATCTTCCAAGAGATTTCACTGATGGCTCACAAAGCTGTCATAAGGCACAGGAGGAAGGCAGTTACTTACATCTTTAGAGCAACACAAGCACAAGGTACAAGCTGGGTTTAATGCTAGAACTTGTTTATTTAACAATAACTCTTCTAATCCTTTCTCCTGGTAGCTAATATTTCTTACATAAAAGTGAATTATTAAAATATTACATAAAAAGGCTGTAAAGAAATGAGTATACTTGTTGATGAGACGTCGAGTATTGCCTTATAAAAATGCCTAATACGTGCTTTTCAAGTACAATCTTTAATGCATTCTGCTGTACAACCTATAGCTGTGCATATGTTATTAGTACAAGTAAATATATGAAAGCATCACTGAGTAGTCAAGGGATACATTGTTTAGACCATTTCAGGAAAGGAAGCAAGGTTTTTCAATTCTGTCTCAACAAACTACAACTTCATATTTTTATATTTCTCAAAGCCTATCACCCTCTTTATGATGCTCAGTTTTCCTAATTTTTAAGGCAGAACGAGGAATGTTTCAGAATTTGCTTCCTCATTATGGAAAACAACTAAAGGAAATAAGATATAATGGATCATGTTGGTATTCTTTGATAACCTTCACAAGGATATATCTTTTTTTCATCCTTCCAACAATATTGGAAAAAAACCAACAATCCACGAAAAGAAAACAAAACAAAATTCAAGAGCATAAAAAATCAGGATACATTTTCTTCCCTACAGCTTCTGATAACTCAACTAACCTGGCTGCAAGCATCTGGCACCAAGCAAGTGGCATATGTAAGTTGTTTACAGACTTTGTATATCTCTGAATTAGAAAGCCTAAGGCTCATGTCAAGAAGTTTCAATTTACTCTGAAATGCTATTCTTCTAAGACATCAGTCTCAGAGACCCATCTTTTTGTTTAGCAATGTTCTTTGAACAACTGTAGCATTTCTGGTGGGGCTTCCAAAAGGAAATCACACTGATTTAAGTGCATGTGCCACACTGAAATCCATGGACACAAGATACATTTGGAAGTCTAAGACTAGAGTCAGGTCTTGACTTACTGTATTGCCATCTTTTTTCTAAGCTCAACCGTCTATTATTTATTTTGCTGTGTTTTATGTTAGGAGTGAGAAATACTGTATTTTAAAAGCTCCATTACAAGAAGCTTTTACCAAAAAAAAAAAAAAAAAGTAGTTTTTAAGTTTTGTAGGAAGTTGCTTAATTATGCATTCAATTCTCATAACCAGTAGATGCATTCAGAAATTACTCAAAATTGTAATGTTGCAATTAACAAATTGCAAATAATTGCAGTTAGCGCAGCACAACAATTTACCTTCATGGTTCCATACAATGCTGAATGCAGTATGGGAGTATCTATATTTCTATGAGACTTTGTTTATTAAGACTTTGCTTATTAAGCAAGGAGATGGGGAAAAGATGACCTTTTTTGTTGCATAAAACGAGATGTTGGGCTGAACTTCACAGGAAATTCCAAATCTTGCCGCTTTCTCTAAGGCTCTCAAACCAGAAGTAAAGAGAATTAGCCCTGTTCTTATCCTCCATGGTTCTATTCCACATGGACCCATCATCTTTTCTTTTAATATGCAATACAGCAATTCATTGTTTCTGCTGCTCTAGTGGATGTCATTATGTTCATAGTGTAAGGGATCTGGCTGGGATGGAGTTAACTTTCCCCACAACAGTCGACACAGTGCTCTGCTCTGTGCCTGCAGCCAGAATAGCCTTGATATCACACCAATGTTTTGTCTATTCTTGAGCAGTGTTGGCACAGCAACAAGGCTCTCTCCAACCTCTTGAAGCCAGGAGGCTGGAGGTGGGCACGAGGTTGGGAGGGGATATCACTGGGGCGGCTGGCCTAAGCCAATCAAAGGGATAGTCTATACCATACTGTGTCACACTCAGCAATAAAAGCTTGGGAATGGAAAGGAGAAGGAGGGCTCTTGTTATGGAAACATCTGTCCTCCCAACAACCGCTATATGTATTGAGACCCTGCTTCCCCAGACATGGCCAAACATCATTTGCTGATAAGAAGTACAGAATAAATGTTTTCTCTCCTCAGTTCTGCATGGCCATTGCTTGTTTTTCTCTTTTCCTTTTATTAAACTGTTCTGATCTCAACCCACGAGCCTTTTCTTTTTTCCATCATAGTTTTCCCCCTGTTCTTTTGAAGAGAGGGAGAGCAGTGTGCTGGAGTTTAGCTGCCCAGCAGCGTGAAACCACCACGCGTGGCAATTATCGGTGGACTTGCATTCAGTAAGCAAAGGAGCTTCTTCTTATTTTCCCAGATCATTCCTCCTACAATGTCTGCAGAATGTCTTTTTTCTTTTTTTGTCACTGTTCCATTAACTGTACTTTTCATCACCAATCTAATACCTATGTGTGTAAAATTTAAATTAATTTAACACATTCAAATAAATTCAGGATAGATCAGCCACAAAACAGAAGCATTAAAAAAAGAAAAACAAGCTCCAAACTCAGTCCTTCAAGATTCAACCATCACTTAGAATCAGACAGCCAGACAATTCTTTCATCTTCATGACACTTGAACAAGTTATTATTAGCTTTTGTGCGCTGTAATCCACTCAGTGTTAGCTATGAGAAGCATCACAAAATAATTAACTTATTTCCTCAAGCAGCAGCATCACTGGACAGCTGGTTTAGTTATTCCTACTGTGACATAACAGAAAACACATTTTCTTCCCTTCACATATTAAAAGCAGTAGCCATATTAGATTTCAGCTTCAATATCTGCTACAGTTCTACCTCTAATGATTCACATCTTTCCTATATTTTCCAGCAGTGTGTTAATTTTTAAAAATCTAACTATAAATAGGTACCTTAAGATTAATTTCAGAAGACTTTTTATGTAGTGTGCTAGTTTGCCACTGTGCTTACTGCTAGTTTGGGCAATAGAGAGTAAGGTATGGCACTGATATTCTTTCATCATCTTCCATCATTTTACTATCATATCATTTCGATATCATCTTAATGTCACATACATATATATACACATCAAGGTGAATATATAAAATTATATGAAATTGTCCATGCAACAAGAAAAAAATGGATTCTAGCATTTTGACATTAATTTTGTAAGGCATCCAGACCACTCTCTAACACAAGCAACTTTACGCTCTTTTATCCAGTACTAACATATTCAGCATGTTTTTTCATGACAGCACTTAAAAATATAAATACTTCAGAAATGACCTTGAAATTTCCTGTTCTAATGACAGGACCATCAATTTTCCTCCTTACTCCTAGCACTTGGAGACAAATCCTATTGAAATCATTATATGTCATTTAAAACAAATCCAGAAAAAAAAACTCTATCTAGAAGGCAAACAGAAGCAATCAAACCAAAGTTACTCTGATATCACCATGGAAGATCTATGTTTAAATAACCTTTGAAAGCAACAGAAGAATAAAATCAGAAGTGCGGGGAACACTAGCCCTAACTGACTCTAAACATGGAGATGGCCTATTCTATTAATCAGAGCTTTTGGGAACTTTAAAGGAAGACCTTGAGGTGACAAATAGCTTGACAGAGCTAAGCAATCTGATTTGGAACCACAGCACCTATTCTCTGCCTTAAAATGTGTGATCTTCAGTCTGGAAAGAAATTTGGCTATTGCAGGCTAAAGAGGATGACAGAGAGCATTATCATTTTACCAGCTTTTAAATGCAAGACTTGAAACGCATCACTCCTACTATTGAACTAATTCCTTTTTTTTTTTTTTCTGATCAATCTGTCTGCCTTCTCCCGCCATCTTTCTTTCATCGTTTTCATTCAAAAGAGTTTAATTGACCTTCTGCTTTCCATATAACTACAAGGAGCTCAGGACTGTGAAAACAACTGACAGAACTGCACAGCCAATTATCTGTAAAAGCTCGCCAGGTCTTGAAGCAGTTGACAAAGTAGTGTCACACTCCTGAATTTCTAAAGTTATCAATAAGAGTCAGAAGGAGTAAAATAATCAGTGTAATCTCTTTGCTGTACCTTTTACTATTATTATTATTGTTTTTGTCTTTTGTCTACGGGTATGTAACTAGAAATAACAGATACCCTACATCACAATCAACTTTCTAAAATGTGTGCCCAACGTCTTCCAAACCACCTGAAATATATGGAGTTTCCCTGACAAAACTAATTGCATTTTGAACTAAGTATTTCTTTTCCCCAGTAAAAAAAAAAAAAAATACTTCTTGAGAGAACTCATAAAGAAAATAAGGAAGGAAAAGTGTTGAAGAGTGTAAACCTTGACTGAACAGTCAGATGAGCTTCAATGAATTTGGAAATGTTTTTCTTTTGCCAAACCAACTAATAAAAAGCTCTTGCTTATAAATAAACATGCAAGTATATTCCTAAAACTTTCTTCTACAGTTATTACAACTAAATGCCTGTTTAGTTGCCTACAACTAAATTACAATTAAGCCTCACTTAGCATTCAAAATTCAAACCAGCTGAAACATATCTCATTCTTCTCTATTTTTAATAAAAAGCTCCTAGAGATTTTTGATGGAAAGCAGGCGGACATATCTGTAGGCTATATGTATGTTGACAAGCTTTATTCTTTGCTTGGGGTCAAGCATGGCAAATTTCCAGCTAGATAACACTTGTCACATCTTAAGCCCATCCAGACAGCAATCATGCCTGCTGCTCGCAGAGGCAACATCTGCCACTATGACAAACAATAGCTCTTGATTCACAGTCACTTGCTGAGCTCCAGCCTCTTTCTTACACATGAAAAACACACGTATTGTTGAATAAGTGAAGTGGTTCGCTCCCTGGTTAGACCCTTGAACACAGCAGCTCCTGGTGAGCTTTTGCAAGAGCAAGAGCCTCCTCGCTCACAGAGGTAATAATTTGTCAGAAGGTCTATCATCATTACCTCATGAGCTGTGAAGGGGCTGTGAAGCCACCTTCAGCCCTGCTAAAACCCTGAGTGCAGTGCTGCCAGCTTTAGGAATGGGTCTACACCCACCGCGAGGTGCTTACCTTACCTAGGCAGATACGTTTGAGCTAAAGCACCAGTTTAACATTTACCTTAAAATCATGGTTCTTCAAGCACCTCAAACTTACCTAACTTCTTACAGTTATACACCCGACAGGAATGTAAAAGGACATTTAAACCCCCAGCTCTACTTATTATTTTGAATAAATGCACTTTTCCCAGCATTGCAATAAGATGAGAAACTTTCGTAGTAGGGAAGAGGACCAAGGCTTGATAGTAAACTTAATAGTAAAAATGAACAAAGAATTTCACATTTAACATGCTTGATAGGAAATTACTGTTCCTTTAAGAGAAACAGCATTAGGAATAGGGAAGATTTCACTCAGGGAAAACTTCAAAAGCTGCAGCTTTTATAGGATTAACATCTAAAAGACTAACAGTCAAATTTTCCTACTCATTTTCCTACTCAATCCTACTCATGCAACAGCAGCTAAGAATGACAGTATAAGAAAATGGTCTTTCTTTGAAAGAAAAAAAGAAAAACGTGTAGCTTCCCACATTTTAACATGACAAAAAATTTAACAAACCCAGAGTATTCAGGGATTTGAGGTGGATAATCTTTAAAAATACTGAGATCTTGCTATAAAATATTCAGTAGATATTACTGGATAGCAAGAGTGTAAATTAGAATTTCAGCAATGGAAGGAAAAGTACTTGAGATAACCTTTGCAGAGAGAAATATCATGTCATGTTTTCAGGGATGAGTGTTTTGTTTAACACTCCAATTACTCTGTTTTTTTCTGTAATACTAGATCCCTTCTGCTATCCTTTGTTCTTATGCAGAAAGAAAGGATTATCCTGTGGTTCAAGAACTTAAACTCCAAAGATGTTTTCCATTTCTTACTGCGCCACAAACTTCCCACATGATCTTCAGCAAATCCCAATAGGAAAACACACCTGAGCTAGAACTTAAATATGCTAAAAATAGGATTGCCAAGATATTGCTATATGAAGAGATTGCTCATAGGAACAGAAAAGATTTCTCAGATAGTAGAAATCAAAACAGTTCAGCTCAAATTTACATATACTCTTAAACAAGCCCAGATCTGTGTAAATTTGACAGCTGCTTAACTCATGGAAGGACTTTATCTGTCTTTTTGTGGAATAACATCTGCATGAACTTGCAGCAATTTTCTCTGCATGGACAAATCTAGGCAAGGGAAAAATAAGCTCATAATTTGAAATCAAAATGTGTGTGAAATTGATGTTGTAACTTCAGCTGTGAGACATCTATATGCTTCTAAATATTGTAAATATTGTTTTAAATATAAATGCAAAAAAAAATTTAGCATTAAGTATAGATGCTAAAAAATATTTGTATATAAATAATAACATCATAACAGCCTTATTTTCATATTCTGCCTCTTTTACAACTCTTCTGCTTCATTATTTTTTAATATGCAGTCAGAAGTTGCGCTTTTAAACAACAAAAGCAGCATTTCACAAAGCACTTCTAGACCACTAAGCTCTACTGAACTGAAGGAACTGAGGAAATATCAGAATTTAATGAGCAACAGTAGACCACAGTCCAAGCTCCCAGAGGCAAGATAAAATAAGTAGGTATTGAAATGAGTTTCTTGGGGCTGCTTTAGTTGGCACATCATAGAGTACTCTGTGTAAAGGCAGATTTTTTTTTTCCAGGTATTGTATGCTTAGTATAGATGAGTGATCTTCACCCTGTAGTGTTTAGTACTTTTCATTTCAGCCCAGAGAGACTGTTCAAATGGAAAGAAATTTCATACTATAAACAAGAGAAAATGCATTCTTACGTATACAAAGATTACAGACCCTCATCTGACATAAAGAAGCATTATATCTGAATTTGCAATTACAGAGACTCTTGAGAAACTGGTTATTTAACCACTTCTTATTGTGTTTTTAATATACAAAACTTAAAAATGCTAAATTTCTTGAAAATCATCATAATAGAATACACTAAATACAGTTATTTCCCTCTAGAAATGGTTCATTGTTTACAGCAAAGGAAGGCATATAAAAACACAAAATACCTGATTGTCCAAGAAAAGATACTACAATTCACAGTCATCTATTCTTTGCCACATGAAGTCAGAGTTTTTATTTTTCTTCTTATAAACAAATGAGAATAACATGCAGTTATTAAGATTTTCTTTGTTAAATCTGAAAACATATATATAGAGACTTCTCTTTCTTTGTAAAACACCTGGCTTAAGTAAAGACAGAAAAGGGTAGGAATATCTCCAGGTATCAGTTATTATTAATGACAATGTCATGTTATTGCTAACTTCTGAAGTTACATTCTTTTAGCTGGATCCTTAACTTCTCACCATTGAACACATTTAATAAAGTAAAGCACCAGCCTCACAGAAGAAAATTCAAGCTATTTATCCAGTAATCTACTAATGAAAGACCATCGGATATTCATTAACAACATGAGATAGAATTTGTTTAAAAAACTGTTTAGCCAATATTTCAAGATGATCAATAGAGACACTCAGAATTTTGAAACTCTTATTCGATATTTAGTTATTACTACTGGTAAATAGCTGTATCAAAGAAGAGAGCATTAAACAATATTGATTTTCTAGCTGATTTTCTGAGATTATCCCCTGCTATGGTGCCTATTCAGTCCATACAGAGCTCTCTCATGTTCCAGTTCTCTGTTATTTTATTTTCCTGATATTTTGAAAAAAATAAAATCTCAACAAACCAAGGGATGATCCTCAACCTCCTTAAAAATTTTTCCAATAAGCTCAGTAAGACAATTCAAATGTAACACCTTTGTAATTCAGCTCCAATTAGTTTAAGTCTGCATATAGCAGGTCTGAAATTTAATAACCTCAGTTATTAGATTTGGGTTAGGGTTAGATATTAGTTATTAGTACTTTAGCCTGAATCTTTTGACAGTTTAAAAAAAAAAAAAGATTATTGAGATTATTATTATAGTCAGATGAGAAGTATTATTCATGGTACAGAGAGATCATCCTGCATCTTACGATTTTATAGTCTCAGTTGTCTTTAGCTATATTTCTCAAAGAATTTCTAGACTATACATTCAACTCTGAGCATCTGTGACCTTATGTTCATACTGGACAAGCATAATGACTTTTTCTAATCTTATACTATGAGGGATCACATTGTCTCAACAAGCCTCTGATATATTAAGGACACTGGAGATTAGAAATCAAACCTGGATGTATTGTTAATAAAACCAACTAAATCATTTCCAGAATTCAAAATGGATTCTGAGAGCAGATTGTTTTGTGTCATTGCTTTTACAGACAGACCTACTGCTGTCATGTCCATGAACCCTGATCATGTAGCTAATTAAAGTAATTAATTCATTGTAATTATCTGTAATTGTAAAAGAAACTCAATCTCCCGAAGTTTCTTGCTTGTAAGTTTGCACATAACATGGTTCTATAAGATTATTTTCCCTTGACAGCCTGATGATCAGATTATCATAACAGCATTATAAAAACAGGTTGAGGAGAAATACCTACTTAGCATATAATCAACATAATTAAATCCTCAATATGATCTCTTCCTCTCTTGATAACCAGAAAACAGTCTATCTATTTATGTGTCTGGAAGTATATAATAAAACTGTAAGCAGAAAGTCCAAATGATTAGTTTATAAACCTATTGAACACATTTTTCAAATAGAATGAAAGGAAAAAAAGAAAAAAAAAAGACTTAAGAAAACTTTAAAACAGAGAAGAGTTAAATGCATAAAACATTTACCTATCCACATTGAAAGAGAAAAGCAGGTAACTATAGAATGACTCATACCGCATCTTCACTTCTTGCACAAAATGTTATTTTCAAGATTTTCTTTCTTTTAAACAAAACTGGCAGGAGTTTTAGTGCTCATTAAAGTGAAAAATGGGTATTGTTGTTCAGGACAATGCACACAGCAAACTATGAGAAGCTAAAGCATTGCTGTGTTAATAGAAAACAAACCAGGCATACCCTACAATATTTTTCTCAAGGCAGAAAAATATCCCAGAAGAGGCTATTTATTTCACGTGAATTCAGCTCCAGTACTGTTGCCATAACCTCCTCAGATGGCAGTTCCAATTGCTCCAGCATCTACCTCCCTATAATCCAGCATTCCACCATGTTTGGGAGGAGGAAAAACAACAGAAAACACACAACCCACCAATCATCTTGCCTGGCAGATAGGTGCAAGGGATGGCAAGCAGGTAAATATAATCAGCATTTAGGCAAACAAAACTTTACTGTTTTGCAAAATCACACTTATTCTAATTATTTTAATCAGGAGTGCTTTAAATAAGCATGATTTTTAAAAGAATTCTCACTTTTGATGTCAGTTACCCTTCCTGAAGAGACATGCTGAAGTTAAAACTTCCGATCCTCTCATTGAGAGCCTCTGGGGCTATCAACGGGCAGTATCATGAGAAGCACTACTGTGCTCAGCTGTCTTCTGTCCTAAACCACCACAGGGGCAGTAAAATTTTAATGACTTCTCAGCCTGGTCACTCAAGGATTCATTGTGTGCAGCGTGCAGTTATACATGGGTTGCTAAGGTCACAGAACTGGAAGGGAGTCACTGGAAAATCAAGTTCAGCTTCTTATTGTATGAGGCATCACCTCAAAAGCAGGAGGTTCCGCTCCTTCCCTCATTGAAATGTTGTTCCAGAACATCACTCTTTCACTTAATTCCCAGACTAACTCTATTTTTCTTTACTCTTTTTTTTCCCTCCTACATTTGCAATCATTGTTTCTTGAGCCAAAACTGGTTTGTTCAAATCCTGCTTATCTGGAGTTACCTGATACATTTTTAAAGAGAGATCCTGCTCAAGCACAACACAGCAAAACCACTAAGCAATTCTTCTGTAAGAGCACAGAGACCTGAGTGGGCACCTGCACTAACCTCAGACCTGTACTTGACACAGATACCACCAGAAAACATTCAGAGCATGTGCTACAGTGCTGATTTGACACAGCTAAGGCCCTGAGCAGAGCTTGGCTGTTTATGGGTAGGAGCAGGCAGAGCTGCCTGACCTTCAGGATCTATCTCCACATAAGCATCTCTGACTCAGACATCTGCAGAGCATGGACAAATGACAGAAACATCCTCTGAAATCTCCTTTAATGAAACACTCCCTTTAAATTTTCTAGAAGTCTTTTCTCGTACCCAGCTTCTACCTGCCTGCACCTAGCTTCCCACATATCTGTGGTAAAGATAATCTGCATAAGAAGAATCGTATGCAGGACACAAGTGCAGAGACAAATGCTCTGACACAAAAGTGGTACCAGATAAAGTAGCAGGAAACTCATCTGCTTTGCTGTTATTACTTCCATCACTAAAATATGATCATTACTATTCCCATTCCAGCATCCAGCCCGCTACTGACATCTTCTAAAGTTAAAAGCACCATTAAAATCTCAGCAGTCTCAGGACAGTATTTTTTTTAATCATGCCCACCCTGGTTTCCAGGGACCTCTACATTATTTCAGAAATCTTTCTCCTTGAGACAGCTTTGCATCTTTTCATTCCTGTTGTCATGTAAGCTGGAAATGGGGACCTGAAGCTGGAATTAAGATTCAAATACCAGAATCTGAAACTAAGTACTAAGGCTCTTTTTTGTTCAGTTCTATTCTTCATTTTTAAGCTTCATAAAGCTTCATTGACCCAGTTTCACACTGACTTTTTTCTGTAATTTTGCCTTCAGCTCAATGAAGCGAGTCCAACCCACTACATTCATTCACTTAATTGAGTTTTATACTAAGGACATCATCTCCCAAATACTGTTTTAGCATTTCAGTTACATATATTCACTGTTTCATCTGCACATATTCACCTGTATTGCTTCATTGCTTTCCTTGCATTTTAGGAATTTTCCTTGTATATTAACATGTATATTTCTATATATTAATGTAATATAATTAATATATGAAAACACTAATTTATAAATAAAACTGTCTTTTTGAGGTGAAAGTGAAACGCTGAATCAGAAGCTTTCAAGTTTTCATCAACAGAAAACCTCTTTAAAAATTCTCACAGAATTTGCACAGAAAACTACATTTTACCGATGACTGAAACATGGGCACTGATAGGAGGCAAGTGGCTTAAATCCAGTCAGATATTGTGCTGAATATTCATTTCACCTAAAGGCAGCACTTCCAAGAATATATTATGCAACTTCATAAAACTTGGAGGAAGTCTTAACAAGCTTAAGAATATAGAAACCTCATTAATTTAACTGATGAAACTCAACTATCACACTTCAGTATGACTGAATTTATGAAATTTATGTGGCAGTGATGTTAACCGTCATTGATGGCGTCATTGAAAGACAACAGTCAAAATTGACTGATTTGGTTCAAGAACTCCCTCTTTAAAAGAAAAGATTTTGATTAACTTAAGAGTTGCTTCCGTAAAAAGTAGACTTTCCTTCAGTTTTGCTTTGAACCTAAATTTGTGTCCTTAATAATGGCCATTTTAATAACCTCAAATGATGGTTCTTTATCTCACTAAAAATGTACTCCCCCTGGAAGAACACAGAGCTTGCTTGTTTTGGAACAACTGACTCACAGAAAAGATAACATATCTTGAATCATAATTTACTTGAGATTAACGGCATTTCATAATTACTGTAGATAGCTGATATGACACATCAGTAATAACTCCAGCATTGGTTTTTGCATGTATTTTGTGTTGTCATGTGCACTGTTGGGATTGCCAATGGCAAATACAATTCCATAATGTTAAATCTTATTGAACTATCTGTAAAATATACAAGGAAGCATATATAATACCGAGAAGACTTTCTTTTGTCCCAGTTACCTGCAATTTCGCACTTAATTCAGAACTTAGTCAGAAACACGTATGTTCCTGTACAAGGGTCTTTGGGCTTAATATTTCATTACGCAATTTTCTGCAATATTTTATCATTTTTGAATTTACTAATGCTAAATAATAATAACATGGTATTGTGGGAATAGAATGTTGTTTTTGCATTAGAACTAACAAAATAAGTGCAATGTATATTGTTGTATGTTAAAACTGACTACAGGAGAGCAAGGCCTTGGTGCCTGCTGACACAGCAACATTGCTGGGAGTGCAGGCTTGGCCTTGGTGATTGCTAGGATGGCAACGTCGTTGCGAGTGCAGGTGCTCAGAAGGCTCAGCCTTGGTGGCTGCTAAGATAGCAACATGGTTGTGAGAATGGACAATAGTCAATTGAATCAATGGAAAATTACTGACTGCAAGTATTAAGAAGAAGGTATGTCAGCGTAATTACAGAACAGTAAAGTTGAGAGACACAGAAAAAGAAAAGAGAAAAACCAAAGAGAAGAAGTTAAGGGCCAGTAATATTCATGTTTAGCTAGCAACATTTGTGTTTGGCCAGTATCCATATTTAGTTAGTGTCGGGTAGTTTTGTGAACCTGAAGTACTCAGCCAGTGAGGAACCAGGGGAGGAAGGGGGGCGTCGGGTCATAGGGCATAAGAGATGTGAAACTGTTTCTGCAGGCACGCTCCTGCTTGCAGGACGCCCGCCATTGCAATTGCGAATAAAACTGCTTTCATCAGAGACACCATCCTGGCAAATTATTGACATATTTCTAACAGTATTAGGCAGTCAATGAAAAAATATTCCCCTTATTTCTGAACGAATTTTCATCTGAAAGTATTGCATGTTCCCCACTTCTCATCCAAACAGAAATAACATAAAGTACTGTCCGATTAAACTTCCCTATTCCATTGTAGTACAAAGTCATGTTCATATCCTGGGACAAAGAGCTTGGAGGATGTAAGGGACTGTTCCTGAATCTTTTGTCTCAAAGCTTGCTGTGAGAACTCTTGTCTCAAAGTTTGCCCACCTGCCTGCTGCCCAAAGGCTTGCAGACCAGGGGCAATGAGAGATAAGCAGTCGCTAAACGGCCATCTAGCAGCCTCTCAGACTGGCGCCTTGAGGAAGGCAACCACCGAGGGGATATGCACGCCCCTACATGCCTACCTGACATACCTGGGTGCCCACAAATGTCATGCTGGCCAAAAAGGAGGATAAGAAGACCCCTCCAACAGGGGAAGGATAGCTCCTGTCTGACTGATATCTGGCTTATACCTGCCTGGTGCCTGCCTGATGTTGATACCTCCCGCTGCTTGAGACATGAGGTCCTGCTGCCATGCTACCTGATGCCTGCTTGTTGTCTCCTGCTACTGCCTGAAGCCTGCTCCTACTTCTCCTGATGTCTGCTCCTGCCTCTCCTCGTGCCTGGCCTGCCTGCTGCCTGAGACCTGATGATGCCTGCTTGCTGCTGCTCCCCCTGCGCTCTCGCTTTCTCACTCCCACACGGGCCTGAAGATATTCCTGGATAATACAACGTCATGGGATCCATGGTGGTGACTGTCCCCACTTTTTTTTATGTGTAACCCTCATTCTTATTTCAGTTCCCCATCCCTGTCTCCTTCACTGACCAGAATTTCTATTAAACTGGTCGGACATTTGACCTCGTTTGTGTCTTAATCTCACTCCGAGTATGTTAAACAATCTCCCCTCACTCCAATAATTGGAGCCGGACAGAGGACTTTGTTTCCTTCCATCATAGTACAATACCCACTGCTCCTCACCTTCAGTTGCTATCTTTTAACTAGTTATTAATCTTTAAGAAGCTTTTCCTGTGAATTCCCATTTAGTTCTGTTTAATTACAAGCACTTGTCAAGGGAATTTGTCAAAAGCAAATTGGTATTGAGATATAACAACTTTTTGTTATATTTACCGCTTGAAAATGATTCTTCAGTTGTTACATCTTAAATTTATACGGCGCTGTTCACTATTAAAGCAAGAATATTCTTTTGTGAGCTGTCTGAATAGTTCCTTCAGTCATTTACAACACACAACAGTTGTGTCTAATTTATTCCACATAATTTAACTAGTTTAAATTGTATATTATTAGTTTGTTGTCTATTGAGTTGTTTCTCTGTTCCTGCAACCATCCTCATAGGCTGTTAAATACTTTTCCTTTATGATAATATACTATCCTTTCTCTTTATGCCAGGAATTTCATCCACAGAGATTCAATAGCATGTTCTGATGTAGTTTAGCCATTTGTGACGGACACACTTGGCTCTGCTCTTTCTTGCCTAAAAGACGCAGTTGAACTATTGTACACCATATGTAGTCTGGGGATACAAGGAATCCTCATTTCAGAATAGGCTTCTATACATTTGGATTGAGGTATATGTCTTTTCATACGACCTACTTAAATAAAACTTTTGTCATTATCATTCTTTTGTCCTTTCTGCTGAACTCCATTTTTTTTTTTTTATTCTAGCAAGTACTACTGGTACACAGTATCCAAATCAGTTCAGATTTCTTATGGCACTAGCACCTTATAAGCACATCTTTAGCTCTTCAGTCCACCTCTTTCTATCAGCTGGAATCAGTTTTACAGAGGCACTGCTAACAACACTGTTGTTGAAAGCACACATATCTCTCTGCTGACCTTTGCTGACAGTTCAAGTGAGCTTGGAAAGTGCGACATAACATGTTAAGTTCATGTCCCCAACTCAAGTCACGAGAAAAATGAGTTTCTACATCTAGTAACTCAGTTGTCCACTTTAACAGAATACCTCCAATATATCTCCTATTTTCTTTTGCCATCGTAACAGCCTCTAGCAGGGTCAACTGAAGATCATCTCCTGCAGGATCTCTGCCTCTCCACCTCCCATCTCTCACAAAGACTTACTTCCTCACATCAGAGACTTGCTTATCTACTTGTGTGCCATTTGAAGTAGGTAAATAGGTCTGCCTAGCTCTTCAGGATTCAGATGCAAAATACACACAAATGGGCTGTCTAAACCACTACAGACTCAGATGACATTTTCCTACAGCGTGCTTTCTTCACAAAATGTTTCAACAAAGGGATTTTGCCAAAGTCACCCATCTCCCCCATTTCCTTTAAGCTGACCCTATCAAGGTACTTCCTTGTTCCCCTACAGCTTGTAAAAAGTAAAATCATGTTGCACGTCTCCTACCACATGTCCAGAACCAACTGAGACCACATCTTCTGAAATCACTGTAATACTGAGCTTCCATTTATATGTTGGGACTGTATCATATGTTTTTTCTAACAATAAAAATATGAGAAAACAATGTAATTGTACGTTATGTTTCTATGAAGCATGTTCACTAGTTCTCTACAATGAACATTTTATTGTTGTAAAATTTACAGTTGAGATTCAGAGCTTTATCCAGACAAATTACATTCTTGCAGAGTCTTATTTCTACTATACTATAGGTTAACAGAAGAAAGAATAAATCAAACAGTGGGACAGTATAATCCAGGTTACTATGTGGTATCTTGAATGGCTGCATAGGTGGAAATCAGGAATGATTTAATTTCAAGAATTAAATTTGTTACAAAGAGATTAACCTTACTTAGTGTGAATAATAAGATTTATTTTTGTAGATATATATCACAAAACAACCAACTTTAGAATGTGATGTTTTCTCTGCAATACATTTGCAAACAAGGAGTTTGTTTACTGGTCAAAAAAAGTACTAAAGAAGCTTAATTCCTTTGTATGTAAACATATGGCAACCTTTTGGGCTTTTTGCAACTTTTTTTTAAAAAAAATAATAAAATATGCAAGTTGAAAGAGGGATTCTCGTAGTCTGATATAAATCTCACACAAATACAATGTCAGATTCAACTTCAACCTTAAACCAAGATGCTCAGAGCCTTATTCAGACAAGTTTTTATTATCTCAAAGCATGGAGATTCCATGCCTCTCTTAAACAAGTACAAGCAAAAGCTCTTCTAAATATATATCAAAATATACAAAGGCATTAGAAAATATTTTCATATTGAATTTTGAAATATACAAAAAGATAGATCTCTTTAAATTCTTTTTGTAGAAAGAATTTACACTGTATGCTTTCCTTATTATGCCTTGAGCAAAAGAAAAATATTATTTATATTTCAATGAATCAATCCTTAGTGAAAAAAATGACTACATAGTAAAACTCAATGCACATGGATTAACTGCAGGCCTTTTATGAATATCGGAGATAAGCTATCTGTTATTAAAATTAGAGATTTCAGAAATAATCTTTTTCACAGAATTGGTAAAAAATAACAGAAATCTGCATTTTTATTTGCTTATTAGAGCAATTGCATATATATAGATGGATCTATAGATATAGATCTATATCCCATATATAGATGGGATCAATAATGTATGTAAATTCATATAATTCATGTAATTAAATTAACTCGTATGTTCATGTGTATATATTCAGGTATTTCACTTTTCATCAAGAATTTACTGTAATCTTGTAGTCAATATCAAAAGAAAAGGTATTATTCAAAGAGGTGTGAGCTCCATACAAAATGGCAGCTATATTAAAATACATCTTGCAAATTCAAGTACTTTTGCACTTGGAGTTATGAAATTTGACAAATGATCACTTCTGGGTTGTCAAGATGGAGGAATCTATCATTTGTAGCAATATGTAATGTTTTTGGTTTCAATTTTTACTTGTCTGTAAAGAATGAAATATCATAAAGGAAATGCTAGAGGCATAAAGAGAACACTGCTCCTAACATGTTCAACTAAATTCTTCCCAAGTCACATAAAAACAAAAATATATTATTATCTGACAGCTCTTTCTTGGGCTAGGGGAAATGAGTTTTGAGTTTTGCTCACTCACTAACACATTAACACTCATTTTGAAATCACCACTATCCTCCTTGTACTCTTAGGCCAGTGTTCCAGACAGTGATCATCACTTGGATTCATCAGCACACACATTCGTCTGACTCATTTATTTTTTCAACACTGGACAGAAAAACAAGCTGGTTGCAATGAAAAAATATTCAAGGCATGAAAAAAAATGACACGAAATTTTTAAAAAGTTCTCAAAATCGAATGAAATTATAGTTTACTTTTTCCAATTTTTGACACAACTGAAATACTCTAAAACATCTACTATTGATCAGTTCTACCATTCTCTAACACTGAAGAGGACAGAACAGACCTGATTTCCTCATGGACTAGGAACAACCAAAAAAAAAAGTTCCACAAGTCCTGAATTTGCAGCCAAAAATGAATAAACAATCATGGCAAAGCTAGTCCATGAGGAAAATCTTAAAGAGTAAGAGCAATACAGAAGTTGTACTTGTGTCAAGGTCATATTAAGTTTTACCCACACTGGTACAGTTTCCAAAGAAATGCACATTTGGAAAATGGAAAAAAAAATGTTCAGTACTTGAACAGTCTTAAGTCTCTTTGCTTTGAAAAGAAGTGCAAAAGAGACATCATTTTGATTAAAAAACAAGGATAAAATATTGGAATAAAGCACAGGGTTGATCTTTCTGCAGGAAAAAAAAAAAGGACAATGGACTCATCTAACTGCAGAATGTTTGCAAAACAACCATTCAACATAGAAGAAAAGAAAATGGCAAATTTTTCAGGCTGGACTGTGAGGCTCAGATAACTTCACAAAAAATAGACTACAAATATTGTCAGATAAATTTATGTACAAAGCTGCTCACATGAAAAATGTGAAGTGTTAATTTAAAGGTCTCATAACAGTTATTAAATATATCTGTTGTCACAATTGACAAATGCAGCTACATCTGCATCTATGGATGAGCCAATCCCAAAGCTCAAATAAATCTCTTGGGAAGCCTCAATCTCTTTTTAATTCATATCTTTCTTTATACTTAGGGACTATGAAGGAAAATCTTAAGTACAAAATAGCAGCTTTTCTCATTACATTTTCAGCTTTGTTGAGATCAAGAGAAAGCAAAAATATTGTGAGACAGGTTGCTGTAACAAGATGTTCAGCAGAGGTTGGCTGACAGAATATTTTGATGCTTTGGATTAATATAAGAGATGTCACAATTTTTTTTAGACTAAATTGAGAAGGCTTTCCATGTTTCTCTTGTGGAGTGTCATCTACAGAATTAAAATTTTAGCTACTTCTATTTTGCTAATGTATTTCATAGAATAATAGAATATCCCAGGTTGGAAGAGACCCACAAGGATCATCGAGTTCAATCCCTGGCTCTGCACAGGACCACCCAAAATTCAAACCCTATGTCTGAGAGCACTGTCCAAACGTCTCTTGAACGCTGGCAGCTTGGAGACATGACCACTGCCCCAGGAGCCTGTTTCAGGGAAAAATCTGACCCTCCCTTCATGCAGCTCCATGCTGTTCCCTTGGGCCCTGTTGTTCCCACCAGAGGGAAGAGATCAGCACCTGCCCCTCTGCTCCCCTCATGAGGAAGCTGTAGACCTCCAGGAGGCCTCCCCACCGTCTCTTCTAGGCTAAAAAAAAACAACTGATCTCAGCTACTCCTCATACATCTTTCCCTCTAGACCCATCACCACCTTTGGAGTCCTCCTTCGGACACTGTGTTATAGTTTTATGTCTTTCATACACTGTGGTGCTGAAAACTGCACACAGTGCTGGAGGTGAGGCTGCACCAGCAAATAGCAAAGCAGGACAATCCTTTCCTTTGACTGGTTAGCAGTGCTGTGCACAATATACTCCAGGGTACGGTTGGCCCTTTTGGCTGCCAGGGCACACTGATGACTCAAACTCAACTTGCTGTCAGCCAAAACTCCAGATTCCTATCCACAGGGATGCTCTACAGCCTCTCATGGCCCAGACTGCACATATATCTGGGGTTGCCCCAGGTGCATTATCTGGTACTTGCTCTTGTTAAATTTCACATGGTTGGTGACTGCCCAGTCCTCCAATTTGTCAAGATCTCTCTGCAAGTCCTTTCTGTCCTTCAGGGAGTCAACAGTTCCTCCTAATTTAGTATCATCTGCAAACTTAATTAGTATGCACTCAAGTCCTGCATCCAGATTGTTTATAAAAACACTGAGAAGTGGCTCTAAAATGTATCTCTGTGGAACCCCATAAGTGACTGGCCATGAGACTGATGTAACTCCATTTACTATATAACCTTTATTAAAAGCCTAAAAGAAATAAAGTGCTAAGGTGAGTTTACTTATTCTATTAACTCTACTTCCACCATTGCCTGCTTTCTCCAACCAAGTAGACTCTCTCCTTCCAATGATTTCATGCAGCCATGTGTACATCCAAGTTAGCTGAGAATCTGTGTCAAGTTCCAGGGTCTTTTATGATAAGGAATTTCATTCAAGTGTAGGCTATATAGATAAAATATGGGTGTTTCATAAAAGATTTCCATTAGTAAAGGTGATGTTGAAGACTCTGACAGCATCAAACATCCTTCCACAAAAAGCAAAGATTTCCATTTCCCCAGAATACTGAAGAGAGCCTAGTGATGTTCATTAAAAAGTAGAACTTCTTAATCATTTCCACATTTCCCTCAAAATTTCCTTGAACAGTGAAAGAAAGGGATCAAATATGAATTTTCATCCCAAATTCTCTCTTACCATATGCAGATGCTCATTCTTTTCTTAAGTTCTTTAAGGTAACACACTCAAATGCTTGCATCAGGCTTCGAAGTTTAAGGGAGTTTTTGTGGCCAGCATATTCAACTAATTTCAAGTGGTAAAACATCCCAAAAGAAATAGAGATTTTTCCTTAAATTCATTCTTGCTTCCAATAATCTCCCTCTCAAAGATTTTATCTTAATGAGGTATTGTAGCTGCTCAAGGCTGACATGAAGAAAAATTTCAAAGGCAATTATAAAATTGAAAAATGAAAACACGTAACAACATGGATGATGTCTTCAGAATTAACGTAATGTGATGCCTGGAAAAAAAAAAAAAACACTCCCTTTATTTAATTTGACAAAACTCTCAAATCCAGAAAACCTTCAGGATCCCAATGAAACAAATAAGCAAAGTCTAATTGTAGTTAATATTTGGATTCTTTGGGTTAAGATTTTAAGACAGTCCAGTTATTCAGGCACAAATAAAGATGATGAAAAGCTAAGAAGGCAGCACGTGTGGACACCAGTTCAACATTATTTTTCCTTTTGTTTGGGAAGATACCAAATAACTTGGCAATCAGTACACATCAGGCTACCCACAATTCAAAGGTGAAACATGCTTACAGCAGATAAATAAGCTGCAGCTTACCTTCACAACAAAACAGAGAGAGAGAGATTCTTCCAAAGGCCAAGTCAAAACAAGAACACAATTTAGACATTTAAATTTCAGTGTGAAAAAAGAACTTAAAAAATTCATCTCAGAGATTCTTTCTGACATGGTGTTTCTATGACAACCTCTATCACCCCTATCTCTATCCCTCCTACTAGCACAAAAACTGGTAGTACTTTTAATCTCTTTTGGGTCATAAGTAATGGACATAAGTTCAGCAGTTTATTTCTTCTGATGTTGCCAGAACCCAGGGAGCACAGATGCAGCTATGTGCTGAGAGCTGCTGCGTGTTCTCTTCTATCAGAGCTAAAGATCTGCATCATTAACTATGTTGGAAATCACAAAGCCCATCACTGAAAGAAGAAATAGGCCAATAGTTCATTCTGATCTAAAAGAATGGTTGAAAAACACAGAATATAGAGCCCTTTAAATGTGATTTAGTAAGTAGACAAAGAACAATCATGTTGGAATTGTTTACTAAAAGATGCTTAATATTACCATAGTGAATGAAAACATCAAAGCAGCTTAGTGGTAGATAAACAATTCAACATTTGCATTCACTATAGCAACCTGCTGCCTCTCTCTTGGACATATGATGCTTCTGTGTCTATATGGTTTGTGCTGTGGTTCCAGAGATATGTTTTGAGAAGGCTGAAAAGACTTCTCTGAAATCACTGTCATATGTCTTGAGTCATACAGCAAAACTCAGTGACTTGGCAGTTTTATTAGTTATGCAACAACTGACCTTCAGCAGTTCCTTGTTTATCTTCAGTGTATTTGAGCAGTATCTGTCAACATCTACCACCAAGGATCTGCCAGCAAAGCCTATTGTGATGCTGAGAGAATTTATACTCTGATCATTACTATGGTTACTAAATGTTACAGTGAAAAGATTTTGATAGAATTTACTATTGTGCTCATTTTATTAAATTATCTGTAGTAGTTCAGGAACTGTTGAGTGGTACCAACTGGAAACTTATTTTTTTAGAAGTCTTTTGCATTTTTATTTTTACCTGACTTCCTCTCTTTCTCTCTAAGTTGGAGTAAATCTACCACACAACTGAAACAGGAGTTTTAGCTGTACTGTATTTGAGAGTTAAAATGTTATTCCCTGCTTAGCATCCTAGGAATAAGTAATTCCTTGCTTAGTATTACCCATCATGAGAAAATTTTGCATGAACTATTCTAACTAAAAATCTGACAATCTAAACTAAAGCTATTCTTGAGAGCCCTCTGTCCTGACTATTTATGATGAACCTCTACAGTTCAAGGGAAAGGTAATGTTCTTTTTAAAAATGTACTGTGTAAACAGTTTTAAAAAAAAGTTAATTTTCGTTTGAAAATTTTAGCTATTTCTGTTCATATTGCAGCTAAAAACCACAGTTTGAAAACAAAATGAAATGCTTTTAAACTAATCTTTTTTTCAAACAATTGTAAAAAAAAATCATGTCTAACATTCTATTTAACTGAGATATGAAAAACTTCAAACCTTAAAAGTATTTAAAAAAAAAAAAAAATACTCTAAACCCCGGGACTGTCTAATGATAGTTCTGTCTAAAAATGAACAGTATCATGTCTTGCAGCACCAAGTGATTAATGCACTAATTTGAAAGAAGAGAGTCTCAGAACAAAAGGCATTCACAGTTTTCCTTTTCACTGAGGCTTGCCAGAGACAACAGGTATTTTCTGCAACAGTTTTGAGCAATCCTTCAACTAAAATAAACTTACTCTGAAAGAAAGATCATTTCAGTTTTGCAAGAACACCATGAAATCATGGATAGAGAAAAATATCTACAAAGAGATATCTCACCTAAATATGAAATACTTCCACACTTGTCAATATTTGCATAAAAAGAGAATGCAAATTTTATATGATGGAGAAAAGGCTTATGTCTAAAAGCAAGGTAACAGAAAAACAGTTCATTTCCAAAGTAACTGATACAGATTAAAGCAACTATAAATGTGGTCTGTTAACCACGTGAAGACAACAAGAGAGGACATACCCACGTTTTTACGTTAATTGTAGTGCTATCTCCCTTGCTTCAGCACTTTTAAAAATAATTTTTCTTTCCACACAATGATATGGTTCTTGTTTTCAAACTCGATCCTCCATGTGTCACCAAGGACTATCAGATAAGCAAAAATAGATTTTTGTAAGACCCCTGCACTCATCTTCCCAGTAGAAACAAGATGTATTAAACAGCAGTAAGATAATCTCTTTTAAAAAAGCATTCACATATAAGGTAAGATGGACATTTTGTAGGAAGATGTTTGTTTTCTTTTGTCTTAAAAATATGCTCAGGTTCATATCTGACCTTCATCTTACCTAACAACAGAAAACCAGATGGGAATGATGCTCACAGAGACAAGACATCATTGCTGAGCTCCCCGCAAGAGCCAGCATGCAGAGTTAAGCACACGCAGCACCTAAGTAAGAGCAAAGCACAGAAAGTCAGGATTTGAAGCAGGATTAGAGGCAAAAGAGTGGGTGTGTTGGGTAAATTGTTAACAACTCTAAATCTACTGGGAGAAGGAGACAGGTGAGAAGAAAGAAGTCATAAAGTCCCATTATATTTAACATCAATCTTGATACAAACACTGTCAATTATCTGTTTATTTGCAATGTCACCTCTGTACTGTGGTAAATACTGTACCACTTATTAGCTTAAAAACAAAACATAGCAAGCAGACATCTCAACACAAATGTAGTAATATTGAAGCAATAAACACCTGGAATAATCTAGTTTATTAGACAGATACCCTCACTCCTTTGAGGATCCTGCTAGATCTAACTTTCTATCAGGGTCCAGAGTGCTTCTCCATGCTGCCATGTAGCGCAGTACAATGGAAAAGACATTAAAGCATATACATGGTGTGCTTGGTCACAGTAGAGAAACGGCACGTTGTTTTTTTCTGTGCTGTACCATTCAGCCATATCAGTTGCAGGCTACAGTAACTGCAAGGTTTCCCTGCTATTAGCCACTGTACAGCACAGATATGCCATACATAAGCTTACCCATGTTAGTGCTACAAACACACTTTGAACATCTTGTGGTAAATGATGTGCTTGCACTCCTTCCCCTCTAAGACTTTTCACTGCTCACTCCATATTTCAAGTCTCCAAGTCTCATTAAAAAAATAAAAATAAAAAATAAAGGACTGATTATATATGAAAAAAATATAAAATATAAAATCTTAGAAGGATACAAAATATGTTCCTCACATTCCTCCTACAGCCATTTAAGTGTGCTTTGGTGATGACTGCCGTATGTTGTATGGCTTCTTCCACAAGTGCACTCCAAATATTAGACATAGTTTATTTCAATTATTATTAAACATGAAAATCATTGGATAATTACAGTGCATATCCACAGATTTCACAACACAGTTTTTAGCTTCTACCTCATTTAGGTCTAAATGGAGAAAAATTGTTCCCTATCTGCAAAAATAGGAGCAGAATTGTTAGGAACAACTCTACCACTGCATCCCCCATACAACCTTGTGACACTTGGAATATGCACAGAATTCCAGACGTTAAGTACTGTCTCCTCTCTTTTTGAATGCATTTTCTCAAGTTTTGGCTGTTTTATCATTAGACTTGTCACTGCTATTTCAGTTGTTGTTCTGTTTTACACACTTCACCTTCAAAAGTTTGTTTGTCATGGGAATGAAATACTTGGACAGTAAGACATTAGCAGCCAGACTACATGACATGAATTTCCACTCCACCATTGCTGCCCATGGCTCTGTTCTAGGGAAGGTACATCTCACTGTTCTCTGCATATTCATCACTGCATATGCCAATATCACCATCTTAACAACAGCTCAATAACCAAGGTGCAGCTGGAGGTCATGGCAAGGAGCCCTGTGAGAAGGGCCTTCAGAAAAGACTCATTTTTAATGTGTCAAGGAAAAACGGTTTCAGGTACTAAAATATTATGCATAATCCGTCATTTTACTTTCACCATATGAGGAATTACATTTCCACCAGCTTAATACTGATCACATATTTCTGCCCTAGTTCTGAGTTACAGGCAAATGTTCTCTAATCTAAACAGTCAAGCTGGAGCACTGCTGAAGTATTTCTGGTAGTATAGCCACAATGAAGGCTGATATTTTGTATCTGAAAAATTTGATGGTCATTGAGAATTCCTCTGCAATCTCTTTTACAGGCAAGATTAACTTTTGTGTCCTTTTTACTACTCCCCACCCTCCTCTTGTCCTAGCTAGCAAGATCCCTACAACAGAATTCAGAATAGCAGGAAATCACGTCGTTTTAGCACTTTTCAGCATGATTTGTGACTAAAGAGGGTCTGCTATACTGAATTTGCCAGCAGCCTCCCCTAACAGCCTGGAGAAGCAGCAGTTTTCACCTCTACGGATAGTTTATCTCTTTCTTTTTGTTCCAGAAAACGGTTAAGTATGGCCACAAGACCCAAGGGCCTAGTTAGCCTGTTAGAAATATGCTCACACGCTGGCTTGCTGCAGAGACTGGCCTCAGAACATGTTCCTCATACTTCTTTGATGGAGCAAAACGTGCAGCAGGCAGACCGGTGGGTAGCAGCAGGTGCACAGGAGCCAGGGCTTGGGCAGGCTCCCAGCCCATCTGGTGGTGCTCCTGAGGTCCTGCGGGCAACATTGAGCTCACTGGCAGGCCACACTACTTGGCTCTCCAGGGAACAGTCAAATCATTTATTCATGATCTGGAAGCAGGGAGAAAACACTCTTCCTGCACATTCTCTTTCCTAACCTCTCTGCAGGCTGGTCAGAGCTTTACCAAAAATAAAACAAGTGGTAACAGTGAAGACAAGGCTCCTAGAGGAAGCAAAAATATTCTGGCCCGTGAAAGAAAGCAGGCTCAATTCATGCTGAGAGGTGTGTGTCTAATATGCTAGGCTAAATTGGAAAAGCAAGCAACACAGCTGTCCCAAAGAATACTGAGGAAGCAAGACACATATCTTTTCACATTTATTTCTGGGGGATGACTCATCTCCTAGGAGTAGCACAAAACGATGGTGCTTGCATGATTATGTAAGTCTAAAGATAAGTTTCTGCACTACACAGTCATCTCAGTGGAAGTGCCTGAGGTCTGTCATTGATTAATATCAATTTGATGGCAAAGATAAAGCCAACAAACTCTTGGTGTAATCCAAATTCTGTACTGCGATCCACTAATTTTAGTGACAGCAGAGTGCACAGCTGAAGCCCACCAAACAGCAGCTCTCAATAGCTCTGTATCTGCCAACCTCACAGACTTTTAAAGGTGCACCCAACAGTGGCAAGCCGCCTCAGTGAAATGGCAAAGAAGAAAAAAATATAAAGTAATGACTATATTAAAAAGCTGTACTAAAGTAGTATTTTTTTCCTTTTACAATTTAAAAAAGTCATTTCTGGATATAGAGTCATTTTGGACAAGACTAATCTCCACAAACCCAGCAGCATTTCAGTAACCAGAAAAAACAATAACATAATTACTTTAATTGCAGTGTCTTTAAGACTTAATCTCTAATAATGTGATAACCAGCTGTTTCTGTAATCTATCTCACTTAACAGAAATTGAATTGGTCGCAAACAGCTGTTCTTAAACACCAGCCACACAATATGACTGCAATTTTTAAGGTCACAACAGACCAACTACACAATTGTGATTTGTGTATAATAATATTTATCTACCTTTCAAAACACAATGCTGAGCCACCTGAGGACAGATAAGGTGTGTCCAGTAATTAACTTGAGATTAATTTACTTCCTAAATGTAAACTATGATAGTCTGATAACCAGTAAAGTTCTAAGATTCAATACCTGGGTGTTGATGTCAGACAAATTCAAACACAAAATAAGCCTGTATGTGTTGGACTATGAAAGTAACTAGCAGCTTATCAGGAGCGCAATATAGTCTTCATTCTAAATATTTGAAGCAGTATTTGATGTCTTTCTGAAACGAGCACGCCTTACCAACCTGCTATTACTTCTTTGATGCAGGTGTTACTGGTTAAAAATGTCATTCACTATCAGGCAGAAAGTAAAACAAATCACCAGTGGCTGTCCTTGCAGTTTTTAAAATGTCTGAAAATAGCTTCACTAAATAGGTCATATGCATACAGCGACATTAAAAAATACCTATAGTTAAGGGAGACATTCCTGTTATTTTTTTATTTTTCTAAGACTATTCTTTACACTGACCTGTAAACACTTAAGTATCTATAAATATTCTTCCTTTATGTACTAAATAAGAAACATAAGTCAATCCTTGAAAGTGAACAGATGTTTTTGCTTCATGCCTGAATTTTCTGTTCAACAGAATACCAAAAGAACTGTAGCTTGTAAGCTTGTAGAATACTCAAACGCATTTTCACAAAAGCCATTGAGAATGAAGGGTAGGTCAGAGTAATCTACTTTGTCACTGACCTGGGATCACATTCTGATGACACGGTCGGGAATAAAGATCTGTTTATCTCCATTTTTTTGTTCCAACAACACACTGAACAAGCAACATGAACTAGCAGTTAGATAACCTCTGCTTTCCACAGAATGAAGTGTTAGGAGTTCTGTCAACAATTAATTGCACTGACAAAAAGAAAGCAGAATTGAGCATCTTCCTCTGTACCAGATTTTGTGCTACAATGTCCAATATTTTATTTAAATTGCAGTAGATTTAGAGAATCACAGAGCAGTGCATCTGGCCCAACCCCTGCTCCAGCAGGGACACCCAGCGCAGGGTGCCCAGGCCCATGTCCAGGCGGCTGCTGAAGATCTCCAGGGAGGAGACACCACAGCCTCTGGGCAGCCTGTGCCAGTGCTCTGTCACCCGCACAGCACAGAGGTGCTGCCTGGTGTTCAGAGGGAGCCTCCTGTGCTCCAGGTTGTGCCCACTGCCTCTTGTCCTGGAACTGGGCACCACTGAAAAGAGCCTGGCTCCATTCTCTCTGCACTCTCCCTGCAGGTATTTATCGTCAATGGCAAGATTCTCTCTGAGCCTCCTCTTCTCCAGGCTGAACATTTCCAGCTCTCTCAGCCTTTCATCATAGGAAAGATTCATCCTATTCAATATACTCATTTATTTAAGTGTCATTACAATCGGTCATGTGTTTGTTCATATATCTTAATTATAAATTCAAAGGAGATATAAGGGCTTTCTTGTCCTTAACCAGTATCTTAAGTAATTTGAGCATTACTTAATGTGAGCAATTAAACTAGTTAAGAGACTGTTCTTTTATACTTGTCTAAAGTAAAAGTTCATTCTCTCAGAAGGATGTCATTTTCATACCGAAACATATGTAGGTCGCTCTGAAAGTAACGCCACCTATTTATTTCCAGACAAGCTACAACAGATACAAAGAGCACAACACTATTTGATAGAGCAAATTTTCAGCTACAAAATACTTTTTTTCAATACTGTATGTATCCGCATGTATTTTCACCAGCAATGAACAAGAGTCTGCATGCTGCACTCCTGAAAATCTGCACCAGCAGAGGTAACCCACTGTCACTGTCACCACTGCTGAAATGCACCACTGTGCTAACTGCCTCACTGCACTCACATCCACTGTTTGGCCTCCATAAATGCAGGCATCAGTGAACATCAATGGGTGCGATTTTTTCCACATGGAGGAATTCAATTCCACTCCCTTGATTCATCCACACTTCCATGTCAGATGCCATTTTCTCAGACTGCCCCTCTGGTGCCATCTATCATATGGCAATAAAATAGAACGTAGTATTGGTGGGAAGGTTCAACCTCTACTGCCATATCACCACCATCTGCCTCTGACATCATGGGCCAACATAATAAAAATAGGATGCATTACTTTTGGAGCAGCCCGTGTACGAGGGAAAAAAACATTTCATATTAGGTTTATATCAAAATAAAACTACCATGAAATTTTGTGGTGGTACTATGATGCACAGAAAGATACAGAAATAGTAAATTACTTAAAGAAATAAAAATGAATACTATAAGGTTCCCACCAATCTTTAGTGAGCTTAAATTATTCTTCTTGTAGCTTTTACAAAAATTGAGTTACATCCACTCCTGGATGTAAAAGTCAAAGTTCAACTGAATAATTTTTTTGAGACAGTCTCCAAAACGATAGTTAATTTTTCTGCATAATCAGCCTTGCTAAAGAGGAGTGAACTGTATTGTACAAGAATTGATAGAGAATATCGAGTTCTGTAACTAGGGTTTCTTCTGGTATTTTACTTGTTGCAAGGGTACTGAACAGTCAGAAGAGCTGAAAATGAAACCAGGCAAAAGCAGGAAAATACCAAGAAATAAAGAGGGATGGACAAGTTAGATAAACGAAATCTGAAAGCTTGGCCCTGGGAGGGCTGACTGCAACAGGAACATGAGATGAACCTCCAGAATAAGCAGGAAACAGGCACTGAGATGAGGAACAAGGAGGATCAACACCACTTGGCACGTAAGACGTGAGCAAAGGACAGGAACACACACAGAACAATGCAATTAATATTTCTACAAAGTTAGCTGGCATGTCTTCAATGTTGAACGTCCAGTGGGTTTCTAGTCTTAGGCAATCCACTAACTGAAGGGGCCAAAATGATGGCTCATCATTTCCCACATGACAGAAAATACCAGTTCAAAGAGAAATGCCGCAGCAAATAACACTTTCATCATGAAATTGTTGTAAAAATTTAGATAATAATTGCAATTTCACAGAATCACAGAATCAAAGAGGTTTGAAGGGACCTCTGGAGATGATCTAGTCCAACCCCTCTGCTAAAGCAGGTTCCCTATAAGTTATTTTTTTCCCTATGCTTAATTCTTTTAATAAAAAAAAAAAAAAAAATTAAAAAACAGAAACAAAATAAACTCATTAAAATTCAACTTTTCTGAGATACATATATTTTTATGAATATTATTTATATGCTGCCAAATGTTGGAGTGGCATTCTATAAATATGAACTATTACAATGGAAAAGCACTATCACTATATCTAAGAAAACTGGTTGAAAGATCATGCTGCCTTTACATTAGGAATATTAAAAATAATGGAAGCAACAACAACAAATCATAATAATTATTACTCATAATAATAAAAGGTTTGCTCATGGTTTTATTGTGGAGAACTTTTAAGCAAACTACAAATTCATTGACTTGAATCATATAAACCCTGACAGACTGTCTCCATCCCGTGCAAAGAAGCTCTACACGTGCAGAAATGCAGAATCTGCATTTCTGCCCTCTCTTCCCTTTTCATTCCAAAACACATATTTTACGAGACTGATTTACATACACTGTGTCATGCAAGTAGGTCTGTTTCCATGCCAGAAACCCATTAAGTAAACCATCTAAGTAGAACTTCCATTTAACCAAATGGATTAAGAAATTTATCTTCACCTATAATTTCTCTTGTTAGTTGCCAGGAGCTACACAACTGAGAAAATATTTGTCTAAGAAACTGCAAATATTTAGCAAGGGGTATTTCACACTTGAAATTGAAAAATAAACACTTCCAATTAATAGCTGGATCAGGATTTCCACATATAGAAAAACATACTCTAAAAATATTTTTAAATGTGCTGCTTTTCAACAAACATATACTTAAGAAATTAATAAGTTTGCATCACTTAATATAATCTGTAAAACAGACAAGAAGTTTTATGTCTTAACTAAAAAAGTTATTAATAGAGGAAGTGTAATCATTCCCCTTCTGCAACATTCCTTCATTACAAAGGAGATGAACAATGAAAGTCCATCATTGCAATAAGAAAACTGAATGTGCACAATTCCTGTGAAGGTGAACAGATGTCCTTGGACAAAAAAAATATTCCTGAAGCTATACCTTGACTTCTGAATAACAAGAAAAGGCAATGAAGAAAAAGTCTAATATCGGAAAAACTTATAGAAACATAGAATGGCTTAGGTTGGAAACCAGCTGTGGTTCTTGGAATTCAACATTGGCTTGAAATGATCAGAAAATATAAGAAAGTGTTATCACTAAATGAAAAATGATTTACCGGAAATGAAAACAAACTGAACTGTGAAAAGAAATAGTCTGCACACAAAACAAATTTCAAGAAGTTTTGAACATTTGAAAGTATTCACAGAACCATTTTTCACTAAAGCAGTAAGACCTGTATATTTTTGTCATTACCAAAGGGACAGTTTCCTTCTTAAGGAAATAAAGAATATCACAGCACATACAGGTACTACACAAGGAAGGGATAAATTCCACTTTAGCATACTGATATAAACTGAAATAGTAAATAGTTACAGAACTGGCAGCACAAGTGCATTAAAGAAGGTCTGCAAAAGTTAAACATGAAGTCAAGAGAAACAAGTCCTGAGTTACCAAAAGATACCTCTCCATAGTCTTGTTTTCCAAGACATTTATCAGTACTTTGAGGCAAGGCCAACCCTATGGCCAATGAGTGGAATGCTTTTCGCTACCTCTGTGTCACCTTTATTTAAAATTAGAAGCAAAATCCCAAGAATAGGGTTAATATCTCTAGAGCAAAAGTGGCTTTTAAGTGACAATTTTTATACTAATTGATGGCTTTGATCGCAAATGTAATTACTATAAAACAGAATTACTGCATCGCTTCACAATGACAGCCTCAGAATGATCTTTTTCTTCACTGTTTGTTTAGTGCTCACCAAGAGTTGTATTTTATAATGAAAAAGAATTTAGGTATTAACAATAAAAAGGCACATATGGAAGATCAAACAAAAGTGAGATAGATTCAGCAACAACTTTGCTTTTATGTACTGAAATTGATGAACTCCACAAGTGCTTTGAAAGGAAAATTATAAAAGCCAGTAATTTCATGCTGTGTGTCTGTTAGTTAGTAAGAATCAATGAAAGACTATGTGAAAAAAAATTATTTTTCTTGTCTTTAGAAGATTAAGCTGATCCTGTGTTTATTGAGATATGGCAATTACACTTCATCTTTGACTTTCAAAAAGCTCCTCCTGTGACATAAGTCTCATTTCAGTAGATGACTGAATCACAGTTTAACGCTTCCCCGTTCTAAGTATTTAATGTACCAGGAATAGACAAACTGATTTCAGAGCCAAATTTGGCTTACAACCAGTTCAACTGCAGCTTCCTTACCAGTGCTGCAGCATGGGTTTTCATAAGCCTCCTGAGAACACAGAAGAAACTTGTTCAGAATTTACTATGGGATTCCTCTGAAGGCCTGTGTATATTGTAATAAATTGGAGACAAAAGAGGGAGGTCAAAAGTTTCAAATGTTTGCTAATTAATGCAAAGATCCTTCGCTTTAAGAATGAATGCTAAGTCTCACAATGAATGAAAAACTATTTTATCATGAAATAGCACTTTTCCTTTAGTATTGGGAAATCTTACATAAACCTCAAGACCACCTGACAGGATGCTTTAGTCTTTGCTAGTGCCTTTATGGAAAGAGAATTCAGCTTTTGGGACAATTCAGATGAAAGTAAAACTGTGAAGTCTGTCATCTTGTCCAGTTCAAGTTAACACACATGGCTGAGACTTCATGATCTTTCTCCTTATTTGTACATAGGTCTCTCTGAAAGTAACACCACCTATTTATTTCCAGAGAAATTACAACAGATATGAAGAGGACAATAACACTATTTGATAGAGCAAATTCTCAGCTACAAAACACTATTTTTCAATATAGTCATCCCTATTAGCTACACATTTTTGCCAGCGATGAACAAGAGTCTGCATGCCATGCTCGCAAAAATCTGCACCAGTGGAGTTGACCCACTGTCACTACTGCTGAAATGCACCACCCACCACCCACTGTCCTCACATTTCACTGTTTGGTCTCCGTAAAGGTTCAGCAAGTGTCAATGAATGTCAATGGGTGCAATTTTTTCTACATGGAGGAATTCAGTGGCAAACTTTTGCTTCATATACACTTCCATGTCAGATGCCATTTTGTCAGAGTGCCCCTCTGCTGCCATCTGTCTCACAGCAACAAAATGTAATGGAATATTGGTGGGAAGCTTCAATCTCTACTGCCATACCACCAACATCTGCCTCTGATGTTGTGGGTCAACATAATAAAATAGGAGGCATTACTTTCAGGGCAGTTCCTGTAGAACAAATGAGGAATTAATCCTTCTACCAAGACATAAATTTTGGGACATCATTGTTACTTGAATAGATTTCACTGGCTATTTTTATCTTGCATTAACATCAGTGATATTACAGAATGGTGAAAGAGGATAATAGTTCTGTTGGAATAGGGGTATAAGTAATGTTAGGCATATTGCCAAACATCTGATATAAAAACCAAAGTGGCCAACAAATAGTTTTCTGGATTAACATCTTCTGGATAAACAACCTAGTAAGGCTACCAAGACTCTAAGAAAAAGAAGTTGCAGAGCCCCAAAAACTTAAACTTTTCTTCAGCCATTCTGTAAACATTTTTTTTCACCTTCTTGAATTGCCTCAAGCAGGAACAGCTATTAATGAAGCTAGTTTGTTAGGAAAATGGAAACTAACAGGCATTTTTGTACCTCCTAGACAGCTAGATCTTCCTAATCAATAATTTTTTTGACAATATCCCTGTATCACTGAGCAATATGCCATCTGTAGGCCCATCCAAAATATGGTCTAAAATGCCTTATAAGAAGCAGACAAGATGAATGATAAGGCAGAAGAGTAATTGCTTGAAGCTAGGTCACAACAAATAAATGTAAACAGGTTAGTAAGTAACTTTTCAAAGTTCCATTAAAAGCATGTATGCTTTTAAGATATTTCTAGAAACCTGTACTTTAAAATGTCAACCTGGTTCACATTAAATTCATAGAAAGGGAAATGGCAGTAAAGATGATACAAGTCTACTTAAGCTGCATTATGCACATTTCAGATTACAAGTATTTGTTTAGCAGATCACCAGTTTCCCCTACCTGCAGTGTATGACTCAAACAAAAGTGAATCATGATATTCAATTATTTACGTCAAGTCTAAGGATAATGAAGTTTTAGTACAATTTTGTTCCATAAAATTTCATTAGTTACTGGGGTCATATTGATCTGTAATTAGATAATGTTCTGCCACATCGTATGGAAATTCTGCAGCCTCATTCAGACTGTGTCAATGAACTGAAGAAACTTCACTTTTACAGGCAGATATATTCAAGAAAACGTAAGGGATTCAGGATATATTAAAAGAAACAAACAGGAAAAATAGCAACAGCAACAAAGCAACAAATCACCTCCACATTATGGGAAAAGAGAAAAAAAAATGAAAAAGTTTGATAAAATCCCTTTTCCTCCCATCACTAAGCCTCTCAGTAGTCTGGAAGGAAAATGTGGGGATCTTCCTCTTTTCCTTTAAACAGCAAGGACAAGAGCTACCTAAGCCTCTTTTAATAGCTAAGTTACACCTCCCCTGTCATCCTGGAGACAGAAGCTCTATCCCTTCTTCAGCCTTTGTTTTCTGCCTAGAACAACTGAACTGTGGTTCCAGTAGGAACACTCTTAATACTAGCCCTTCATTTTAAGAAGAAATAATGCTTGATTGCAGGGAAACAACTGCCACTTGTGGCAGAAATGATAGGGCAAGGTCACTTTAGGAACTCTGGTCATTGATGGAAACTGGTGGTTTACTTGTTTTATCTCTGTGAAAAGAATCTTAAATAGCACTAAACAACAGGTATTTTAGCGTATGTTTTCCTAGAAGAGAGGATAAATCAACTATACTCAAAGGAGAGATTTCTTAGGTACACAGTGATAGAGTTCTTGTCACAGAAGAAGACTGCACCTGACTGCTAAGAAAATCCAGTAAAGCCAAAAAATTCCTTTTCCCCTGAAATGTCTAACTGACCTATGAGAGCAAACTTGTGGAATATGTATCTCATGGGAAACTGCAGAAAAACAAATGCCTGTCTCAAAAGAGACAAAGACGAAAAAGAAAAGAGAGAGAGAGAGAGAGAGAGAGAAGTTACGCAAAGACCACAGAAAATATTTATTCTTAAAAACTATAGGCTTGTATGACCTCAAGTTGGTTACAAAAGTATCACATTATAAGGACAGCTAGACTTAGTAACAACATGCCTAAAGGCATAATAAGCTGGCCAAAGTGCAGATAGAAATGTCTTACACGTCTCATATTATCTTTAATTTCTATATCACAATGTGCTTTACTTGCTTTGTTTGGGTACACCATAATAATAGCAAATAACCGTGTTTGTCCCACACTTTCCCATGAGGTTCTCAGCAGGCTGAACAACTGAAATGCCTTACTGCTATAAAAAATATGCTACAAAAACAAAGTAACTAATGAAATATTAAAACACTAAGGCAAGCATGACCATAAGCAGAGACAATGAGACACGAGGGTGCTTTTATCCATCCTTTCTCAGAGGAGGTAATGGACCTATTTTAACCAATATTGTTCTGATGTCTATCCTATGCAATGGGATTGGATTATATACATAATTATTTTTTCACTTCTGTGTATTGCCTTTCTGCTAGGATGAAGCCGACATCTTTAACACTGAACAGCTGTAAACGAAAACATCCTTAAAAATCAAAAGGGACATAAAAGAAGAATGATGATATACCTTCATGTTAGACCAAATGTAAACAGAGCCTTCTTCAGAATAGTCATGCACAGTGCTCCTGTATGGAAAGGAAAATAATCTATTAAATTAGTCAGGCCTTTTAAGCGCAATATGGCATCAATTAGGGGCCCATGGGTATCTCTACTGTGTAACAAATCTAGAGCTGATAAAAATCTATTATATCTGTATATAACTGGCATTTCAGCACCAAAGGAATATTGCTACATTGAAATGAATGTAAAGAAAAGTAACAAAATTTAATTAAAGATATGCTGGATTTAACTCTGACTAGTTCAAAAATTACAGCCACATTAGATAAAATGAACACCTAATAGCAAAGAACTTTAAACCCTCCTAAAGCTCTAAAAATTCCTTAAGCCTTACAGCTTAAGTCGGTAACTTACAGAGTTAAGGTTTCTAATTAGTATTTTTACTTTTGCATAATTTTGCAGAATGGCTGAGGTTGGAGGGAAACTCTGGAGGCCATCTGGTCCAAGCTTCTACTCAGTCAGAGCCACCAGAGTAGCAGCAGTTGCTGTGTGCTGAGAGGAGCATGAGGCCTGAGAGGCCCATGGGTATCTGAGGAGGTTTCTGGCCTCTGACACCCTTGGGTTGTGCACATGGAGGCACAAGCCAGCAAGTGGCTGCTCTTGCAAGAGAAACAGGAGAAAGTGAGCAGAGTATGCTGTATTAAGGATGGGGGAATGAGAAACAGAGGATTACTTGAGGCCATGCACAGAGAAGTATCGGTGTTCTGTGGCACATAACTCCTAGGACTAGAGTAAACAGACAACACATTGGGGAAGGAGTGGAACGGGCATTGGAACAGGCTGCCCAGGAAAGCGGTCGAGTCATTGTCACTGGAGGTTTTCAAGAAAAGGGCAGATGTGGCACTGAGGGATATGGTTTAGTGGGCAAGATAGTGATGAGTTGATAGTTGGACTAGATGATCTTAGTGGTCTTTTCTGACCTTAATGATTCTATGATCTTTAGCAACTTGTGGCAACAGGACAACACTTCCCCCTAGTTCCTCAAATGTATGAAGTATGGTATCAGAAGTGGGTGAAGTCATTCAGGACTCCCATGGAGAAATCACATCAGCTGCACTCACTAAAAGCTGCAAATGGAAGCAGTGAGTGCTAGTAGTGGTTGACTACTGGAAGGCAGCGGGGTGCTCATCTGCTGACATGACATACAGTCGAGGGAAGTCTGCAGCTTACCAGGGACCAGGAACTGAGCTGTCAAAGAGAGACTGCCACAACTGGTTGAAAACACAGACTACTATTCCCTATTTATCCACATGGGCACCAACAGTGCAATAAAACAAAGACTGGATGAGATTAAGCAGAATCTTCAGAGCCTTGAGGACCCAAGTGAAAGGGACAGGGGCTCAAGTGATCTTCTCATCTGTCTTGCTAGTCAGCATCTGGGGAGCGGGCATAAGTCATATACCTGGCTATGTGGCTAGTGTTAATCACCAGGGCCAGAGCTTTTCCTTCTGTGATCACAGAATGTATTTTGATGAATACAGATTATGGGTAAAAAGCTTATTGGTGAAAATTAGAGAATAAGTGAAGAAATGAAATTTCATGATCAGTGTTTACTACAGGCTGCTTGATCAAGGAGAGGATGTTGATGAGGAGTTCTTCAACTACAGGAAGCATCACACTCGCAGGCAGCAATCTTGTTAGGGGACTTCAGCCACTCAGATATCTGCTGGAAAAGCAGCATTGCAAGCTGCAAGCAGTGTAGGAGATAGAAAACACAACTCGAGGAGATGCATTACTGGACCTATTGTTCACCAATGTAAGGAAGTTACTGGAGAAGACTGGAGGTAGCCTGGGCTGCAGTGATCATTCTGTGGTAGAATTCATGATTTTGTGGGACATATGCCTGGGAAAAAGTATACTCAAGACCCTAAACTTCAGGAAGGCAAACTTCAAGAGATTAGTGGATGGTACCCCTTGGAAAACTGCCCTCAGGGATGAAGGTGCAGAGGAGAGCCGGAAGACATTTAAAGACATTTTTATTAGGGCACAAGGACTCTCAATTCTGACATGCAAGAAATTGGGCAAGGCAGGCAGGAGACCAGCATGACCAAGTCAGGACCTCTCAACCACATTAAAACAAAAAAAGGAAATGCATAGGCAGTGGAGAAAGGGACATACTTATAATCTTGCTGGGAAGATTATGAAGATACAGCCTTGCAACAAAGTCTTGCAAAAAAAAAAAGACCAAATAAGTTTTGAATGAATAATTGTATTCAATGGGCAAATAATTAGAAAGGTAATCATGTAAAGGCATGTACCACATAGACCCAAGATCTATATGGCTACTAAGAACAGTCAATATTTATTCTGTTAATGTATAAGCATGTAAATTACATTTCAATATCTCATACGCTAAGTCCTGCAACCATAAGCTTTTTATCTGTAAGGGTTTTTTTTCCAAAAATTCTATGACTGAAGAATTGTTAATTCAGCAGGATGAAGACCTTTACTACAAAAATTACTGCATCCCTCTCAAATATGGGCATAACACAGATTATTATTTTTTTTTTTTTTTAAATATGGCAGTACCTCTGAATTCAGCACTTATATTCAGCTGTTTGTCACATGCACATTGACACTTTCTCTCAGGAGCCATGTGTTTCCTGCATGTAGACAGAAGGCATGGGATTTCTGAAGCACAAAACAGACTGATAATTCAGTACAGCATGGATATTCCCAAGTCATCTTTACCTCATGGCCCACCTTAGTATCATAAATTTGACCCCAACTCTATCAGTAGTCCTACTGCAATGAGTTATCTTTGTAACTTCAGAACTTTGTCTGAGTTCAGAAAAAGAGGATGGTCCAAGAAAAAGACATTTGTGTAGTTTTATTAGTATACTCACTGATTTTGAGATGGAATATGTGACTTTGAATTATTTTACCCATTGCATGTGTTTCAACATCTGATTGTGCCTATGCAAGAGTGAATTATTACATATTACTTCCAGAAATTTTGATTTAGAAACAATATTTTTGAAAAAAATCACACATTTTTTTCCTGAATATACAGGAAAAGGTGAGTGGAGCTGTACCTGAGCAGAGTGATAGCAGATAGTAATTATATAACTTTATTCAAGACAACACCTGTGAATCATTTTAAAGTGCAGTAACATTATAAATAAGAAACATATGTTCAGCTTCAGTTTTTTGTTTGTTTTTATACATACACTTATCTCCGTTTCCCTTTTATTTCTTTTACATACTTGTAAGTCTCAGGTAAAATGGAAAAGTCCTTGTGCATTATACTCAGCAAGACCCTGCTACACACCATGGGCAGCAATCATAACTACCTACAAGATTATTGGTGACTGTCAAAAAATGAAACAGACTAATTCTGAAAACATTGTGGGCCAATTTAACAAACTCCATAAAATAAATAGGCTCACTGTGCAACCCAAGTATCACAGAAAAATAATTGGAAAAGCAACATGGGGTGAAGCTATCATCACTGAAATGTATGAAAGGTATGTCATAGCGGTCTAACTCATATGTAAACCAAAAATCTAAGAACACAGTAAATACATCCATCATTGAAATCCACACAGATCTTACAGACTTAAATAGCTGCAGAAACAGCTCAGAAGTAATCAGAGAAAATTCCAGATAACGCAGACATACCTATGCTGACTGAGAACTGTTTGTCAAGAAAACAATTAAATAGGAAAGGACTGAAATCATCTTACTTAGTATTTATAGTATGAAAACTTAAAAGCATCCACTCAGTTTCAGGCGTTTTTGCTTGCTACATTGAAAGTGATGATCCTGCTCTAATTAGCTTAATGCACATTGGTGAATCAGATTAGCATTTTGTAGCAATGTAATAATAAATAGTATATGACACACAGATCCAATTTGCAAACTGATTTAACAGAAGTAACCCTGTTTACAACTACGTATTTCTTTCAAAGATGGAGGTTTTTGTAAGGGTGCATCTCTGCCTCTGGGGAACAGAAGTACCAGTCCTTGTTTGAGAGATACAGGACAGCTGCACTGTGGGACCTATCTTTAAGTGAAAGCAGAAACATAAGAAAACCACAGATCCAAACATCAATCAAAAGGCACAGAGAATTACTGCTGTGCTCCGTTTGGATTGCAGAAAATGTATGTGCATATGTATTCAGACCAGTGGGACCTACACCACAGCACTAAGTATCGTGTCTAGAGAGCTCTAAACAAGAGTACAGTGCTCATTACATGAAAACATCATTCACCCTAGCTGCATTGACTTGCCTGACAACAGTAGGAGAAGAAAATGCTCCAGAAGTTTATCTGAATTTTAGTCTACGCTTTTCACAGTGGGACTGCTTCTACTCCTAAATGTTGTCAGATTATTACTCTGTCCATCACAAACTGTGTCTTTCCTTTTTGACTCTACATCCTGCATCTAATGTGTGACCTTGACAAGAGCATAAGTGAATATCCAAGATGCCTAGTTCCCTGGGGTCCCAAGTAATTGCTGCAAGATTCACAACAACCTTATTATACCATTTCAGATGGATTGCAAATACTACATACAAATAATTTGTGGTGTAGAAATACTCTACAGATTGTTACACAAGCCTGGTGCCTGCATTACACCGGTTATCTTCCTCCCTGTTCATGTATGCCAGTCTTCAAAGGGAATCATAACACAAGAAAAACACAATGCATGCCTGGAACTTGTCCCAGCTCTCAGTAGGAAGATGATACACAGAGGTGTATTCCAGGCTATGAAAAATGGGTACCACTTCTAGGTACAACAATTTAGACCTGGAAACAATGAAACGCTGGTGGGTTTATGTATGCATTTAACTTTATAATGACTGAGTGTCTTAAATTGGATCAGGAACACAAATAAGTTAACCAAACGCTCCTCCATCAGCCTGAAGGACCTCAGCTTTATCCCACCTTCTACTTTCACGTCTGATCCTTTCCAAGAATTAAGCTGCCATTCAGCATATCCCTTAGCAGTTTGGGAATTTCCAGTGATATTAAGGTGACATAAGGCTTGTGTGCATTTTTTTTTTCCTACATGGTATTGCCTCCTGATGGGAGGCAGACTTAAACAATCTTCTGTTTGGATAAAGAAAACATTCACTGATTGAATGCTCTTCTATTTTGTGGTGAATTACAAAGGAGCTTGAAAATATTTGGCATATATTTCTTACTCATATGAAAATGTTTATGGCTGAATTAGTTTGGTGTATGTATGTTTCTGGAAGCTTTGCAAAGTTCCCAACACTATAGTGGTAACACAGGGATCTGTTCCAGACAGGCTTACTGTCTGGACTTGAAAACTCATATCGCTGATACAGCTCAGCCTTTTTCACCACTCATTATAAACAAAGCATACCTATGCTCCATTTTACCACCAGCTTGCTTAGTTATGTCTGTATCTTGTTCCATAGTGTATTAGGCAAATTTGGTTGTAGATATTGCCTTCCATTCTCTTCAAAAGCCATTTCATTTAGTTGATATGAAAGAGTGTGTATTAGTGTGTTTCAAGAACTCCACAGGCAGAATGTTCTGGGAACAATGGAATAGACTGGAGTTACAACACACTGTCTTCAGAACTGCCCAGGCAATATCAGTATGATGAATCACACATTCTAGAGACTATGCTATGCTGCTTTGAATTATTCATGACTGCTAGTTTACAAATACACTATGACTCGGATAGTTTTAAGAACAGATCAGAACAGAAAGATCATCCTCCTCTATGAGAATAGATTTGCTAATACTACAAGAAAGACATAAAGACATTGAGGCCCTGGAGCGTGTCCAGAGGAGGGCAACAAAGCTGTGAGGGGTCTGGAAGTTTTATGAGGAGCGGCTGACGGAGCTGGGATTGTTTAGTCTGGAGAAGAGGAGGCTCAGGGGAGACCTTATTGCACTCCACAACTGCATGAAAGGTTGTATGAGGTGGGAGTCGGCTTCTTTTCCCGGGTAGCTAGCGATAGAACTAGAGGGAATGGCCTCAAGTTGTGCGAGGGGAAGTTCAGGTTAGATATTAGGAAAAACTTCTTCTCTGAGAGAGTGGTCAGGCACTGGAACAGGCTGCCCAGGGAGGTGGTGGAGTCACCACCCCTGGAGCAGTGTTCAAGGTACTTCTGGATATGGAACTGAGGGACATGGTTTAGTGGGTAATCTTGGTGGTAGGTGGACAGTTGGACTAGATGATCTTGGAGGTCTCTTCCAGCCTTGCTGATTCTATGATTCTAAGGGCAATGATAGAGTTCGGAGCCAGCCATCCCCATCTGTCATTGATCATCAAGGGCTGTATGAGGACTCCTGGCAAAGCTGAGGAACCACAACTACAACCTCATCCAGCTCCTGCCCTGCTAGTCACAGACAGGCATCAGAGAACCTGCTGTAATTCAGAGCATAACAGCCATCAAATTACATCTCAACTGTACAATCTAGTACAATTATTCTATATTAATCTTTCGAATGCTCTGGTCCATAATAAAACCTCCTGCAGGATCTGGACAATTTTCAAAGTAGAGTTAAATTAGTCCACTTGGAAAGAAACAAGAAAGAAGCATAAAAAAATATTCTCAGATATGCCCAAAGATATTACAAATTTATCACAAAGCAAATCTTTCTGTGAGGCACTCACTAGTCTAAAACTCATCCAGAATAATCTCTGCACAAAATTTAAAATTAAAGAGTGTAATTACATTTGTGATATATTAGTGACATATTTCTAGGATTCTAAATAAAGTTTTAATTATCTAAACAAAAAGGCAGTTAAAAGAAAACAACTAACTACAAAATGAAGAACGACACTTTGGGTACAAAAGTGGGGCCATAATTATGGGACTTCAGTATTTTGCAACTATGCTTCACGTTTGCAGCACTGATGACTTTCATAAAAACAATACTGTGCTTCATGAAATGACTTGTTCTAATCTGGCACTTCATAATTTTATATTAAAAAATTTATTCAAACAATATTTTATAAAAATAGATAAAAACCAATCTTTCTTTCTTGATTCAGAAACATGCATAACTTTGTAAAGGTACAGAGGCAATAGCAAGCCCTTGTTTTTCCTACACACAAACACAGACAAAGTGTTTTCAGGTGCAAGCAGTATTCCAGTTATAACAACAGAACAGGCAGTTCTTCTAATTCTACTTCAATACAGATTGATATACGTATGTACTGAAACTTAACCCGTATGCAAAATAATTATTAATGTTCTTATGCACTATTTGCATCTTCAATTCAGATTTTTATTTTTAAACTGATTTATTAGTGAGATATGCAAGACAGACTTAGTTAAAAACAAATCATGAAAGAAATCTAAAGTTAAGCAAATGAATTAGATAATAATTACCACAAGAGAAAACACACAGAGAAATAAGAACTATTTTAAAAGATGAAATAGAATGTGTTATCCAGACATGAATGTCATTGACATTTTAAAATGTAAAATACACTTATTAAATATCATCAAGCTTCTCTAGGAGAAACAATAAACACTTCCAAAACATGCAAGCATTCTCAAATGTGTCTGATACAAACAACTTAGACTTCATTGCCTCTCTAGATTAGACAGGTATTGTATTACATGCAGTTCTTAATGGTGACTTTGTATAGCATGTGATCATTTAAATTTATAGACTTACAGAACTATATTCTTTTTCACTAATGTTTCCACAGCCCCTTGGTAAATGTACAGTAGGTACTTTTATAGACGTTTGCAAATTCAATACAAGTAACAACAGTTCAAAATATTTGCATGTATATACATATATATATATTTTAGGATGACTTCTAATTCATGGGTAAAGGCAATCTTCATCAACCTATTTAGTTTTTGCTTCCTGTACAACAGTCCTTTTGAAATATTCTTTGTCTTTGTGTACTTCCATGGCTTTTTTTCTATTACATATCAATAAAACCCATCAGATAGTGCAAGAAATCATAACACAGCAGAGGCAGCATTTTCCTACTTAAGTAGGAGGTGTTTGCATGAGTTCTTGCAATGTGGGGCTATCTTACTTATTACATCTATCACAACAGAATCAATATTTAGCTCTGAGAAATCCAGCAACAGTTGACAGACAAAGTTTTCTGGTGATAAGCCACCTTCCATATTTTCTGTTTTTGCAGAGTACTTCTAATTATCACTTACTCCTACACATATTAACTGAGTAGTACATCAAAGCCCTTTTTATCAGGCTTTCTTTCTCCAGTGCACATCTGCATTGGCTGTACACACTCCACTAATTAATCACTTATTAGCAATTATGTTTGAGTACCCCTTTTCTTCTTCATAAATAATCCCTATAAGCTTTTATTGCTGTTTTCAAGCTTTGTGGGCTTTTCTTCTTCAATATTGTTTCCTTGAAAAACGTGCATTAGTATTTGCTCTCACATAACTATACCTTGAATATTTTTCCCTATCACGGACACATTTTTTTCCCTCAAAAATATTCTTAAAGTCCACAGCATTAAATGGCTATATATAAAGTGTACGTATAAAGACATCTAAGAACAAAGAGAGTTGCTGTTAGTCTAGCCTTAACCAGATGACTAAGTGCCTGTAAAACTATGTGATTTCAGAATGCTAACTACACATGATATTTCACCTTTATATCTCAAATGGAACCATTGTTTAAAACTGAATTTTTAAAATAGATAGTCCATACAAGGTACCATTTGTTACATACTTTTCATCATCACAGACCTCTCTAATCTGTAACATTGCTTTTTGACCACTAGCACTTCATGAAGAAAAGATGATTTACATAGTAAAGAATCTAATTATTTAGCTCATAGATCTGTAATAGAAGCAATATATTTCCATACAGAATATCTTATTGCCAGTTTACTAAAACAATGTGCTATGTCCACACCTAGCTCACGAATTTCCAATTTGAGCGCTTATGTCTAGACAAAAATATTGTCCAGTTTAAATTTCACTTTTTTGTCAATTTTTTTTTTTTTTTTACCAATCTCTGGAATTATTTTTTTAACAAAGATTTGATATTGCAGTAATTATCTACAGTATGCCTGGTTTTTAGAGTTTCCAAATTTAGTTGCCCTTAATAGTTACTGATCAAGTTTCTCAAATAGCTTTGCACCTTGCTTTCAGATACAATTATCTTGACCAGATTAATTAATGTTTTACTAGTCTTGAAATACACTACTGAAAAGACGACTACACTGTCTTCCACTCAATTGAAAGGAGCACAAATTCTCCCTGAAATGCCGTGGAAAGCAGGATTTAAACCTGTGCATAGTAAGATTTTGTTTATGTGTTCTGCCAAACAAAGAATAAGCTTAATCATGAGGTTAAAGACAGGCATTTAAACATTCAGTTCAACCAGTGTCCAAAGAATACGGTAACAAGTCCAATCCAGTCTGGTATCACTAATGAAGATTGCTTTTCCTACAGAATATTTTAGTACAATTTGTATAAGAGGCTATGGATTAATAACTAAAAGTATTCATTCCATGACAACGTTGTTCCATCCCATTAGCTGGATCATTACTCATGAAATCAACTCATCATCAGTCAATATAAGGCAGCAAGTATGAAGCACTCCTGCATTTTTATACCCAATAGATAGCTGTAATTGATTGATGACGTTGATACTACCTATAGCATGTATTTTGTTGCTTATGTTAGCTTTTGTGTTGCACTTTCATTAGATTCAATCTAAATTCAAATATCTATTACGCTAGAGAGATTATTACTTCCATGACAGTTCAAAATGCCTGCAATTTCTTTAACTCCTGATGTACCCTAAAATGGACAGAGATTTTGAAGCCCTTCTTTCTTTTTAGTACCTAGACCATGATTTGTTTCATTTGTCTTTCTTCTGCAACCTGCTCTAGGGAATCTGCTTTAGAATGGGGGTTGAACTAGATGATCTTAAGAGGTTCCTTCCAATTCCTATGAGTCTGTGATCTTTCAAGAAAAAATACCTTTTTATTATTTGTGAATTCTGATATTTTCTTAAGATTGCATATAGAAAATGCACCTTTGATCTTCAAAAGGGCTGATTATTTGGGGACTTATTGATGTGACTATGAGTTATGAAAATAGGAAGCAGAGTGAAAACAAAATCATAATTCTCTGTCATTTTTATTTGCAGCAGTGTATATGTACACAAGCCACATTACTGGGACTTTACAAAATGAATACAAGATGATATCTACCAGTTTCACAATGGGCATGTGTCACTCTTGTCTGTGTCACTGAACACCTTATTATGTGAGGTTAGAACAAAGGGCTAGAATAAGCTGCCAACTAAAGTTAGTCTTAAAAACAAAAACAAAACAAAATCTCAAAGATAAAACAAAACAGGAGAATAATTTTCAATTCTGAATAGCATACATTACATATATAATTATAATGATATATTATATTTGCCCTGCGCAACTTATCTACAGGGTGGCAACCTTGCCCATGGCATTGGGGTTGGGAACCAGATAGTCTTTAAGATGCCTCCCAACCAAAGCCATTCTATGACTCTGTGATAACCAAAATCTTTATCAATTTTTTTCAACCTTTCTGAAAGAAAAAATTTGCATATTTTTGGGATTGCAAGAAAAATTTTGATAAAAGTTTCAAATATTATTTCAATTTATAAACTTTAAAATAATTCTTTTGAAAATAAAACTTACATTGAAGGCATTTCCACCTGAAAATATTTAACCAATTTTATCCTCAAACCACAGCTGTCTGTCATATAAAGTCAGTCTAGACACTATATACACCAAAAGCATTTTAATCTAATGAATCAATAAAAGTATATATCAAATGAGGTATTATTTTAACGTAAATATTTAAATTACATAACTACATTGATACCTTACAAATATATTATCTTATTTTTCCTATATTTCATATTAAATGAATTTCTCATTACTTATTTTCATAGGCTTATTTTTATTTTAATGCTTGTTATTTTCATTGCTTATTTCTTTATTTTTTATGAAAATGCTATTTTTAATAGATTTGTTAACAAATGTTTAAAGTATTGAATTATATAAATACAACAGATAACTCTACAACTTAGATTATCAGTCTTCAGTCTGACTGCCTGCTAGGTAATCACTCAAAATGGTGTAGTCTTCCTTCAAGTCCAGATATCTTGAAGAAAACAGGAACATATAAATTTAGAAAAACTGTCAACACTTAAAATCCTTGGATATGATAGCACAATGTTAATACGCTTCGGTAGAATAAAAATGGAAATCCTAAACAGAGTGATGAATAGCTGCTGTAACACTGCCAAAAGACCAGAAGGGACCTCATAGAAGAAGCTTACTAACGTGGGAGTGCCTTTGCAAATATTTATTTAATATTAGGGTAAGAGAGAAAATACACTGATGTCTCTGTTACAGCTCAAAGCATGGTTAGTGAAAAACAACTGAGCAGACTCGGATCTGACACAGAAGGTAACAAAACAAGTTTAGAGCTACCATTTTAACTCTAGTCGTGGTATGTTTGTAAGTGTTCTTATGACACCCACCATGGTTATAACAGAGAACCTTGCAAGTATTTGAATAGACAGTCATACTGGCTCACTCAACAATTGTAAATAAGTACTCAAAGTTGTTTGAAAATAAGTAATGCATGCCAATAAACAAGCCAAGATCACTGTGCTTCATCTGGCAATAGCAGTTATTATTTTCATTTAATTGTTAGTACTGTGAGAAACATCTCAAATAATTTTTCAGAGACCGGACCTCCAGTGAATCAGTTTAAGCAGTTTTTATTCGTGATTGCAATGGCGAGCTTCCTGCAAACAGGAGCGCACCTGCAGAAAAAGTTTCTCATCTTTTATTCCCTGTTACCCAACGCCCCCCCTCCTCCCCTGGTTCCTCACTGGCTGAGTACTTCAGGTTCACAATCTACTTGACACTAACTAAAGATAGACACTGGCTAAATAAACACGGATGTTGCTAATATATTACTGGCCCTTAACTTCTCCTCTCTGGTTTTCTTCCTCTGTATCTGTCTTTCAACTTCACTAATTTACTTCTGCTTAATACTTGCTTCTGCTGCTTAATACTTGCAGTCATTAATTTTCCACTAGTTTACTTAACTATTGTCCATTCACGTAACCATGTTCCTATCTTACCAGTCTCCAAGACTGATCCTCCCTAGCAGCTGCATTCCTTGTCTTAGCAGTCTTCAACATCGATTCTCCCTTGTAAATGCATTCAGTTTTAACATACCACAATATACATTGCACTCATTATTGTCAGCCCTAATACAAAAACATGAACAATCCACTTCGTACTTATTTTGTTAGTCATAATGCAAAAACAACATTCTATTCCCACAGTACCTGTAGTCTCAGATTAATCTATTTTTTAAAATACATTTTCTCTTTTGAAGCATACCTTCATTCTAGCCCCCATTTCCTCAAAGGACTGCATAACATGCAAGGTGGATGAGACTAGCCTGAAGCAATGGAACAACTAATAAGTTAGGCCAAATAACAGAAAACTAAAACTTTCTGATGCACCATTTAATTTGATTTAACAGCCACCAACTATTGTTGCATTAGAGGTTTCCTCTTACACTTTATGACAAACATGAGGTAAACTCCTCTGCTTGAATAGGAGGCGCTTGACATCCACCTAAAGAAACAGTACCTTCCTTAAGAGGGGTTCTTTGTTCAAAATGTAGAAGTGAATTTCAGGGGAAAAGAAAACTTTTCTCCAGTAAATGGCAAATTAAGTAAGTTTTACCAGGTTTCAGTCATCCTCTAAGGTCAGGGAATGTTAAACTTGAAATGATGAGGCTACCACAAGGTAGCTATGAGGAGCTTTAGTGAAAACATTTCAAGCCCACAAGCTACAGGTTGCAGTTGTGCAGCAAAGGTCAAAAAGGTGCCAGAATTAAAAAACAAAACAAAACAAAAAATGTAGCTCAAATTTGTTCAGAGAAAAGCAAGTTAAAACACAAATATGGAAGACTGTTACAGCCTATTCTGCTGAATTCAATCTTCGATTACAATAAAGAACATTATTGTTCAATTTGTACCTGAAATATCTTCAGTCCATCAAGAAGGAAAAAGCAGTGTAAAACAGAAGTAAAAAACAGTTTGAAACTGTTTTTCAAACTTTGATGTGAAAGCAAGCTGTTCCTCAGTAATGGTAATATTTAATAAAGAGTACTGATGTGCGAGCCTAAGTTGACACAGTTGCTTTCCTACATAAAAGTGTGCGCCAAGAACACTGAATGCTAAATATAACTGTAAGCACTGATCCACAATCCTAAAACATGAAAGTCTAAAAGCACTGAAGTTCATAAAAAGGAACTTCAAAAATGTTCCTTAAAATGAAAAGAGCACACTAATTTCAAAAAGAATACTACTTGGTACTTACTGTATATACAGTGATACTTACTGCATATTTTCATGTATTTGCATTGACTGGAACACAAGATAAATATGTTTAAGTACTTTTTTCGTCAAAAAAGTCTACTTGTAAATACATATTTTGCTACATTTTTAAATGGTATTTATACATGCACCTATGCATGTAGAAGAGCATGCACAAAATAATAAACACATCTAGTAAGAAAAAATAAAGTAGAACAAAAATACTTGACAAACTGTCAACACCACAGGAGCATCTCTATGGCTTCTCCTGCAAATTCTGATTTTCAGAGACGTGAAAAAACACTAAGTAAAGAGTTCTGTCATGTAAAACCAAATATTATGTCTATTTCCAGGACTCTAATTTTAAAAATACTATTTTGCAAACCAGGAGTCAAGGAGATATAAAAAATATTCTTGTATTTTCTTGCTTAGTATAGCTACTAGAAGGTAAGTGCATGACCACTGTAACCACAAGATTTGAATCTGTCACAGTCTTTAAAGTATTTACTCCTGAATACCCTGTAATGTAGGGAAGTAACATTATTCTAACTGGAAATCAGCCAAGACAGTGAACATGGTATCAAATCACTTGTACAAAATTACATAGAAAACCGGTCAACTCAATAGGAAATAAATCTAGACAAATACAAGGAAAAGAAACTACAAATGCCAAGATCGCTGTGCCATTACTGATCTATCAGAATTTTTAAAGTATGATCCTATCTACTCATTGAACTCTGCAATATTCTTTAATAAATGTAAATACATCTGCCTGTACTCCTAATACATGGCTTCCCTTATGGAAATCTGGGAGACTGTAAAAGGCTTTCTGTTGTCTTTTTGAATTTGTGTTTGCTAGGCTTTTTGGTTTCTGTTTCAATCGAATTGTTAACTGAAAGGCAAAATGTTCCTCTCCGAATCTCATTTCTTTGAGCCCTGACAAATCAATTCTTTCACTCAGAAGTGACCACACAATTCTTTGCAAAATGATCTTCTATTTCCTTGTCCTCGATGAAACATAAAGGGCTAGTTTAAACCTCTGCCACAGGGAAACCACAAACATAAGTGAGCAGCTTTAGAAACATTGTTTCAAGAGACTGCAATCACACTTAGCTACCTAACTAGTCCTCATAGTATATTCAATGAAAACTAACTTTGTAGGACAAGGATAAACTATAGAATAGAGATTATAAAGTATTTTCAAGTACTGGCTTGCTTCGAAACCGAGCACAGCATTTTCACATCCTGTCGTGTGTTAAGATCTCAATAACAGAACTTATCAAACAGTAATTCAGTAGGAGCATTTTAACCTTTAAAGCTGTGTCTCAATATCCAACTGACCATGAAAAAGTTTCTAAAGAGACTTCTTTGGAAATACATTATGGAAATATCTTTCTTTAAAAAAAAAAAAAAAAATCTGAACATTTTCTTAAAAGAAAAGTGTCCTGTACTCACACCAGATACTCTAAAAAAGGTCTTAGATCTGAACATTTGCAAAGCTTCCTATTAAGAATAGTCCATCTTCCAGCTCTGGGACGGTCAGAAACCAGCCCAAAATCAGGTCCAACCCCCAAAGAAGCTCCAACTAGTCAAGAAAAATGCTGTTCAGTCAGCAAGTCAATCAAGCTGAAGATACTGCTGGCACACACTTGCAGGGGAAGCAGGGGAGCCCATTTAAATGGAGTCTCACAAACTTGAGTGGTCCAGTCTTGGCCTTGAACACCGCACTTAGAAAAAACATTGGATTTTGCCTACCTAAAGATTGAACAGCTTCATTAAAAAGAGAATAGTTATGTCTACTAAAGCCCCCATTCCCCTATTGTATTAGCTTATGTACAAATTGGTATTTTAGATCTGTGAGAGGTACTAAAAGGCATTCAAAGAACACGGCTGCTCTACAGGCATGAGCTTTCTATTCCTACCCATTGAATCCCTTCATAGGCATCAGCATATCAACTCTGCTTTCCTTTTTTCACCTATGCAAGAATAACAGATCATTCAAAGCAATTACGCTGCTGGGGAATGGTTAGAGGTTTTCTTGAATCATGGATCAAGTCCATGTGATCTATAAATCTCTCCATGCTTCACAGAGATGTAAATAAGATTATGCTGCTCTGCTCCTTCTTCCTTATTTCCAGCTGCTAACCTTCATTAAAAACTCTATAAACTAGAGCAAAGACATCCCTCAGGAGTTAGTTGCTCTACTTCTCCTGGAATATATTTGCTAAGAATGGGCAGGTGGCCCACAGAGCAGTCTGGATGGAAATGTGACCAACCGTATAAACATTTGAGAACTCTTGTGCTCACAGAATTGAATGGGAACTGGCAGGTATGAGAGGGTACGTTATATACCTTATTCTCATAGATTGGGAGCAATTCAAAACAGTTAGCTCAGCATTGCAAACACTTTAAAGGGGTTGGCAGACGTGGACTTTGACAGAATAACAATATCCAATGGAAAGGAAACTGAATTTGCTTGGTAGACTTGTTTCATTCTGTCAAGCCATCGTATATTCAAAGAGCTAATAAACAACAGGTTTTTTACTCTTTTCTGTTATGTATTACCAGGAAGTAATCCATATTTAATTTTGAATTGTCAGATGTTTATAAAGATACCATACACACCAGAGGTAAAACACTTGGAAGTATAAGTCATTCAGCCTTGTGTTTTTGACAAAACCTCTCCAGCAATCAACACGGATATGCAGGGCAAGAGAGCTCCATTCTGCCCTTGAGGTACTGTGTGTAAAAAGCAGGCAGCAGATTTTCTGAGTTGATGTAGTTCCAAGAAGTTAGAGCTTCTGCCACTCAAACTATTTCAGGAAATTCAATTTCCTCCCATAGAAGTGCCACGAATGTCACTGGACATTATTAAGTGAGCAATTTGCAACACTTGTAGACAGGCCACAGCTCAACTTTTTTCAGCAGTGATGTTATCATTAACTTATTCAACACAAATTCAGGTTGTCACACGTATACACAGTATATTATATACATATATAGTTATTAATGCACATGATATATGTTGGGTTTTTTAAACAAACTTACAGTTTAGCACTGTTGCTTCAAGAAAATGCATGTGTTAATATCTGAGGACTGAGCATTTTCCCAAATTAGAGATCACTATATGAAATATAGAGACACTGATGTAAATATGAACTTTCCCAAATTTTAATTACACAGCATGATTCTGGCATATATTCTGTTTGTAGATTAAAAGATTGCAGTACTACCTTGTGTGCTTTGATTGACATGATGCTGTCCAGTTTTTGGTTATTCATCCAACCAACCACATCTGTGTATCCTTCACTGTCATGTTTCTGTACTTCTATCAGGCTTTTCAAATCTCTCACATCTCTGAACCTCTAGGCAGGGGTCAAGGGAGCAACATTCCTTCCGCTGTAAGAGAAGAGCAACTCAGCGAGCACCTCATGAGGCTGAACATGTACAAGTTTATGGGGCCAGACGACATGCATCCCAGGGTTCTGAAGGAACTGGCTGATGCAGTTGAGAAGCCTACACTACACACAGTACATTCTTATTGCTAAACTGGAGAGAGATGGATTTGAAGAGTGGACAACTCAATGGATAAAGAATTGGTTGGATGGTTGCAGCCAGAGGGTGGTGGGCTGCAGCTCTACATCCAGGCAAAGGCTGCTGATGAGTGGTGTTCCTTAGGAGCCTGTCTTGCGACTGGTGCTCTTCTGTGTCTTTATCAATGACACAGGTGATGGGATTGAGTGCACCCTTTGCAAGTTTGCGGACGACACCAAACTGAGCGGTGCAATTGATACAATAGAAAAAAGGAATGCCATTCAAAAGGACCTGGACAAACTTGAAAAGCGGGCCCACATGAACCTAATGGAGTTCAAACAAGGTCAAGTGCAAGGTGTTGCACTAGGGTTGGGCAATCCCAGATATGTGTACAGACTGGGAGAAGAACTCCTTGAAAGCAACTGTGTGGAGAGGGACTTCAGAGTCCTGGAGGATGAAAAGCTCAACATGAGCCAGCAGTGTGAGCTTGCAACCAGGAAGGCCGATTGTATCCTGGGCTGCATCAAAAGAGTGGGCAATCAGGACAAGGGAGGTTATTATCATTCTCTGCTCTACCCTTGGAGGCCCCATCTGGAGTACTGCATCCAGATCTGGGGCTCCTAACAAAAGAAAGACGTGGAGCTGTTGGAGCAGGTCCAGAGGAGGGCCGTGAAGATGATCAGAGGGCTGCACCACCTCTCTCAAAAATAAAGGCTGAGGGAGCTGGGTTTGTTCAGTCTGGGCAAGATAAGGCTCCGAGGAGACCTCACTGCGGCTTTCCAGTACTTAAAAGCAGCTTACAATCAGGAGGGAGACTGACTTTTAACATGGTCTGATAGCGATAGCGGAATGTCTTTAAACTGAAAGAGGGGAGATTTAGATGTTAGGGGGAAATTTTTCACTTGGAGCATGGTAAGGCACTGGAACAAGTTGCTGAGAGAAGCTTTGGCTGCCCCATCCCTGGACGCACCCAAGATCACATTGGATGGGGCTTTGGGCAGCCTGATCTAGTGGGTTGCAAGCATGACAATGGCACAGGCGTTGCAATTAGATGATCCTCAAAGTCCCTTCCAACCCAAGCCATTCTGTGATTCTTCCTTGTATTCTGCCTCAAATTTCCATTGTTCCTACTGCCATTCTTCTTGTATTGTGTTAAAGCCAGGCTTGTTCCAAAAACTTATAAGCTTGTTTTAAGTACCAGTAAATTACTTTTCTAAGAAGAAAAAAATATATACACATCTGGCTGTTTGTCTACCTCCTATGTTTTTCTCTGTTCAGGTTTTTGTTGTCTTTTTTTGTTTGTGTTTTGTTTTGTTTTTTAAGTTTTATCCATGTTGCAGTTATGTCCTAATACAATTTTATTGATTTTACAGACAGTTTCTTGTGAAATAACAACTGCAATAACATTTACTTTATCCTAATATAAAATCCATCCGTGAATGGCTGTGATACTTGAAATTGTAATGCACTTTAAATAAAAAGATCAACCTCTACAAACAAGACAAACAGGGTTCTAGCCTAATCAATTCAAAATTCATCTTCAGATATCAACCATGACCTGATATGTTGGATTACTTTACCAGCAAACTCACAAGTAAAAATATATGGAAGCACTCATCACCAAATATTCAGTATACTACATGCTTAAGCAAGTTCACTACACTCTGAAAGCTTCTTTATAAAAGCAAGAGATATATTACAAATAAGAGCTTATTACAAATAAGTTTCATTTAGGTGTTCTAAATTGCCCTACTAGGGAAGCCTATACTTACTACTGATTGTGTGAGAAGAGGTCTTGATTAAGGTATCTAAATACACTCCAAAGTCACAAGAAGTAATGCAAAAAAAGCAAGAAACAAAAAACCTGCTACCAAATTTGTACTTTTAAAACTCTATACAAAAGCACTTGTGGTAAGAATTTGTAAACATCCTGAAGCATGAACAAATTTAGCTAAATGATGATTAATAAATTATGTGTGACAAGCGTCTTTCCCACTTTCTGTTAAATTGTGAATGAGATTTCTGTGGTGCTCCTGTTGTAAAATCCCAAGTACTGTTTTAATGCAGTTCTAAAGTCATGTACAGTCTAGATGCTGCCTAACACAAAATGCCTACAAATATGATTTAGTTTTTGTACTTGACAAATGTACTGAGTATATTGTGCATGTTTCTTGACAAGCTAATAAAACAGGTATTGATAATATTGTTTATTAATTACCATTTCAGAAAAATGGGTCATGTATACATGACTGTATTCTCAGCTGGTCTGCAGTGAAAGTGGTGGGATGCAGAACTTACCAGGACTGGTACAACATGCACTCTACACAGATTACTATAATCAATAAATAAACTGGATATTGTCAACATGGTCTTTTAGGGTATGTCCCTATTAGAAACAACAGTTGGAATATAAGGTGTTGATCTGGTTCAGCACACTTTTTTTAATGGACAAGTTTTTGCTACTTAGATTTCAAGTAGTAAGGTAATTTATTGCACCAGTAAAATCAGAACCTACCTGACACAGAAGAGTTAAGATCTTCCTATGAAATGGGGTATGAAAAGTGTTTACCTCTTTATTGACCATTTCTTCCTCAGAGTTTCTTACATCATTAGGCTCTCAAAGCAGCAAATTCATATTCTTTACTGATTAAATTGTAGCTACAACCACAGAGCAAGATTCCAGCTTTGATTATAATAAAAATGTATCAAAGGAAATCATAGATTGATTGGTATTTGTCAGTTCTACTGCACAATAAACATCGGTTTTCACCTTGTTCTCAATAAACATGACAAGAAAAATAACACTCTACCACAATCATTTTAAATTAGTTTTAAGGCTTTTTAAGACAGGATAAGTCACTTTTAATGTACAATCTGCTTCAAAGTGTTTAATTTTTTCTTTAGTAAAATAAGTTATTTCAGTACAAATATGAAGTACATAATAATACATTTTTGAATAAAGTGCATGCAAGTCAGCAAATGATTTCAGAAAGGTTTTCCTATCTTATAAAAAATAGTGAAACAACCTTTCATCAGCAAAAAAAGAATTTTAAAATATTACTAAAACATTACTAAAGGGTAAATAACAAGCAATAACCAATAACCAACACAATTCCAGCATATGTCTAAACAAATTTCGCTAAATTTATTCATTACTCAGCCAAAGTATTGTCTGCAGAAATACGGGGAAAATTATTTTCTTCAAATGTCCTCACAAAATATTGGGTGTAAAAGCTTTCACATGACTTAAAAATCTTGCTTACCCCTTGCATAGGTAAGTAAGTAAACAAAAAGTCTTACATACCTTCTACCTATTGCACAGGCAGTAAATAAAGCAAAAAACACATTCATCCTGTACTAATAGAATTTATCATCATTATCTCAGTCCTTTTGAAGACATGAATGTTACAGCTTTCGTACAAAATCCTATTTATGTACCGTTGAATCTCACAACGTAATCCAGTTATAACCTCAAAGCATTGCAAAATCTCTTTTCATAGCATAATCTCATCAATGGTCTCATGAGTGTTTCATCATTGTGAATTGCAGTGCAGTTTCATTTTCACTACTTGCTGAATAATGTAAATGCTGCTCTGTAATCTCATCCTTGATGGATACTACTTACATTCTATAATAGTCAAAACATCTCCCTGGAGACTTCTCACACTGCTTGCATTACAATGGGGCCCTAACATTTTTGGTAGTTACAAGCACTACCTTCCAAAGCTCCTTAAATAGGTAGGAAACATTAATTTTTGTTTCATCTCTACTTTGCAAAGCATACTTCAAATAATATTACGTCCAATTGAAGTCTAAAGCACTTTCAAAAAAAGCTGTGTGCCAAATCAGTAAAGCCAAGCTTGAAAGTAATGTTCATCTTATTTTTCAGTAATTCTGTTGCTGTGAAGAGTAGAGCAGGACAGGAAGAAACTACTGTTTGTAAGCTGCAATCGACTTCCTATATACTTAAAAGTTTATTTTCAAAGCCAGAAGAAAATAGTGATCTGAAGATTTAAGCCTTTTAAACAGGCAAGATAATGTACAGATTCCTTATAAGGCATGTGAAAAAATGAAGATAATGAAAGGCCAGGTCGGGCCTGGCTCAGCCCTTATCTCAAGGAAAGGAGCAAAGTAACACAGACAACCGGAGGCCAGCAAGTACAGCACCTTCAGCACTTACTCTCCTGGGGTGCAGGTCCCATTTCCTCCTCTGCCCAGAGAAGCTCTGCACAACGAAGGTCAGTGCTCCACCTCACCCCTTTCAAAGCTTTCTCACAAAATAAAATAGCACAAGTGAAATGACACTCAGCGATGAAGCAATGAGAGCACTTCATCATTATGAGGAAGACCACCCCCTCCACGGTGTGGCTCTGCATGAGCAGAACAGCCAAGACCTCAGATGAGGGGCAGTAACGGCATTTTGTGTTACAGGGATGCTCAAAGCGCTCCAATGCTGAGTGTCTTCAGTTTGAAAGAAATTGCCTTTCCTCTGCTAATTGCCACACAGGAACCTTAGATATTCAATTTACTGTTAATTCACAGGCATGAGACTGTTTACACAGTCACACAATGCTGAAATCAACTGTTGGCTACTTCTCTGCGAAGGTATTTGGAATTAACTGAACATGGGCAGCAGGCAACATGAAGTCATTTAGATGGGATCCGAGTCTGTTCTTCTTTCCTGAGATCACAGAATCAGAGAACTGTAGAATGGCTTAGGTTGAAAGGTACCTTAAAGATCACCTAGTTTCAAACCCCCTGCTGTGGGCAGGGTTGCCATCCACTGGATCAGGCTGCTCAGGGCCACACCTAACCCAGCCTTGAACGCCTCCAGGCATCCACAGATTCTTAAAAAATATTAGGTTTCTATTATATCTCTCAGAAGCAGGAAAAGGACAGTTTATTGTATAGTCATTCTATGGAATATCGTTGCAATAAAGAAATTACTTTAAGAAAATAAATAAAGAAATTAATAAACAACAAAGAATTCAAGAAAAGTGGTGCCTTTGGTAATCACAGTTGGCCAACAGAGCCTTAATGAAAACACATACCATCATGATTAATCTGTTTTAACAACACATCATAGTCATCCTTGACTGGATTTCAAATTTATAAACAAATCATCCAGTACTGCTAGTTAGTTTGCAATACAGTCATTGAATTGGTGGCATGCTCATGGCGAAACATTTTAAAGATAATTTCTGAGACCATTTACTTGGTCAGATGCTGTGGTTCTTTACTTAATTATGAGAAACTAATAACTCAACTGAATCTCTACAAACTGAGAATTGCCAACAATTATTTCATGAAGGAGGCAGGAGAAAATAATTCTGTGATTCAAACACTAAGGACAATATATTAAATTTAAATCCAGGAAGGTTAAGCTAGATTTAAGAAATTATCTATTAAAATAAAAAACCTAGCGAGACAAAGAAATGTGTTTTAGTGTTTAAGCATTTAATCAACCAAATATTACAAATAAATCATGGAGTGCACTTCTGCATGGGCTAGGAGAAAAAAAATAAAAAGAACAAATATGACCCTAAAAAGAAGCTTTTGCAGACTTAAAAAAAAAAGTCAACTGTAAAATCTACACATATACACTAATATTTCCAGGGAATTTTCCTCTAGCCAGAGTTCTCCACCATGTAGACCTCTGTACAACAACTTTGCAAGACATCAGACACCTCTCTCTTCATTTTCTTCCCGAGAAAATCGCCACTCAACTGACCAACATTTCCAGCTAAAGCAATAGACAGGACATGCTTCAAAACAGCAGGAAACAGATCTTGAAAGCAGCAAACAGGTGTTGCCTAAGAAAAACAGAGCATTTCAGTTTACAACAAAAAATAAATCACTGACGCCCTATCTGCTGGGAAATGCCTCAAAAAGAACAAATTGGAGTTGACATGAAAATCAATTCAAGACTACAAAGGACTCCATTGGTGGATGAAGATCCAGGGGATCTCTTGATGGCTCATTTCGGGTCAGACATACGGAGGCTAAGTCCCAGCTTTAGCCAATTAATGCAACTCAAAGCTCTTCTGAATGGATATTAAACTGTTGTTCCCTATAAAGCTCAATTCTGGAATAATTTTAGCTGTTGCAATGTTTTCATTACAGAATGATACAGGGAAAAATACTGTAACTGTGAAGTTGTGCTGTTAAAAGAATGTTCAGCTCTTGCCAGAATTCAAATATAGAAATATCCTTAAATTAGAAGACAGCACTGAACTAAATACAGATACAAAAACATCTGCACAGCAAAATGGAGTATTCATATTTTTAATTTGCCTGACTTTACTATACAGCCATGTGCAATAAATACCCCAGGAACCTTTACTGAGACTAATTACTACTTGTATGAAATAATTAAGGGTACTTGTCAATATTTTACAGGGGAGGGAGCTGAGACAGATCAGCAATTAAATCAATCAGTAGCAGAAAAAGAAATGGTTTTTCTTCCTCATTATCATGGATGTGTGCTTCTACCTGAGTCCAATCCCTGTGTTTGTCCAGACCTCCTGTATGTTGAGCCTGTCCCTGTTCTCCTGAATCACCTTCATTGCATTCCTTGTTCCAACCTGACCTTCCTCAACATATTTCCTCAGCATCTTTCCTCACTGTGCATGTTTCTTAGTGTTTCGTTCTCCAGATACAGACCCACCCTGTCTAGACTTTGTTTCTGACTTCAGCCTGCTTTAATGTTTCTGCTAGGCTTCAGCAACTGACCCTTGGCATTTCTGTCTTTCAGCTTTTTGTCCCCCCCCCTTTTTTTTTTTTAAATATACATCGGAGAGAGGGAAGAGAATATCTGAAACTAATCTAGCATGACAAATAAAAATGTTTATCTTTAAATATTCAGAAGAAAATAGTGAAGCAGCTTCTGAAGGCTAGAAAAGGCCTCCTGATCATGTTCGTTCATCCACCAAGCAATAACAACAATAGATTACTCAGAGCAGGCAGTGCTTCATTTCGCCTCTCTGATTTGTCTTGGAAAGACAATCTTTTTGAGACAATGAAAGATCCCAGAGTACTTTTAAGTTATACTTCAGAGTGTAATTCATTAAACTATGCTCCAGTTCACAAGTTTATTTCTTTCAAAATAAGTATTTACTGCCTTGGATTGCATTAGAAGTTCTGATTTCATTTATTTTGATTTTTAGCTTGCTCCAATACTATAAAGAGGACAGTGTTTACTACAGAAGGCATCTTTGCATATTGAAAATAATGCAGGAAATATTACAGCACATTTTTTATTGTTTGGTTATAAGCCAATAATGCATACATAGAGTGTATGACTCACTTTTGGCTCCTTAATCCTCAATTCCCTGTACCAGATACTATCAGGTATTTTCTAAAAATACCAGATGAGGGTTTG
>WBMW01000124.1:0-70619 GCA_013396635.1 Penelope pileata
TGATTCTATGATTCTATTTCTGAAAATGCCTACTATATGAAAAAGAAAAAGGAAACACGAAAAATAAAAGTCTAAGAAAGTTCTTCAGAATCTCTGGACATGAGGATGCTGCCTTCTTAGAAATATCACACACACACACACACAAAACCAGCAAACAAAAAAAAAAACAGTCCTCGTAAAACAAACAACCATTTTCTGTTTCTACATTTCCTAATTAATATGTCAGCTTGAAGAAAATGGATCACTTAAATGAAGACAGTAGAGGTACTCTTCTGTTGCCCTCAAAGCAGAGCCTTCCCATTTGAAAAAAATTTCAGACTTGAAAAAATTGACCACTTATCCAAGAGCATTGGATCAAGAAGCTTCCACTCCATTCCAAAACAGTCTATAAACAAACAAAATACACATACACAACAGTAACAGGCTTCTGAATCTAACACTTTACAAGAATGTAAAAGAATCAAGGACTGAAATTTGGGATTTTTCTGAAATCCTAAAGGCTTGTGGAACCCTCAGACCCATCCTACTAGCTTGTGTCAATTCAACTCATAACAAGAAAACATACCATGAAGAATGAGTCATTAAGCTACAGTACACGCTACAGTATTTGATCCAGTTTTTAGAGCAGCGATCTTGAATAACCGATAAACATATATCTAATAAACAGATTTTCCCAAGATTTCTAGTAGTTACAACTATAGGCGTGCAGCAAACAAGATGGTATTTCATTGAGATATTATGAAAGACCATATTTAATATTTCAATAGAAAATGCTTTTTAGAGCTATGAACAATAGCATTGTTAGTACTGGACTTTCGAACAGATTCAGTATGCGGATACAGATGTTGTGACTGACAGCAGTTTCTATCTACAGCATTATTCAAGCGTAAAATTGTTGTCAAGGCAATCCCAAACAAAAGCAGCTGGGTCCACAGAAAACACATTGTGTTCATATGACAAAGCTTTCAGTACATAGATGCAAGTGAAGAAGGATTTTATTGCACATTAATGATCAATTGAGGCATGCATAAATTACTGTACTTTTTATATCGCCTTTTAACTACACTCAGAAAGAAAGAAAAAGCCCTAGTTCTACATAAAGATCAAAAGAGAAGCTATTGTCTTCCAAATTACCATTGAGCTTTAATGCAAAATTGGTACAACGGTCTGTGGAATGCTGATAACACTTTGTGCTGCGGTTAGCTACAGATTGTCTAAAGTGCAGAAAACTTAAAGCATAGGTGATTTAAAGTGAAAGACATTGTAACATGGTTAAATTTTACTGCTTTGTGTTTAATTTTCTGAGTATGTGATTGAGAGAATTGAAAGCTATGAATCTGTAATCTCTAATTTTCAAGCAAATAACAAGAGCATCAGGAAATAAGGACATCGTTTTTAGACTAAAATTTTTGTTAAAATTTTTCATTCAAATAAAATTAGAAAAGAGTCCAATTTTCAGAATTGGGTGATTGGGACCTGGACCATGGTGTTCTATAGCTATTCTACAGCATTGTATTAAGCACCAAGCACTTATTCATTTATTATTTCACACTTGCAGTAACAGCATAAAATATACTGCATACTGTGCAACATGTTAGAGCCACTGCCTACACATCTAAAGACCAACTTGAGCTCCAGCGTAAGCTGATGTAGGGAAATGGGCCTTTTTCAGCTTTTCTTCCCAGTATCCATAGACTGCTTCTCCAGAAGCACTGTTAAAGGTTGCAAAAGAGTGGAAAAATACACTATGAAATTATTAGAAAAGGCACAATACACAAAGACAATACAGTATATAATGAGGAACAAAGTAGATGTAAAAAGAATAAAATGGCTCTGAAAATAACAGCTTTGAAAATAAAAACTCTAAATTTGTCATCTATTTCACTAGAAAAACATACAAAAAATATAAAATGCAATAGAAAGCTTTGTACTTGTCAAATCCCATCAGTGATCTTTTCCTTATTTTAATTGCATATAAAGTACATTTTATAACAGTAATGTATATTACATAATTTCAGTGTGATTTGCCTAATGGAAAACTTATGCAAATCTATTAAAGCCATATATTAGCAGAATTTAGTGATTTGTATAAGAGTACACATTTTCAGTTTAGTCTTCTTATTTTGCTTTCAGTTTATTTTTCATTTTATTTTTCCCTTTCTTACAATTTCTTAGTTCTCATTTTTACAAAAATGCACAAAAGATAATAGAAAAAACGCTGTATGAGCTGGCGGGCTCAAAGGACTGTGTTCAGCAGCACAAGGTCCAGCTAGAGGCCAGTCACTAGTGGCCCTCAGGGACTGATTTTACAGCCAATACTATTTAAAATCTTCATTAATGTCCCAGTCACTGAGACCGCGTCAGCAAGTTAGCAGATGATATAAAACTGGGATGTGTGCCTGATACAACAGATGGACATGTTACTATTTAGAGGGACCTTGGTAGTTTGAGAAATGGAACAACAGGAGTCCCTTGAAGCTCAGCAAAGGGAAACACAAAGTCCTGCAACTGAGCAAGAATAATCTCATGCATCAATCTGGGTTGGGGGCTGACTGGCTGGAAAGAAGCTTTGTGGAGAACTCAGATTCTTGGAGGACACCAAGCTGGACGTAAGCTAGCAGTATGCTCTTGCCACAAAGAAGGCCGGTGGCATCCTGGGCTGCGTTAGGAAGAGTGTTGCCAGCAGACTGAAGGAGGTTATCCTTCCCCTCTACTCTGCACTGGTGAGAAACATCTGCAGCGCTAAATTCTGATCTACCTCATACAACAGAGACATGAACACAGTTGGAGTGAGTCTTCTTTTATTCTCTCAGAGCCCAGAGGTCTCTGAGCCATTAAGATATTCAGGCACATTCATTACATTTTTCTGTGCTTTAAAGGGCTGTTCATTGGGACATAGCATATAAAATTAAGAGGGAACTTTAAAGACTTTGCTGTAATGATGGCTGCAATGACATTTTTTCCTTCTTGGAAAGGTTTGTCCTTCTCCATTGACAACAAATGATTATCTAATTCATGTTGAATTCTCTGTTGAATAATAGTAAAAATGTCTTCAGGACCTGATCTATAATAATGTGCTCATGGAGAGTCCATGTGTATGCAGACATACAGAAAAACTATAGAGATATCATTTTAGAGAGATATAAACTTGGACACCCACTGTAGATCCAAAAAATCCAAGTGCAGGATGGGACATATAGTCCAGTATGATTTTACTGAACAAGACAAACAGTTACACTGACAGAAAACACTCTAAATATATTCTGCAAGTTTCCTAAAGTATCAATCCTTACAGCCAAAGCGAAAGCGTGAAGAATCTTTACGAGGAAAATATACATTGGCAGAAAGCAGGAACAATTTGTAAAGCTATCAATAATCATTAATAACTTAATACCGGGGAATATTTGTGCATATATGTTAACATGTATTTTTACTGCTACCCTTTGAATTGGAGAATTAAGAAATATTAAAATCTGGTTTGTATGTCATCACAATGTGAGCTTGTCTTTGGAATGGTCATGCCTTCTATTTTTCTGTCCTAAATTACACGCATCATATATAAAATGATAAGTATAGATGATAGGAATGTACAATATAATAGAACAGGTAACAAAGTTCCCATATGTTGAGAATGTCAACCAGTATGTAACCAGCAATATAACTCTTTGTATTTCATTCCCCCCAAAGATTCCACAAGTTCTAGCGTTCTTTAAAAAAAATTAACCTTCACAAAATATGCAAAATGACCCCACATTTCATGTTTTTTCCTTAACACGTGAAGTGTACCAGTCGGTAATCATTTATGAAAGATTTTAATGAATCTGCTTTCATGGCGGATTGCATAGACTCCAACATTTACTGTAATGACATATGCTGGCACCATGTCTAAGAATATACAAGTTCGTATACTGTGTGGTCTTTTTCACAATCTCCATCCCATAGCACTGCAGATTTCCTGATGTTTTTTTTGTTTGCTGGAGCTGCTAAGCGTGCACAGAATCAGTGAACTGAAATCCTGACCACTGTGCTGTGACTGACATGTAATTCACCATTTAACCGCTGCTGTACATGATGTATTGTAGGTGACATGAACACAAAATTATCCTCAACATATTTGGGATCAAGCATTAACCTTCAGTGAAGAGCTTTAAAATGCTGTAGACAAGATTTTGCTGAAAATCATCTCAAGTGCAGGTAACAGAATTTATTTCTAGTTATGAATGGTCAATTCATGACATTTATTAATTAGTATAACTATTCCCTCAGAACTGCTTATTACTATCAGCATATTTGACTTTTACAGTGATGATTGAAAATAATGATCAATGCAGTGCAGTGCAGTATTTTCTAATGTTATTCTGGCTTTCAGAAAACACTGTGCTCTATTAAGTAAATATAAAATACAGAGAAGGAAAGAAAATCCGATTTATGAGGTTTTTTAACTTGTCATATTTGGCACACAGTTTCAGACTTTTGGCTACCCAAAATTGATTTGAATTATTTTTTTATCTTGTTGTTGTTTATGTTCGTTTGTTTTAATGCAGCACCTGCATTAAAGAGGATAACTTATACCAAGAATGTTAGTCACTGTGACTGCCAGTCACACCAATGCTGACCTTTAATACCTGTATTTACATTTGGATAGAACTGGCCATCCTTTTTATTTCAATGCCAGTGGCTGAATAGGGCTTTTACCACGAGTTGAATACGGCTCTCAATATTTTGTCAAAGTTAGATTTTAGGCTGTTTGTCAACTAATATTAGTATTTTTCTCACAGAATACCATTAAGGTCAGTATCTCTAATACAGATTACATATATATATACGTACATACATATATGTATACACATATTCAATAAAATTAATCCAAGAAGTCACACACAGTGTGTAAGACTGAAAAAACTCCACTATAGGCCATTGCTTTTGTGGGTAACCATTTTTTTCATGTTTTCTTATTTATGTTGACATAAATAATGATTTGTATCAATACTGACCTTGGATACAAGACAGTTCATGTATCTTGTCAGGGACCTAATTCAAAGATAGACTGGTTTTAAGGCACCTTGGATAATCATCCTTACACAGCATGAGAAGCTTTTGAACAATGCATTTCAAAACTCAAAAATCTCTTTTTCTTATTCTCTCAAAATACTAGATAATATTTTGTAAACAATTATTCACACTGTCCATACAGCATTCCTTTTACTATTCTGAATAGGTAGCAGCAGGAGAAACTTTAAAAGATATTTGAATGTTTAGAAACATATTTTTATTAAATAACTTCTGATATTTCCCATCTTTGATATCATTCTCCCATGTTTCATTTCCTTCATCACAGAAACAAAAGTACTTAGAATATTTTCAGGAATATGTATATACATAGCTGTAACAAATACAACGATATTGTACCAATTGTTTTTTAAAGTAATACTATTACTGTGAAGATATAAATTTCCATAAATACATGTTGTGTATAATAGACTTATTATACATATAACAAATAATTCTCTTAAAAGAGAAAGAGAGAGAGCAACAGTGAGAGAGACAGTGGGGTATCTATCTATTACAAATACAGCAAAAACATAACCTAAAGGAAGTACTACATGTCTGCAAGAATTTTTTGTTTGTTTTTACAATAATTGGTTAGTGAACAGCTATTTACAGTGCCAGACTTACTGAATCAGAAGTGGTTTGAAGTGAGCAGCTTACAGCATCAGTAGACAGGTCTTTGGTTTTTCACAGCTTTGACTTGTTTGCTGTTGTTGTTTTTGGGTTGTTTGGTGAAGGGGGGTTGATTACGACTAAATATGCAAACTGTTTATCTTCATACAGAGAATCAGAAGAACAATCATACCTTGTGAGATACTAAACTACCCTTCAGCAAACTTACAACCTTTCTTTGAAGTTTCCAGTAGAATAGCACCGCATTTAAAATTCAAGATAAATCAAACACTGTTGACTTCATCATATACTCGCACAGATTTTATTTGCAAACAAAAGCCTTTCATTCATTTAGTAACCTAAAGGATATGATTTTGTTCTGAAGACTCATTTAAGCAAAATAATTGTCATCAACAACACTTACCTGATTATGTGGAATAGAGGTTATACAGCTATTTTCCAGCTAAAAATCATGCAATAGCCATTTAAAAAAATAATGCAATGTTTGAAATTTATGAAAACTAAGTTTATATTAGCAATGCTTTTGCAAGAGGCTTCTAGAAATAATTAGTGTGATTTGCTGCATTATTTGTGGTTAAAAGAAACATGCCATAAGTAATAATTTATAGACAGGTGCTGTGTATAGGCTATGAGGATTAGATCAGTTGATATGTAATAGTTCAGCTGTTATAAAAAATAATGAAATTGTAAGGATTGCATTATATCCTAAAAGAATGACAAGCCTCTTTTCATAAACAGAAATTTGTTGCATGACTGTCATACTCTCACCAGTGTACTGGAAGGACTAAAAGAAATCGATATCACACAGAAAAATGGATCAAGCATGAATCAATGTGGCAAGCACACAACCAAACAGACATGGAATTAAGGAAAAAAAAATCAAAACAAAGTAACAATAATAACAACAACAAAAAAACACAACAAAGATTATTGCTTAACCTGGTTTGTCAGAGCTGGTATTGATGGTATTGGTAGTGATGGAAGTGAAGGTAGTCTTTGCGCTGTCCTTGGTAGTAACAGATTTCTGCTTATTTTTCATGGCTTCCAGTGCTTTGAGCTTCTTGGCATGTTTAGTGCCTTTGTAGTGGGCCGCAGCCTGGCTCTACAAAGGAGAACAAAATGAACCATGCAATCAGGCTCATTTCTAAACAGGCATTCTCTGTATTAGTACAAATACAGACTACCTTTCAATAATGGGTACCATTCACATTATCCAAGTACTGACCAAATGGAAAATTGTATTTAGAATGATGCTTGGAAAACAATGGAAAAAATTACTCAAACAACCCCTACTCAATGAATACAGTATATTACTGTATAACAATATATTACTTCCGGACCAAAATAAGGTTGTTTTAGTCTAGCATGTGTAAAACATAGTTTTAATTGTTTTTCTATTGAGAAATATTTTGCTTTTGCATTAAAAAAAAATATTTCTCGGGCAATGGGGTAGAAAGTACTTTTCACTTTTCCAATTTCTGTTAAAAAATAGAGATTTTGCTAAAGCTTCTTTGAAAGAACTACCATATCTAATATCAGAAACTTCTCAAAGGGAAAGTAAAGACTGACAGTAAAAAAGTAAACCAAAAACCCAAAACAAAACTCAAACCAAAAGCTACCAAGCCCAAACAAAGAAAGCAAAACATAAATCACCCTCTTCAAAGCCCATCATCAAAGATTTAACTGAATGCAAGGCAGACATGCAATTATCTGTCTTTCCCAAGGAAAAAAAAGGTAAAAAAAAAAAAAAAAAAGATTACTTTAGTCCACCTGCTACAAAAGGTAGTGTTTGAAATTCAAAGCCAAGAGCATCCTTTCAAAGGAGAATCCTCACACAAATCCTGTCAGAGCGCCAAATACGTTTTGGCTACCTGGTATCGTTAAGCTCAAATAGATTTCTATGTGCATTGCTATTGAGATGTGTTACATTGAAAGGATGTTTATTATTCTAAGAGCTAATAATAACAATTTCATTTAATTTACGTTTCAAGTATATTTTAAGAGTAGTAATTGAAGAATAAGATTAAGCTTCACTAAAAAACACTGGAATTAATACGAATTTTCAGAACTTCTTTTTTCTCTAGTTTTTAAACTCTTGTAAGAAAGATAGTCTTACAGCTAATAAAGTAATAATTTGATCAATTCCTTATATTTTTATGGCTGAAATTCAAACTTAATTGAAAGCAACCCCTTTCTTACTTGAAGAAGTTTATCAAGACCCTAGGAAAGAAGTACTCAAAATTTAACTACCACAGAAATGAGCAAATGAAAAGCAACTATGTTGGGTCAGCCCAAGAACACATGAAGGACAGTACTTTGTTTGTGACATGAACACGTTAACAGATGCTTAGAGAGAACATAGAAGATAAACGCATTTTATTGTGAAATCACAAGAAGAAACAAACACGTAATTTAGTAGCTACAAACTCAAAGGACCAAAGGGATAAAAAGACACAGTTGCTTGACCACTAAGCCACTTGTGCAGGTAGAAGATTTCTGCATTATTTTGCATCTGTTGGACATTAGACCTTTATTTAATGCTGTCCTGTACTGAATACTGGGAAGAGAGGAAATTTTAGAAAGTATAACAAATGTATATTAATTAATCTCAAGATTTATGGTTGTTAGCATTCGTGAAAAGTCCTGATTCCTTCCAGATGCCTGAGATTTGAGAAGCTCAAGATGAGGTGGAGAGAAATGAGAGACCCGGTATAAAACAATAACCACATATATATGTATGTGTATACAGGAATAGATATATATTTTTGTCGTTTTGTAAGATGCATCATTCAGTTTGGTTGAAAAGCCAGTTTCTCTGCATCAAAAATAATGTAAATATTGTAGAAGGTACCCTTATTGAAAGAACACTGGACAGTGAAGTCATTAATTAGAAACAGCTTGAACAGAAACAGCACAATCATGCATCTTTTACAATTACAAACACATTAACATTGAGACATACTATAAGCCAAGTACAAACAATCAAGAGATGTTAATTACTGTTAAACTGAAAGATCAGCATCAGCTTATGATGATGCATTAAAAATGACATTATAAAGTACAGCCTTATGATGCCATCATGTCAGCTATATTAAGTTTCTAGTCAAATTTAATTATCAATCAGCTCCAGTTTCTGAATGCACTTGTTTTCCCTAACTAATAGTGTCATTCTTCAAATACCAGAAAGGTGGTCAGAACATGATCCTTAATACTAGATTATGAATGTTGATTTTAGTTTGATACACAGCTTAACTTTCTTCACAGAATTACTGGTAGAAAACCCCAGGTTTATGCCTCTTGTATCTGCAGAATTTGCTCCAAATTCTCACAGCTACAGCTCCACAAACCTCAACGCAGAGTGCTGGATGCACAAGGAATATAAAATAAACCCCTGTGCAGAAATAAGCGATTTTTTCAGTGTTCTGAAACATATGAATGAAATTATTCTGAAGTAGAAACACATTGCTTACATTTACAGGTACAGTGGCTGCTATGCAGTTGTCCATCATTCACTGCCCACAAAGTGCGTTACTACTGTGTGCTCTACTTAGAGAAGATTTTTATGTCTTTCATATTTCAAAGTTTACATCTCCATTATCTTAGGGGACATGAAGTCATCTGAGCTTGTTTCAAGATAACCGTAGGTGGCAGGTTAATGGTAGTTCTGTACGAGAAGATAGATTGCTCCAAAGCATTTACCCAGTTTCAAATTAACATATACTCAACTTTTCCAAGTGAACTGGAACCCTGAAAAAAGTCTGTCATTATCTCATTATCTTTCCTTGCAAAAGTGGGATAGAGGAAACATGATGAGAAGTGACTACACCTTTTCAAAAAAGTGAACAGAGTGTCTCCTCTCAGAGTCCAACAATTGCAAAAAACAAAGACATATAAATGCATAGGTGTGTGTGGGTACACGTCTTATCAAGTTGTGGTATAAGTTGTGCTCAGATTAGTTATAAGAACAGGTTAGGTGAAACCCTGAATCTACCGAACCCAATGGGAATTAAGGGAGAACTTTGCTTTCCACAAAGTGGTGCTGACTTTTATAATTGCTCACCTTGATGGAAACCAATCTTGTTTAAGAGATTCAGGACAATGACAAAGGAAAAGCTCCCTGGAGAATACTTGGTAACCACAGCCAAACAGTTACGCTAAAAGCCCTCTAATATTAAATTATTCTTCTTCTTGTGATTACAAAAAACACATTAGAAGAATACAGAACTTAGACAGAACTTAGTTTCTTCTTTCATCACAGTTTCCAACGCAGTGTGTTGCTTCTCAAACTGTAGCTTTCATGTTCAATACACAGTATTACTCCTAGCACTGTGAAGACAAGTCTCTGACACCTAACATGTAGCCTAGTCTCATGAGGAAACAAGAGAAATATGTCAAATATTGCTGATTTAACATTACAGAGAACATCAAGAAACTATATCCACTCTTGAATAGATGTCTAATAAGAAATTAAAAGGCATATTACTACTTTGAATCTGAAGTTGAAAACCCATTGATTCTTAATAAAATATTAGGAGCTCTGATCCTGTAAATTACATGTGGATAAAATTTGTTCTACATGAATTACTTCAAAACCAAGAAAACAGCAAGACGTCTAAATGGCAATTTTTTTCTCAGGGTTACCTGTAAAGAAGTCATACCTATTTCAGCAGTACAGGTCAGTTTAAGCATCTCTCTTGTGAAACAAATTATTTCATCTGTTTCTGTGTATCTACGATGATTTATTAGCAACCTTTCTAATCCATATACTTTCTAAACTTCCCAAAATTCCAGAATATAAAACTGTATTTGCCTAAATAAAAAATTACATATATTATGAATTCACAGACAAACACATACCAAAAAAGAGTAACTGTCCTAGGTAGGTCACTCCAAAAGTAATGTTTCCTACTTATTTCTATGGAAACTACAACAGATACAAAGAGCACAATAACACTGATAGGGCAAATTCTCCGCTACAAAACACTATTTTTCAGCATAGTCATCACCATTTGCTGTGCATTTTTGCCAGCAATTAACAAGAGTCTGCACGCCGCACTCGTAACAATCTGCACCAGCGGAAGTGACCACTGTTACTGTCACCATTGCTAAAATGCACCACCACCTCACTGTGCTCACATCCACTGCTTTTTTCCACAATGAGGAATTCAATTACACACCTTTGTTTCATCTGCACTTCCATGTCAGATGCCATTTTGTCAGACTGCCCCTCTGCTGCCATCTGTCACACAGCAACAAAATATAATGGAATATTGGTGGGAAGGTTCAACCTCCACCAGCATACCACCAACATCCACCTCTGACGTTGAGGGCCAACATAATAATATAGGAGGTATTACTTTCAGAGCATCCCTCATATTTACAGCTTGTATAGTTACACATGACAGCAGTTAGAAATGACAGCAATAGTGTCAAAACTCAGCTGTATTTTTTTTTTTACTTAGCTGCAATATTGTACTACAATTACCATAAGGACTTTATATTACTAATCAAATAGCAATGTGTAAGGTATGATGAGAAAGATATATTTCAAAAAATCCAGGCAGTATTCTCTTACAATTACAGCCATCATATCTATACAGAAGTCTTCAAAATAATTTTGTCAGTCTGACTAACGTACTTCAGTGAACCATATGTCTTCTCACTTAGATTCTTTAGGCATTGGTTCAAGAAAAACATCCCACTTAATTTTGTGCATTGAGACACCAAAGGGTTTCACCTTATTTTCAGAGAATTTTTAACTTAGCAGCACTCCATCTTCTATTTTTTACATGTCCTTCCTGGTACGTCTCATATTACCAATCATCTTACTGATTGGTTTCCTGTCTCCTTCATTCCTTCAAGTCAGTACCTTCCTAACAAAACCAAACTCAAATAAAAGAATTTTTCTTAAAGTATAATCAGTCTTTTCCACTGATTATTTCTCACCTTTTCTTCCTCACAAATTCAACCCAATTATCATGCATTCTCATCTCAAAACGTATTAGGAAAGCTGTCCATCATGGAAAGTATTCTGCTTCATCTTGATAACTGGTCAATTTCTAGCAAGGCTGCAGTCTATCTACACCCTTAGGAAGCCCCAAACAAGCGCTGAGAGGGTTGGAAAGCCTGTGTTTATTTGTCTGAGATTTTAGGATCACATATCATGTCTTTGTTTGTACCAGCTACTGGATGCTACCATCACTTCTGCTATCACTTCCAGTACAATAGTAGCAATTTTGACTAACACATCAGCAATTGATCTCCCAGAGTAAAAAGTATAACAAAATATGAGTTTCCTTGTTCAAGGTAATACTGTCACTGAGCTGGCCAAACAGGGAAAGGAGTAGTACAGCTGTATAAGGCAAGAAGAGGGTTTCTGTCCTTTGGTGTAGCACGGGAAATTGTTCATGAGACGCCTGTGCTACACGCTATCTTAATTGCCGAGTACAGATAATCTTCCTGAATTTGGGCTGTCAGTAAATACTTCAAATATAATATTATAGATGCTCTAAGCACACAAGAAATTGATCAAAACCAAAAGACCTTTTATTTTTGGAAAAGACATCATACCGACATGAGTATTTTTCCAGTGCCAAATTGACTGCCATTCTGGCCAGTCAGCAATGACACCACTGAGCTCAGAGAAAGTTGCAGTATGCAGCTGAGACATTTGTTTACTACCAGATATGTGCTATATACACAACCAGAGCTGATCTCTATGGAGCAGTAAGTAAACTGGAGAAGCATACAGAGAGAAAGTCTAGCAGCCTTAAGGCTTCCAACAGTTGGTACTGCCTAGGACAGAGCTTTTACTGTGAGTCATACATGATAAAACAAGAAGAGGATTGTACAGTCTTTTGCACTGAAATATATTTCTCTAATATATAGGTAAGTCTTTATTTGAGAGTATTGTATGTCTTGCAAGGCATGCTATTTTGTTTGCCCAGTGAGTGCCAGCAGGAAATTCAGGACTACTCAGGAGGCCTATTCTCACTTTCTAGAACACAGAGAAATTCCACGGAATTCAGAGCTTCACAGACTCATGTTACAAGAGACAAACAAGCTAAGCACCCATGCAAGCCTTTGGAGAAGAAGAGATTAAGTGAAGACATATAATGTAGTTTTTAAAGGTGATGTCAGCATGATGACATGTTTTATACTGAACAAGAAGAGTATCCTGATTTCTGTCTGATACGTACAAACTGAATCTGTAGTCAATTATAGTGCAGATAAGTGTTGCCTGTCGTCATTTCTTCCTTCTGCTAAGCTTACCTTTATCTTCTGAACTGTGTCATTTCAATTTTTTTGCACTCTATCATCAACATCAGTCTGTAATACAAAGCCAGAGACTTAATTACAGTATGGACTCAGATTTAACCATGGCATGAAACACTAAGGAAGTGCTCTCTTTCTGATGTGCTTTGAGAGTATACTTTTTCTCCTTGAACTATCACTGACCAATGTGCATCTTTCCCTACAGCCAGATACACAATCACAGAGCAAGGACTGAAAAAGGCATTTATGTAGAAAAGAAAACAATTCTCAATTACCACGGCAGAAGAAAATAAATGTTAATTCCCAAGACCTTAATTTTATCTTTCCATGGTAAAACAAAAAAAAAAATCCACCTTTCTGCTCCCTCTTCTCCTTCGTAAAGCATTAATTCAATACACCCTTGAACGTACTTTGAGACTCAAAGATCAGAGAAGATGGTAGCTTTCTGAGCTCACTAGTTTCTTCACGTTAGCAAAGCTATTCCATCCAGCTCAATAAAAGCCATTGCAAGCTGAAGTTTAACAAAATGATTATTTACTTTACAATCTATTTTGTCCTTTTTATTGCTAATGGAGATGAAACTTAAACTCATTTTAGCATGGTTTTCAAGTTCGTGTCAATGGAAGTTTTTACATCCTGACTTTCATAGTAATAATAGCTGGTTTGGGGGGAGATTTTTTGATAGGGACATGAAAAAAAGCTCCTTTGAAAACTGGTATTAATGAACCATTTATCAAAGAAATTAACTTTAACATTTAATCTGATCTTTATTAATTGGCAGACATTTAAGCACCATTTATTTTCGACATGGTAAATCTTGTAGTGAGAGTTTCAAGACAATATTGAACTTGTTTGATTTTTCACTCAGATTGATCAGGCGATTAATCTCAGACTAATTTTAGAATGAAATAGAAGATGGGTAGTCTATACATACATCACTTTGTGTGACATGATAAAATAAACAATGTATTTATTCACCTTAGTAAATGCAACATGTATATTTCCACTTTTGAACCCAAAACTGACATACTTGGAACTGAGAATTTCAGCAAATGATATATGCCATTATAATTTTGCAGAAATGTACCCCATCTTACCTCCTCTAGCAGTAGACACCCACACATATTTTACTCATTGTGTTAATTAACAGTTTTTGAATGATATGACAATAACAGAAATCCTACAAATGGAAGCTGACATACAATGCATCTATGAAACATCTATGAGTACAGGGAGATATTTTCACTGTGTTCTTATGTACAGTATTCATGCTGTTACAGAAGTTAATGGTTTTGATAGTGCAGTTCATAGACATTTTCCAAAGTTCAAGGTTGTTTACAGAAAAATGTTGATTCAACTTTCTGGGTTTTTTTCCTCAAATATAGTTAAATTAATTTTTCATTTTGTATTTTCAATTTCTTCTTCAATAGCTGTTTTAATACAAATCTTCCTTACATTCTTTAGATCAGCCCTTACCCATAAGCAGAAACTCAAAATCCACAAACAAGAACCATTCACATCTTATTCCAGTAGGATTTTATTAGGATATGACTGTAGTTAGATGGTCCCCATGTCAAATCTCCATCTTTCTCGTAGAAGTATATGTAAAATATGTGAACTTGTTGGCTATGAAAAGTCATCACAGCTGCACAAAGACTGCTACTTTAAAGTGAGACATTTTACAGATTCTTCCATTCTCCTTGTATTCCAAAGGGAATTCAAGCCTTTCAGATGTAAGAAACTCCAAGGAGAGGCAATGTATTTTCCTGGAATAAAAGAACTCTTAGCCCACTAGATCCTGGTTCATTTAGACAAATGTTAGAACTCCAAAAGTGATCTCTGCAGTAGTTTCTTGAAAACATCCTACTGCAGGCTTATTCACAGAACAGCTCTTTGGGAGGAGATATATGTTACATAAAAAAGAGAAAAAATAAAGAAAAATGGATAAATGTCATTTCCTACTTAAATAAAGAAAATAGTAAATTATGTTTTATATAGGCAATTAATACAAAATCAATAGAAAATTAATTAGAAATTAACTAATAGAAAATTAATAGAAAATAAATGCCTAACTGGTGCTAAAAACTAGTGTCATACCATGGAAGTAAATTTGTTTTAAAAAAAGATTTTATCTAAATGATAAACATAGAAGCAAAGAATAAAATACTTTGAGAAAAACAAGGAACAAAGTTTTGTGAGGCATATGAAAACTTGAAGATCGGTCAATCAATAATACAGATATGTTTACTCCTGTACATATTTTTTTTTCCTATTTTTTCCTTTCTTTCAACCAGTACTGGGTGAATCTGTGAACACATCCACAGCCTCAGTGAAGTCAGTGAGATGCCACTCATGAATACAAAGTTTGCTGGCACACAAGGTCTATTGTAGCCTCAGAGCTTTAGTACTTTGAATGACCTCCTTAAGACAATAGAGTGCACATAGTCATTTGCACAGAGGCAAGTTATAAAGAACAAGTAAGTGATTTTTCATGAAGCAATACATATGTGTAGATAGATTAAGTTCTGCCAAAGTTTGCTATTCAAAATGATATGGATTACCTGAATAAAAAGATGGGCAGACTGAAAAATTGTGTTTATTTACTAACACAAATAGCCTATTGTACCACCATCAGTATGAAACAGGCAAGAATATTTTTTAGTGCAGACAACGCTGATAGAGCAATATCTTTCAGCAATATCTTTAAGCTGTTAGGTTTTGCATAAGAAGTCATGATTAGTGATTCAAGGCAGTGTGAAAAACTGATGAGAATTTTCTAATATTACTTACAATTTACATTGCAGTTATATCTTTTCCCTTCCTACATACCATTGTTCCCTCTACTTCATGTTATGCTGAAATCTGAAGATTATTTTTTCTTCTGCCCATTGTCCAAGAATAAATACTTACTGAGGCTACATTTGCAATTGTACAAAGTTTACTGGGTAAGAGTAGGCCCTCTGAAATCAACAAGACATTTTATATGCTGAACTGTCATAGGATCAGGGTCAAAAAGATTCTCTATATTTCATGTTCGATCACATTGGCTTTGATATTTCTCATCTACTTTAGTCAAGCACAGGTTATCAGACTCAAAACTGAAATAGCTATACAAAATTGTACGGTGTATAATACAAAAAAGGTCAAACAAGATGGCCCCTCCTGATTTTCAAACCTAAGACATCATACCATGTTTAATATTTTTGAGGAAGGGATTATTACCAAAAGACTGAAATTTCCAAGCAATATTGAAATTTAATGCTGAGACTCCAAACTCTTTGGAGCAGGTAAACTGCTTCATTCATACGGAGAATAGTAATACTTATTTATTACTCATTATTGAGTTTATGTTGTCCTTCCTTTTGTTATAGTTCAGTACTGATTCCCATTAATCTATGGTAACTGTAATCCAAATGTAAACACATCTCGCATCTCAGAACTAAGAACTAAAGAGAACTGACATATTTAAATTAGTACAGTTAAGTCAGTTACATCCAACAGTTTTCCATCCATGTCCAAACACATCAATTTCTGACCAAAATGTTGGCATAGTCTTGAAATGATAAAGAACTGTAGCTTGATAGGAAAAGGTTAATATAATCTTGCAGATGTGACCATGCCACTTGAAGAAATGCTTCGAGTTTAATTTCAAACAAGACTTGTGTGGTATGAAATACTTTTTGTCTCTGTTTTAGAAAATTTTAGCTATGGACACTTGATGATATCACTAATGAAGAAGAGTTTATACTATCAGAATTAATGAGATATTCAAATACTTCATGTATACAATGAAGGATACTTACAATCCCTCTTCACCTTCCACCTTTTTTTCTTTTTTTAACAATTTAAAATAATTGTCATTTCCAAAAACAGATGTACAAAATCACACTGTTCTGAAAGAACAGAATTAAGGCCCTTTCAAAGTTTTGTATTGAACTTAGAAGAAAGCATCACTCTCCAGTCTTCTGAAGAAAAAAGAAATGTTAGGGAAGAAACTCTGCAAGTCTTCAATAGCATTTGTGGTAAAAAAGGATCTACTAAAAAATGTCTACACATAGGATAAGTAAATATATCACAATGCAACTAAGCAGGACTAAGAAAAAGGTAGTATGTTTGCCCCCGTCCCTATAAAATTACTTCTAGAAGAGTTCATTTCTGTAAAAAGCTGTAGAGTTTCCTGAATCCTCTTTGAATAAAATGAAAATGAGGATCTTTACAACAAACAATGCACTGAATTTATAGAAAGCTCTCATGTTTATACCTATGATGTCTCACTGCTCTGATAATTCTCAGTATGTCTTGCAGCACCTCAAACTTAACATGATAGAGGACATCCTATTAAAAACCTCCCACTAAATGGATACAGAACTCTCAGCAATCTCCTAGCAGCTGTCCAAGCTGGTGTTGCACATGGAGTGTATAGACACTTTGACAGTGATTTGGGCAAACCAACCTTCAGGATACGTTACAGAGTTCAGCCATCATTTAGTACAGATGAAGCAGAAATACGAGGGAGCCATAAGTTTTATGTTCATATTCTTATGATTTTTAAAACTGAATACTAAAAAAAATTCTTTAGTGTACTATGTTTAACATTACTATTAAATTGCTTAAGTCAGTAAGTGCTTTTTCCCATGGGTATGTATTAACAATTTACTTTTTGCAGACAAGTGCACAAATATGATTAGCTTTTGCAGATTGCTCCTTATTCTGTTACTGGTAAGTAATTTTTATATTATTGCAGTGTAAACAGATGCTATCTTCCACTACATATTCAGCAGTAATGAGCTAATTCAATGTGTTAGAAACAACAAAAGATCTTCAAGAATAAGCTATTTGCTTCAATAGTCCAAGTTCCATTGAAATCTATATTGAAATCAACCATGATAGGAAGTTAGCAAATTACTCTAGAAGCCCTGTTGCAAAAGAATTTTTTTTAGTTTATTCATTCAAATACAGAACATGTTCTGTTACCTTCTCCATATGCATATTATTGATCAGCTTCTTGTATATTGATTAGGAAGTTATTTTTTCAGCTTAACTAATATACTTCATTGTTTTTCTCATAAAGAAAGGGTATTTTGGCAAACCTTTACAGGACATTTACAACTTTTTCAATATTAACTCCCATGAATTTATTAAACACAAAGATCTACAAACAATAAACGGTGTTGCTTTCATTGCCCTTTCAAAATTGGAAGGACCTTCTTGCTGAGAGAAAATCAAAAAGATAGCAAGCATGTTAAGTTTAGATTGTGTGAGTGAAACCCTGGCTTCACTTAAGTAAACAGATATGCTGGCATTTATTTCACTTTGGACTGATGACTGAAAGCAACTTTGATGCTCCACATGCACCATTTTATCCCAATGAAGCAAATTTAAAGATGGACTGTCAGTCTGACTAAGCCAAGAAAACAAAACGTATAGCATCACAGAAACACATCAGTTGAGCAAAAAAAAAGTCATGCTTTCACCACAAAAACTTACATTCAACTTCGAATGTGCAACTTTATCACCCTCACTATAGCATATGTCTAGACAGCTCATTATCATCTAGGTTGGTGCTATTCACTTATACCCTGCTGCTATTTGTATACCATATACACATACAGTCTACAAAATAGTGATTAAATAAAAAATTGAGAATACACAGAACAACTTAACTCAAATGGAGATAACTTGTTTTGTTCCTGTCAGTTTCTCCTTACACTGTTTACACTGCTAGAGACAACCACACCATTTGAGTGATCTGCATAGGAATATTATTTCTGTTTCTTTTATGTTAAAGTAAACATGTTTATGAAAGTTATGTTTATATATACATGGCTGCACACACACCACAAGACGCTTGTCATCTCAACCGAAATATTAGAAGGTTTTCTGTACTGACTACACTTGTACACATGCCTGAGTATACATATATCCTGCAGGCATTCAGCTATAAAGCTAACAAAGACTGTCACATTTTTGTCAGAGAGATATAATTCGTTGCACTATTTTTTTAACAGGGTTGCTAATAATCTGTGCAGCAATTTATGGACAGCTACAAAGCCACAGAATGTATCAGCTAAATGACAAAATAGTATCTAGGGAGTAAAACACAGAGGAAAGCAGATAACCCTTAGAACTCTCAGTCTGGATCAAATCTGTATGATTATCTTATTTTACAGTAATTTCATACTTTTATTCTTGAGCCAAAATATATCAAGTCTTTCCTATAATCTAAATACAAACAAAATATAATAAAAATAAATAGAGTAACTCAACTTCTTGCTCAAATAGAATGCTTTACACTATAAATCATTTCCAAAATGACTGCTGTTCCAACGTCAATGAACCTCAGACAGACCAAAAAAAACCAAAGACATTACCTTAAAAGAACATTATGATCACGGCTTCAAACAATGGATATGGAATAACAAGAGCAGCCATCAAATGTTGTGTTTGTAAAAGCAACTATTTGTTATTATCTATTGGATCATGATAAATTTTACCAGTGGGTCACATAAGTCTGCCTGAGACAACAGAAGAACCATTAACTTTCCCAGGCCATTTTCCTGGCTCTCATAGCTTAGGGTGGCCCCAGTAGCTGGAATTGTGTTGCGTCTAGGCCTGTACATGCCATTCTCCTCAGAGCTTCATGAACAACCCACTCCTAACTCTAACTGAAGTGCCCTTGTGTGTCACCTACTCTGCCGGTCAACACATAAACTGGAGAAATGATCACCTCTTAATGATATACAGATTTATCAAGTAATAAGAATTTTGAGTCATACACCACCTTAAAGCCATACCATAAAGTCACAACTCCACCCCAGTGAAGAGGTTAGATTATAACCTCAGGTACTATCCAAGGCCCTATTGATGAGGACTCTTTGAGAAGTCTTTCCAAACCAGAACCCAAAGCCTGACAGTGCAGATGCATGAATGTTATGTATAGTATGTGACATCTGACAGCTTGCAGGACTGTCACAAAGCCATTTACAGATGAAAAAGACATCTAGGCCAAGCTAAAGACAGCTGGCTTTAGCACCAAGGGTCTTAATCAAGCCCAGATATGATTTAACATCTAATTCTTTCCAACACTTTCTCTTTATAGAGGGCTGTGGCTTTAATCTTTAATTCAGTGTTTCTTCAATTTCACTTCACAGATGTAATTTCAGCCTCAATGTTTTTGCCCTTCAGTCTCTAAAAAAATAAACTGTATTGCATTCCAAATACAAACCAAATATTTACTTCCAGCTCACAGTTTTAAGATGTATTAGCATCTTCAGGCTTGTACACGGTAAATCTAATAGTTTTCCTCAGGCAGACAGCTGGCCAGAGGTATAACTGAGAGGTTTCCGGCTAAGCTAAAGAGTTTGATAGTTTGAATATGGTGGCAGGGTGAGCAGTTCTATGCAAACGATTAAATCTACAGCTGAAAAATTTATTCAGTCAAGCACAAACATTCAGTCAGACAAATACAATAACTCTATGCCTCCTGTAGGTTCAGAAATCTGGGTCTAAATCTCCTGATGTTTTATCAGAGAAACTCCCTATCAGACAGACCACAGTGTTGGCCCCAGTGGTCTTTTGATTTCATAGCTTGTTACTGCAGGAGACAGCAACAGAATTTATTGTCTGTGAGAATCTTTGTTCCAGCTGTGCACAAACCCTTAATAAGGTCTTCAGTTCTGAGGCCTATGGGGTAAACTAGACAGGAATTTGAACTCTAGAGAAATTACACAGGCAGCCTCCACCTTCCAAAAAGTTAGCCATGTAATTGTTTCGCTGCCCTTTGGTCCTGTCCTGAAGCACTATCCAGCATGAGTGTATCCCAGTGTTGAATGACACAGTCCTCTCTTCTTATCCTCATTTAAAACCATCACATCTCTAAAAAGTGGAGGAGTCTACTTCTGTTCATTGAATAAACAGAAATGAAGAATGACCTTGTCACACAACAAGCCTGCAGAAAAGGATTCAGGGCTTCTGGAGGATAAAAAGCTTGACATGAGCCAGCAGTGTGTGCTTGCAGCCTGGAAGGCCAACTGTATCCTGGGCTGCATCAAAACAGGGGTGGCCAGCAGGCAGAGGCAGATGGTCACCCCTCTTTACTCTGCCCTCATGAGGCCCCATCTGGAGTACTGCATCCAGGCCTGAAGGCCCCAGCATGAGAAACATGTGGAGCTGTTGGAGCGGGTTCAGAGGAAGGCCATGAAGATGACCAGAGGGTTGGAGAACCTCTCCTACGAAGAAAGTGTGAAAGAGCTGGGCTTGTTCAGTCTGGAAAAGAGAAGGCTACAGGGTGACCTCACTGCAACCTTTCAGTATTTAGGAGGTGCTTGTAAAGAAGATGAAGATTGACTTTTTACATGGGCAGATAGTGATAGGACAAGGGGAAACAGCATTATACTTGAAGATGGGAGATTTAGGTTTGATGTTTTGAATAAATTATTTATTCAGAGGGTGATGAGGCACTGGAACAGGTTGCCCAGGGAAACTGTGGATGACCCATGCCTCGAGATGTTCAAGGATGGGTTGGATGGGGCCCTGGGCAACTTGATCTAGAGGGTGGCAACCATTCCTATGACAGGAGTTTGGAACTAAATGATTATTAAGATTCCTTCCAACCCAAGTCACTCTATGGTTCTATGATAAGCCTATACCAACCACGAAACTGGTAGTTTTACTTAAGTAGTTCTGAAAAAGTGGTTATTTACAGTTCAGAAATTTCAGAAAATGACTCAAGATTTTACGTTAATGGTAAAATCACCATCCTGTTGATCTTCTGTGGTGGTAAGAAAAGAGAATTATGCTGCTCCCCAGCCAAAAGGCCTCAAGGACCATCCCATCACACACCATTTTGCAAGCACTTGAAAATGCTACGAAACACTGATGGCCTCCGCTTTTTTCTACATTAAATTCATCTTTCTATAAACAGCATACAGAAATGTTAGCCTCTGTTAGCCTCCCAAACAAATAAAATTCCGTTTTGTTTTTTTTTTTTACAGTCCAAACCCATCCGTTTGTTGTGAATATAAGCTCTCAATTTAAAATGTACGTTTAATAATTGGTGAGACCCTTTTTGTAGAAAAAAAGGAGTCATGTCTGCAAAACACACAGATTCTTGTAACTGTAACAACAGTTTCAAGCCATGAATTAAAATTCTTAATTCAATTACTGTAAGTGGCTATACTCCTCACTGTGAATCAGTCTCTTAGTGTTCTGTTACCTATTTCATATCTGGAACAGATAGTGATTTCATAAAGACAAAGGTGATTTCATAAAGACATGGTGGGGAGGAGGAGGAGAAATGGAGAACAGTACATTGAGTGGAAAAGCAAATAAATAGTTTTGGACTTCATTCTCCTCTTCAAGGAATATTCAAACCAGCATCTTCCTCGTATACATATATTTTCTGAGACAGAAAACATGTAATCTGTGTTATTTATAAAAATCTAAATTTAAAGCAGCTACCCATTTAAACTATAAGTGCTTCCACTGTTATTCCTTACCACAAATACCACTAAAGAGCTAATTGATAGATTACAGCCATCTTCTCTTTCATATAGATTTAAAGTGTGGAGAGACTTTAGAGAAGGTTTGAATTCTAAGTTACACCAGCTGAAGGATGTCCAGACAGCAAAACTCCTCCCAGTTGCAAAATAAGCCTTGTGCTGGCCAGACTAATCTATTTCAGAAGTCTGCCGTCAAGTCTTTCCACTCCTTTGGACATGGACATGCTTTTTGGGACTTCATCCATCTCTTTTGATTCAACCAATATCTTTATGATCATTGAGCTTGAATAGCTCCCGGATGGGTCTATTTTTTATGCTACTATTGACTGCCACATGTCTCAAATCACTTATTTTCTGTCCCTATACATACCACAATATCCCAGACTTTAACTATGACACTCAGTTTCCTTTCTTTCCACTTAGTGATCTCCTATTCAGCATCATCGCACTTGCTTTTCAATACTGTTTGTCTGTTCTTTCTCCCTCTCATGTCTTAGAACAACTCACCCACCACTGTCAACTATTGCATAAACTAGTAATCTAGAAAATGCTTATTCTTACCCTTATCCAGGCTTGACTTCAGATGTTCTAACATGTTGCCAAATAAGTTGGCAAAACCTTTCTCCTTCAAGAAAATGGGTTCAGAAAGTATTTTTTCTTTTATTCATTCAGCCTGCTTCTCTCCCTCATATTCTTGTTTCATTTCTGATTTGTCAGAAAATAAGCTCTCTAGGGAAAACATCTTATCTTACACATCTGTAAAGCAGTGCATGTTGCACAGACATTTAGCTGTAGGTTCCTTGAACAAATGAGCCATTGTATTCTCCAGGTTCTAAGTAGACTACTGATTAAAAAATAACACTGCAATTTTTAAGATCGTTATTGCAGAATAATTCAGACCATACTAATAACATATTTCCTGGGCAATAATTTTCAGAATATTTTGTGATTAATATTTGTTTATCTACATCAATGAACACTGAACAAAAAATTCAACAAAAATTCAGAGGCCATTTTCTCTTGGGACCTTGCCTTTGGTTCTGAGTGAAGTAGTGTGGACTGATGTCTGCATGTAAACAGCCATTAGAGGTACAATGAATATTTATCCTTAAAACAAGATCACACGTGATGAAAAAATCAGTTAATAAGAGTCATCAGAGCAAACATACCTACTTTTTCCTAGCGCTTTTTGAACAGATCAATTTACCCTCAACTAATTTCACGTATTTCTTTTGCATTGAGATAATAAATCAGTTCACAATTTGCTGTCATAGTTAGTCAAGATCACTTAAGGCTGCAAGTGCTGCCAATTCAAGTGCTGTTCAGCACCTGCACAATTCATACAAAATTTAGCTTCCCATACTGGAAACTATGCATTTATATACATATATATATATAACCTCTAAACAACAGGCATGTCCACTTACATCAGTAAAAACCCTCCATCGGCTTTCTTCCATCATTTGAGTCCAAGAAATCATCTTTCTTATCTACTTATCCTAGACAATGTTGTAAGAGATCTCCCTGAAACATGAAATACACATCTTCCACTTCACATAAATTCTTCTTCCTTCATAATTCCTCATATTAGTGCAGAACATACAGAATAAAAAATCAGATCCTTATTAGAAAGGTGATAGAACTTGTGGCTTGGGTTGAAAAAATCTCTACTTATGCGAAGTAGACCTACAATTATCCCTACAAGATAGAAATAAATAGGTGATCATTGCTACAACTCAACCTATTTTAGCCAAGAGAGAGTACCAGACCCTTTTCTTTCTTGCTGTAGTTCCCATACCTCGTTATCCCTACTGCTGAGTGTCACCGCATCTGCTCGTTCTCCAAAACGTCTGTTCTTGCCTTACTTCTTTCCAGTTGTTTTGGAAGTAGCAACTCCAATAGTACTAGGACAAGCTAATAAGCCCACAGAGATTGAAGGCTTTTCTCTGAATTTCGTGTTCCCTGGCTCACCTTGCTAGTAAGGCCTGTCTCATCAATTAAGACATGGGACTCACACTCTACAAAAATAGCCAAAATGGTGCTGTACCATTTTTAGTGCACTTTGTTGAAAATTCATGCATGTACCCTGTAAAACAGAAACGCTGCAATGTAGTCCTATTAATTACTAAACCTTAAAAATAATCAGGATGTCATTTTGGTGATATATAGAAGTATAGAAGTAACTATAGAAGTGATGAGTCAGTCGGTATTTGGCAAACAAGGTATTCAGAGGACAAGGAGTGAACTAGTTTTAGTGATTTCATTTGTAGTTTAGTGTTTTTATCATCAGTTTAAGAATAAACAAAATGAAACATCTGAGCAAATATGTCACAGGCTTTTTATTTGTTTTGATTTTTATTTGTATCTATCAATGGCCTATTAAATTATGACATTTGGATATGTTTGTATTGCTATGTAGACTGAGGTGAGAGATAATACTGCTAAAGTGTCTGCATCTAATGAAAACATAACACCTTCTATTTGTTGGCATGGATCACTGCAAAAAAGCAATACATCACTGTCCAGAAAACGGCCAGCTAGAATAGGAAAATGAGCTACTACTAATTAAACCCTTTACATAAAAACAAGATTGCTAATCAAATCTGTACTCCTCCATACACTCATGCTCTTTTTGTTCATTTACACTTTATCCCTGAAGTAGGTTTACAGGTTTCTTATATATTCTTATATATTTTTTGTTGTTTTTGTTTTAAGAAAAAGATTCTAAAAATAAAAAAGTGACTACTGGAGGAAAGGTAATGGTTAAAGTAAACTATATCTAGTTATTCTGATAGCTATTTTGAAATCATATTTAAGTTATTTGCAAAATATATTTACTCAAGATGAACTTACATCATACTTGTCACAACTCGCTAACACTTCCATTACAAGGAAGGAAATACACTTGGCACAGAATGCACTTACTAACAGAAGTGTTTTATTCAGTATAATCACAACAATATAAGCCATATTCCCTTTAAAGAAAGGAAAGATGCCTTTAATTTTTAGTAATTCCATCGCTATGAAGTTTTTAAACAAACATTTCAAATGAATTGAATTCTAAAGATAAATATAATCCTAGTTAAATATTAGATTAAAAGCTAACAAAATAGCTTTTTAAAAATTTCTGGGCTAAAATATACTAAATTCCTCCTAGCACTGCATAGCCATTTAATTTCTAATTTAAACAGTGGTAATTACCATAATATTAGTACAATGAAGTGAAAAGTTACAACACTAAATGTTATTTGAAACAGAAAAGTATTCTTCTTCTAATCCTGTAGGGAAAGATCAACTGAATTTATTATTTTTGTCAAGAAATAGTAAAATCAAAGCAAGCACTAGCAATTGCAACAAGATTCTAAATGCAAATTAAAATACTTCAGACAAAAGCCTTGAAGGCAAGTGATTCTCCCATCAAGGGATGATTTTCACTTGTCTCTAGGTGTAACGTTATGTGCACTGATGGGCTGATCAACAGAATAGAACTTCTCCCCAGCTGTAATCAGGAGTGATTGATGGTTGGGACAAAAAAGTTGATTATCATGACAAGTCCACTTATGCAGAGAAAATAGACTATGCTGGGGAAAGTATGAAACCTGTTCTGAGACTACCTCCTAAAATCTCCTTTATAAAAGAAAAAATGAAACATTTATGCCCATCTAAAAAGAGCTAACATAAATGAATTTAGTAAATTCACTATGTATCTGTATCTACAGTTGTTCCACCATGACACAATGTGATCTATATAAATTTCAGAGTAAACCCTTTTATTTTTAAAATCGTAATTTTAGATCAACCCATCAGACAGTAACATACAAAAATAGCTGTATGCTCTACCAGTAAAGCATTGCCTCAGATGGAGTACATGTTTTAAATTCATAATGAGGCTTTTAAAGGCCATGGGGAAGTTTAGTATAAGTGCCATATTGGATTCTTTCCTGAAAAGAAGTTAGTCCCCTTTGGCCATTTTAAACCTTTAAAGGTTTCATTTTCAATTGAGATCAAAAAAATGCATGAGTAGGGGCAATGCACCCTCAAAGGTATAGTTCAAATACGTCCTTTCTTATTCCAGTATAAAGCTTTTAAAAGCAGATACTGGGTTGCACTTCCACTCCTTCAGTGGATCAGACTCCCAGCTGTTAGCTGAGATGTGAGCAAGTACATGGAATAGCAATATCTCTAGAGACTGTAAAAGATATGCAAGGAGTGATAAAAGCAAGAAGGAGCTGAAAAAGTCAAGCCTGTAGGTTCTGAAGTGGAATTTGTTTACATCAGGGGCAGTTATGTTTAACAGTAATTGTCACAAATTTAAATATTATTTTTGTTACAAGAAGAGGCTGCACAGATACATATAGAAAACTGTACCAAAGGTATTCCAGGGAGTGCAATCTTACTGATCATAAGAAAAAAAAAAAAATCTCTGGAATTAGTGTAAGATTATTTGAAAACATTTTACACCCGCTGGAAGAGTACAAGCAACCAAAGCCAAGCAACAAAGCAATTTTACTGAAAATGCATTTTCAGAAGGAATTAGAATTTTTTTGGAGAAAATAAAGTTACTTCAGTTAAATCATTTTGATAGAGATCTTTCCATGTCACAAAAAATTACACATTTTCTTGAGTATGTGCTCCTTCTGCAGACCCAACTTTGACATACAGTCTTTTCTGTTCCTTTCTCTCTCACATCCTCATCAGTGCCTAATAAAGTGAGTAGAGTCTAGCCACAAGGAATCACTGATGGGTGACAGAAAATATTTGCCATTTTTATTAATAAATTTATCTGCACCAATTATTAATAATCCAGAATCTCAGATGATCAACTGTATAAATTCTTATTTTGTTTAAATAAGTTTATAAGCAAGGAAATTAGAACAGACCAAACAAAGCTAGGTGAAGATGTCTCATAAAAGAGTTTATAATTTATCTTTCCTTCTAGGTGATGACTTGCTTATGGAAAGTGGTTTCTGCAAAGAGTTCCCATCACAGGTGTTCTTAAATTTCAATTGAGTATTAGAGCTCACTGATTTACTTCACATTCGGACTGAAGACAGTGACAGGAAAAAACACCTCAAGTGTATGGCAATAAGTGATAAAGACAAAGTTTCTCTTCTTGCAGCTGAAACGGGCAGTCTTTTCCATGAAAGGAGCATGAGAGAGAATTGGAAGAGGCAATTTTTTTTTTCTCCCTTTTACACATTTGTCTGATTTTCTCATATATATAATGGTATTTTTCAATGTATGGTTGAAAAATGCTAAGCATTATCTTTGTTCTCACAATTCCAGTCAAGACATATAAGAAACTAGAGTTACCCACTAGTTGCCCAATGCTAGTATGTGAATTTCATTCCCATAATGTTCCTCCCTCTTTCCATGAGGCATGAAATATTTCTGTTGCTAGTGTAATTCAAACAATGTAGCTACAGAACTCAATTAATTAAAACCACTAGAGCCATGTGTATAATTTGCCTGCAAGTCATAAAATCCACATAAGCACTCCTGACACTGAAAGTAGATTTTGGAAAATCTAGTGCCTACCATACCATTTAGTTCTGCTTCTCCCCCCTTCCTCCTCAATTCATGTTTTCAGATACATTCTGATATCCTAATTTAATCATTTCTGAGTGAAGGAAAATTTCTGACAGTAATAAGCATGGATGTATTCAAACACAGGTGGAAGGCTGCTTTTATTTCAGACTTTTTCTCTTAAGCTCTCTCATCTCTGCCGTTCTTTAAGGTTCTGAAATCATCTAAGCCCAAACAGAAGTTAAAAGTTGGCCTCAACAGGCAAATACTGCAACAATTTACTTTGGCGCCAGGACCTTTCCAACCAATTTGTCAGAACACTGGTCATTAATCTTTTGCAAATTATTAACAGGACTATTAAAGAGAGCTGTTCCCTATTCACAGATTATTTCTAACAAACTTGAGTAACTTTCAAGACACATCAAATCTATGCAGCTGATCTGTTCTATCAAAGAGAGCGCTTTGAAAATGAAATAACCTGTAAAGATGAGCAGAGGTAAGAATCAAGATTTGACAAAGGTGAATATAAAACAAAATAAAGCATCATCTTGAAGTCCTAACACAGCAACAACCGCTCATCAGCTGATTTTTTTTTTCTCCCTAGGATCATGTTCCTATATTGACTAATGTGCAGCTGGAATAAATATTGGACATTTCTCAATAGCCTATGCTTCTGGTGGGACCAGGGAGTTGTAAGTATTAGACATTGTTTTTCTCCTGAATTTAGAGACTCCCTTTTCAACTATCACTGCTATACGTGACTGGAGAGTGCACTTTGGAAGGAAAGCATGTCTTGCAGTATGAATATAGCATGTGCCGAGTGACTCCATCTCTCCCCATCAACAACAGAGTAATCAACTAACATTCAGAGCACGCTTTTTTAAAAGGTCAATAACTTAAAACTTTTCTTTTTCCCTACTGTCTTCCTATCCTCAAGCAACACTTCTGTGAGCTGGATACCTCTGGGCTGGTCCCTGTCCTGCAGCAGTACAGAGATTTCCTACACAGAACAGATTGCTTTAGCTATAAAAGAGGATACAGCTACCAGAACTAGTGAAGAGTTTGTGTGGAGGTGTGGAGAGCTCCATAGCTCTGAGAAAGTATTTGCAGTGCATCACCCAAAATATTTGGTTTGTATGCAATGACTAACAGTCAAGGGATTATCTAGATCCTTAGAATATCAGCCAGAGGACTCAGTTCAACACCTCCAAAAGTACTCAGAAGCTGAACAGAAAGGTGCTGTATCAGGTAGGAATAATTTCTCCTAGATTGTAAACGCACATAAAAGTACTGCATATAAGATGAAAATTATGGAAAATAATAATTGACACAACAAAAAGAAAATATTTATGGTTTTTATTCTGAATTTCTTAATTCATAAATCAAGTTACTTAGTTCCTACACGAAAAAAGGTTACCTATATTCATTTCAGAATGTAACAACATCTAAAAGAAAATGGAATTTAAAATAAAAAAAAAAGTCTTTCAAACTACAAAAGAAAAATTTCACATTCTCTAGTATGGGAAAGACTACACCTGCACAAGACTTTCAGATTGCCTAGTATGGGAAGGAGTAGACCTGCAAAGGACCTGACTATAGTTCATATTGCTGCCCCAGCATTAAAAGCTGTGGTCTAGGAAAGAGGAGGTAATGCTTCTAAAATTTGCAACCTAGGCCTATAAAAACAGAATCCACTGAACTGGGCAAAATAATATTAAGTTATTTACAATTTTTTAATGCATACAGTGCAGGAGTAAAATATTGTGTTATTCAATTTGACTTTTCAAATGCCAAAAATATCCTGCAATATTCTTTTTAAGGAATTATTTAAGATTTCATAACGTGTTGACATAAATTTCAGATATTCCATGGAAATCTCTGCACTAATCACTTTGTATGATTACTTGCTACTTTTTCTGGTGAATAGTGTAAACCAGCATCTATGTAAAAGTTCCATTCTGACTCACATTCTGATCTCAGCTGAATATCACATGCAATTCCATAACAGAAATCAGTATTTGTTTCTCCTAACACTGAACTCTGCAGTACAGGAAAGGTGGTGCATTATTAGAAAGTGTCTTGGAATCAGCTGAGACAGCGTCAATAGCACACTGAAGCTTTGGTTGTTGCTGATGGGTGATGGGTGTGCTCCTGAGGTCAGGCTGGGCCACTTGGAGGGGAAGAGACACTGCCATTATGGTGCGATGGCAGTGGGTGATTTCCCTGCCAATTCAGGACAGCTGGCCTGGATTGGCCAAGCAGGTATTTCATATCATATAATATCAAGGAGAAGGCTATAAAGCTGTGGGAAATTGGCTGGGGGAGAGGCTGCTGCTCTGTGGTTAGCTGTGCTATATCCTTATACTGCAACACTGACTTGAAGGGAATATTGGGCATCTGTAATTGTTCGCACAAGAAATATCTCCCCTAAAGAATCAGGCTTCACAGAAGGGAGATGCATTGGTTTGTAATGACTATAAGTAAAATTGTACTGAGATAACACATTCATGTGCTTGATAGCTGGCAGCACTTGCAAGAAGCCACTTTGATTAAGAAAATTACTTGTTACAATTCAAGCAGAATTTCTTTTTATACACCGAAGTAGAGTTCTAAATCTACAGGTTAAATTGTAATCTAAATCCAAATTCAATTCAGAATCAGAGGCACAACTAAAACTTGTAGAGAATGAATGTGATTAAAGCCACACATACAGTGATAGAGCTAAATAGTATGCATGGTTTCAAATACTCTTTAAAAGTATCTCTGAAAGATGAAAAATAACAGATTTGTAATCAGGAAGGTGAAATGCTAAATAATTTTAAACAGTTATCTATATCAGCCTTTTGTGATTCCTAATGCATCAACTTTGAAAGTTCCTCTGTCTTTGCTGAGACCGGCCCAGACCAGGTGAGACCATTGCTTGCCATGGACATGAAATGAAATCTCTGTTAACTCCTTCAAACCACAAAAACTCTTTTGCAGTTTGATGAGCACAAGGCCACCCAACCTCCCTCCCCATCTCTGGGCTGGTACTGACCGTTTCCTGGCCATCCTCAGAACTGGCTGTCAAACTTGCTGAGATCCAACACTGACAGGAATTCCACAACCATCCCTACTTGTTTCATTTCTGAATTTCACAACCAGTTTAGCTAGAATTGTTTCACTAAATATTCTGATAAAAAGAAATAATAATTCTTGAAACAAATTAAGCAAATATTCTACTATCAAAACCAAGGAACAAAAAGATCACTTGGCCACTGCACTCTTACTAATCACCTTCCATATATTCCAAACTTGCTATTTTTCCATTGCCTTTTCTATTTTACATCCATCCGGTCCTTTCTACTTTCCCCAGCCAAGTGATATTTTTTCACATCTTATCATACTTGTTGATGTACTCTAAATATTGCCAGTAATTATTCTTTTGTTGAAGTGTGATGACCAGTGCTGTAAATGATTCTTCATCTGAGGCAATGACAACTTCAAATACAGAGTAATATTTACTTGCCTGTAAAACTTTTTTCCATGTTAGCCTTTGCCAACATACTCAGATTGTAAGTTTCTTTTGCCCAATAAGCCAGGCATTTCTCATTTCACTGATTGTGCATTTAATTTTTTCCAGCCTAAGCACAATAATTTTTGTTTATATTTACTGCACTCATTAGAATTCTAGATTATTTTCTCAGGAAGGTTACTTAATCAGGAAGATTGGAAGATTATTCTGTGCTACAATCCTGAACTTGCCACCTTCCAGCAAGTACTTGTCACCCTCCACCTTGGTGTCATTCACAGATCTGGTATGTGCACTCTCTGTTCTTTCATACACATTGATAACGAAAATTTAGAGTAGCAGCAAGTGCAGAACAGACTCCTGCAGATCCTGACTTGTACAGTTCTTTTGTTTTGAAAGAAAACAATCAACAACTAGTCTCAGAACAGTTTTTCAATCTGTTGTGCAACTGACTTTTAACAATTTTACCAGGACCATAGTTCCTTACTTCCTTTAAAAGTCTGTCACGTAGAACTGCGTCAACACTTATCAAAGCCAAAATATATCACATCTACATATTCTCCATTATCCGTTACATCAATTACCCTGTTGAAGGAGATAATTAGATTGGTTTGATATGATTTGTTCTTAAAAAATTCACATTGGCTGTTTCTTATCATCTTATTATACCCTAGATGTTCACAAATTGATACTTTGCTGTAGATACCAAGCATAACCTAAGCAGGATATGAGTCCTTTGGTTCTGCTTCTTTAACCATGAAAGTTAAACCACAGAACCACAGTAAAACGCTATGGAGCTATATTTCACTCTTATCTTTCACAATATTCAGTATTCTTTTACTGAAGTAGCAACTGGTAACTTCATACAGCTGAACTGTGTGTCGATTCAGATGTACCTTTGCTTTAGAAGGGTGGAGAAAAACAAGGTAAAAAAAAAGAAGAAAGAAAGAAATAAGGACTCCAAGATGAACATTCAGCTCATGACTTGCAGGAGAACATTACTACTGTTTCTGTTTAAGATGAACAATTATTTGTGGCTAACATGTTTGGAAATATTTTTATGGATTATCATAAGGGAATTCAAGCCCTGTGAATACAACAAAATGTTGTACATGCCCAGCCTTTCTCTAAAGGCAAACTGAATTATCATTCAGGTATCTACTTTATGCAAGAGAAAAAAGCAAGAGAGAACCCCTTTGCAAGAATTGATCCGATTAGCAGACATCAACATTCCCTAGATCAAATGATGAAATCAGAAATGCGGGCAAAGCAAGATTGCTTTGTCAAGACAGGTGACAAAAAAATTGTGAAAACTTAGTGAGCTTTTTTTCTTCTTTTTCCCAAAATAATGGGATTTGTTTGTTTTTAGTAAGTTCTTACGTTAGCAGAGTATTTATTAAAACATCTACTGTAGGGTAGCAGTCATGAATTCTCCTGCTCAAGTTAGCTGGACTTCATTTTCAGGATACTTTTAGCAGACTTTTAATATTTACTACAAAGCATGTAATTAACGGTTCTTCTGAACTGGCACAATAGCACTCAACAGCTGAGAAAAATCTAAAGGGCAACTCACACGCTTGCAGCTAAGCACATACTTAAATGCTTTGTCCTGTATTGTATGCATAATGTAAAGGTAAAAGCTATATGCAAATCTCCCTCAATGAAAAATAAATTAAAAAACATTTAAAAAGTTACTGCTTGAAACAGATTCCACAGAACCTACCTCTGCTATTTTTTTATTTTTTTTTCCCTCAGCACGGACAGGCTTTGCTTACTTGCTCATTCCTCCCTTCCCTTGTATGAGAAGATTTATTTTAAAAAGAAATACTGAACGCACAGCTGTCATAAAGATTTACAGATAACTCCTTTAGAAAGAAGATAAATGATTTTAGACTATTGTGTGCCGCTTCTCATTTTTCTCTGAAATGTAATTTTGCTACCATGTAACCAGAAAAAAAACTCTTCTGTATCAAAGGGGAGAAAATTCAGTATTCTCCACAAAAATGAAAAATTTCGCAGACCAGTTTTATTGTAAACATTTTCACAATACTGTTGTGCAGCAGGTAAATTGAATTTCTATTCATTATTCTCTGATAAATCCTATCTCCAGAATACAAAAATAAAGATTCATCAGTAGAATAGACACAAAGGCCTAGGTTTCTGAACAGAAAAGGTATTTGTCGTTCTTATGGTTTTAAATCATGTTCAACAAAATATGATGAAAATGAAACTTAGGAACATTCAGTAAAGTAAAAATTTTTCATAACATTAGAGAAACAAATTTACAATGTGTGATTGCCATTCATATAGTTGACTTAACAAAAAATTGATATCTAATATGTTTTTTCATTTTTTTTCAGAGTAATCTTTTCTTTAAGTCTTCACATTGAATCTGCACATTTTTGCCACAAAAAGTGGTGGTCACTCAGAATTACCAAAGCAACTGAGGAATTTAACTCTGTCTATTCCACTTACATTGCAGAAAAGCATTTCTAAACCTGCAGCAGAACTCTGACTACGTATTATTTCTTGAAAAGCCTCAGCAGAGCACTTTGTGAATTTCAGTGGTAATAACTATGCACTAGAATGAGAAGAGAGCTCTATAAAGACATCTGAAAATACTTCTGGGTGTTTGAGAAAGGAGGGAGATATACCTTCCCAGGTTAATCACTGGGCAACATCTGAAACTCCAATCTCTCCATCCAGCAGAAATGCTGAGGGTGCTTTAAAAATTAGGTTAGAACAAACTTCCACTGAACAGTGCTGGCAAACAGGAGTTCAAGCCTCTTGGACTTTCAGGTATGAAAGAACAACTAAACATGTGCTTCACAGCTTTTCTTATGAGACCTTTTTACTGTGAATAGTCTAATTGAACAGATTTCTCATGAAACTGTTTGCATTTTTTTTTTCCCCAGATATTGTAGACACCTCTGAAAACAGCCATGGACTCTCTTCCATCCTTTCTTTGGAATCCTTTTTAGGAGCAGCAGGAGAGGAACAGTATGCGGACATACCAATCCTCTGAGTCAGAAGTATCAGTATCCCCCAATATCTCGTTTCCTTCTGTGTAGAATTTTTTTAATTTCACCTTCTTCTGGAAAACATCTACATACTGTCATTTGGAAAATGTTCTGCTCCATTTATCAACCCAGCCTGCTAATGACTAAGTTTAATGACATGTTCAACCTCGCCTTTGTATCTTTTGGCAGACTAACAATTGGTATTCCCTCTTTGAAAGGAGATGTTTCACTTTGGTGTGTAACACTGAGGTGTTCGATGTTTCTTGAGTATATATACAAAGTATGATTCAGCCTGATACACTCTTTCCTAAGATGAAGCTGAAAGCTATAAGCAAGAAGCCAGGCTGCTCAGTCAATAGGATCTGCTGTGGTCCAGAAGTCATCACCATCCCTTAAAACTGCTGTTCATCAGAGACCTATTGTGAATGGCTCAGTATCCACAGTCATAATTCTGGCATCTGACTTCTAAATGGAAGAGTCTAATTTGACTCTCCTATTTTTATCTGTGTGAATTATTACAGCTCCAGATATTGTATTGTTGTTTGCATCTGTTTGAGAATGTTGTCAATGTTATAAGAGGAAGGTGATGATTCAGTCCATGAACCAGAAAACCTTGAGTCCTGAGTGAAGGTTAAATATGCGATGTCCACTGGTCTGAAAATCATGACTGAGATCTTTTTAAAATTCTTTCTAAGCAATAAAAAGATGAGGGGAATGAAGAGAGCTGCATTACTTTAATACCTACGTGGCCAATCCATTACAGAATGCTTCAAGGCTCAATTTAAATTTTTGACAAATTTGTGGCTTTGATAAATAATTGATAAACTAAAAAGAAATTGATTAACTGATCATAAAGAGCTGCCTACAAAGAAGCAGCTGCACAAAAGAGCTCTTCTTCATATGACTAGCAGGAGGAAAGGACCCTGTGAATGTTTTCGGGCTGTACATCATTTTTGTTTTGACAAATGTGACTTCCGTATATATAAATCAGCAAAACAGTTAATAACTGAAGGACATTCAGAAGGGAAAGATAAGTTGTCGCCAGCAATGCTCATGTCATGAAACCTCCTGGGAAGATTAGAATAGCAGAAGACAATATATTGCACTATGTCATTTTGTATCTGCACACACAATGTTTAAATAAAGTAGTTAAATTTTAAGAGGTCTTTCTGTGCAGAACAGGTATTCCTTAGCAAGAAACATCACAGCACAGATTCCTTCGGTAGTGATAGGGAACAAGTTTCCTCTGCATATTACAGACCATCTCCAGTTCAGCTTGTTCTACTTGTTGGAGGAACGAGAGTGCAGGGTAGAAGCCAACAGACAAAAATCATCCGCTCTATTCTTCTTATTACTACTAAGATCACACTGTCAAGACGGGAGTATTAAAACACAATTCTGGCTAGACGGATTTCTGCAAGGGTGGAAAATGGAAGGTAAATCCACAAGGATGATAAGCACATCTGAATAACTTCTAAGATTTTTTGGAAGAAGAGAAAGGCAACCATATCCAGAAGTGGCGGAAGAATTAGGACCCCGCAAATATTTCAGCCTTATTAGCAGTAATGGATCAATCCATTTTCCTATTTTCAGTCTGTGCAGCAAAACTGAATTTGATGAGCTTGCAGAGATATATCCGCAGGGAAAATCTGGCCTGGCGTATAAACAGTATCAAATAATTGTGTTTATTTGAAGCATCCTACAGCCTTTTCATCTGCTGAACCACAAACTGAAATCATAACATTTCATTTAGGTTCAATTTATGCAAATTATGTCACATCCTAGAAGATAAGTACATATTTCTAATCTGATACAAAATGATTGACTTACATCAGAATTAAATCTCAGCTGGCAAATGTTGCATGATATGATTTGCTTTCTTCGATGAGGAAGAGGAACCCCAAATGTATGATTTATTACAGCTTTTTGAATTGGGTCCATCTGTAAAGAGAGAATAAAAAGAAATATAAAAGCTTTTGCTGTTTCACCATATTTTATGCTAGCTATACTCACAAAAAAGATATTGCATAATTCCAAACCATATTCTACACTATAGAAAACTACTACTTTTCTTTGAAAATTAACATTTCTTTTACATGCAGTTTTGCGTAAGGGTGATATAGAGAGAAATAAAGAAAAGTGTAATTAGCTATCTTGGTTTTATTCTATATGCACCAGTCTCCCTTTACTGATGAAAGCCAGAAGTTGCAAACGTTGAACAGCAAATTTACCTATCAAAATATTGATTTACATTTTTATACCATAGAACAGTTAGTTCACTAAATGAAATGAGAATAATCTGTATAAAATTTCTAAGAAAATGATCAATGAATATGTGAAGGAATATTATTAATATTAAATATTTCCTAAATAACTCAGTATTATGGGGGAAAAAAAAAAAAAAAGACCAGGAATCAATAAATGATCCTTTTCAATAAAGTAAATTCTATACAACCAATAAAAATCCAAATCTTCCAAAGATTATTTTCACAGCAATTTAGATGAAACTATTTCATTTGAATAAGCCCTACTTTAAAGATGAAATGTGACTTTGATGAAAAGCGTTATTCTGAAAAAAAATCTCCACCAGAAGGCTTATCTGGCAGAGTCTGTAAGTCAGGGTCCTGTGAAAAAAAAAAATGAAAAAGAAAGTGCAAAATGGAAAATTTCACTAAAACTACTCAGAAGACTAGGAGATTTTACTTGGATGACTGAAATCAGCTTCCCCACATCTATTGGTCAAAATAATTTGTCTTTTTCACAAGAAGCATTGTACAGCTATTTGTAAAATCTAATAAGATCTTCACAGCAATTTGGTAAGTCCACTATTTTTTCCTCTCTGAATTTATTTATTATTTATTTTTGATGAAGTGAATACAACCAATTGTCCAACAATAATCAGCATCAAATAGATTGATTTGTATGTGCCTTGAGAACAAAATCATAGAATTGCAAGGGTTGGAAGGGACCTCTGGAGATCATCAAGTCCAACCCCCCTGCCAAAGCTGGTTCCCAAGAGCAGGTCATACAGGCAGGCATCCAGATGGGTCTTGAATATCTCCAGAGATATGCCCTCCCTGGGCAGCCTGTTCCACTGCTCTATCACCCTCACCGTGAAGAAGTTCTTATGCATATTTGCATGGAACTTCCTGTGTTCCAGTTTTTTGCCATTGCCCCTTATCCTATCACCACACACCACTGAAAAGGGTCTGGCCTCATCACTTTGCCTCCCGCACTTTAGATAATTCTAAACATTGGTAAGATCCCCTCTCAGTTTTCTCTTCTTCAGGATGAACAGATCAAATTTGCTCAGCCTTTCCTCATAAGGGCAATGCTCCAGGCGCTTTATCATCTTTGTTGCCCTCCGCGGGACTCTAGGAGATCCATGTCTTTTTTGTACTGGGGAGCCCAGAACTGGACACAGTACTCCAGCTGAGGCCTGACCTGGGCAGAGTAGAGGGGGAGGATCACCTCCCTTGACCTTCTGGCCCCACTCTTTTTAATGCACCCCAGGATACCACTGGCCTTCTTGGCCACCAGGGCACACTGCTGGCTCATGGCCAACCTGTTGTCCACCAGGACATCCAGGTCCTTCTCCGCAGAGCTCCTCTTCAGCAGGTCATCCTCCCGCCTGTACTGGTGCATGCGGTTATTCCTTCTCAGGTACAGGACTATACACTTGCTTTTGTTAAACCTCATCTGGTTCCTTACTGCCCAACTCTCCAGCCTGTCCAGGTCTTGCTGAATGGCAACACGGACTTCTGGTATGTCAGCCACTCCTCCCAGCTTCATGTCATCAGCAAATTTGCTGAAGGTGGACTCCATCCCTTCTTCCAGGTCATTGATTAAGATGTTGAACAAGACTGGACCCAGCCCTGACCCCTGGGGAACACCACCAGTTACAGGCCTCCAACCGGACTCCGCACTGCTGATCACAACCTTGTGCCAATGATCACTACCCTAAAAACACCTTTTCTATGTCCATCTTACCATTATTCACTTTTTTGAGTCAACTAGCAAAGGGTTATTCAGTAAACAAAGAATCACTGTGTTTTCTCAGAGTAATCAATGACTCATGAAAGCTGTAACAGTAGACACTCATGGCCTTTATCGTAGTGAAACCGAAACAGCTCACTACAGAAATCTGACAGCTGTTGAATGCCAGATATGAAGTAGGTTATGGAATTAAACTAATTCCAGTTAAAAAGCAAAAGCAATTCAGATCAATTAAAAAAATAAAAGAATAAAAGAAAAGAAGATCAATTAAAATTGCAGAGTTTTATAGGAATGTTTAGAAGAAATCTTCAGTTTCTATAAAATTGAAGAGGATATTTGATGTGAAATACCATTTGTAAAACTACCAGCAAAAATGAGTACCATTCCCACCTAGAAATTAGAGATGTCACAATAACATAACCAAAAGACAGCACTGATTATAAAGTCAGAAGGTATTCATTTCTGAAACACTGTAACATGCTGTGTAAAATCATGTGAAGACTTTCTGCTGTGACCAAACCAAGTGCTTGGAACACTTTACTTTATAATCCAACCCTTAAAAGCCTGTGGTCCAAAAATACTGTTGAGGGACCAACAAGAAGAAAACCACATAGGAAAGTGAATAGACAGTAACAGATCTTTTTTTTTTCAACTGATCCATTACTCAGGAGGTGACTTTTTATGCCAATTGAAATAGTATACCTGTACATTGCAATTTTCAACACCAAAGCATAACCTGGTCTTAACCAACACATAGCTGCTGAACTTTCAAGAAATCTAGTCTAAATTGTTGAGAAATTTCTGCATTGTTTCTCTGTAGGTTTAAAACACTTATTTAGGGAAACCACAAGCTTAGATATATGAATAAGTCAACATATGGTAACAATTCATTGTGCATTCTTTGATCCAGTTTACCTGTTCACCTTCACATTCTTAACCTTAGTTCTGAGGTACTATTAGTTCAGCCTTTGATCAATGCTAAATGAATACGCATTATCTCACAAATCCGTGAGGTAGCTGAATTTGTGGGGTAACTGATCTGTTTTGTATTTATTTTGGTCTTACAGAAAAATGTGGAGTTTCTTAATTGCTCCACAGATTTTCTCTTGTTTATCTGCTGATATAGAAATCCATCCACACATTTGCCTATCTCTTTCTAAAGATGCAGACTTCTAGATATACAGTTACATGGCTTTATTGTGAACTGGATCATTTGTGTTTGTTGCTCTACAGGAAGAAGAGTTCTGGACAGCATCCAAGATGATTAAGAAAAGCTGCTTCAAAGTAAGAATCTCTTCTCTGCCAATTGCTCTTTGATACTGCAAAGCAGAATTAACTTCTAAACAGAACAGATTCTAAGAAAGTTGGAGCAGAATATTGGAGCACTATTTGACATTGTATTTTTTTCCTGAGGGAAAAAATTTGGGAAATATTACCATTCCACACATTTCAAATAAACATCCAAAAGCACCAGATAAGCTTCCAGACATTTTATGCAAGAAATTTGAGAGAGGTAACAGAACACCTAGGTGCAGCATGATAAGCGCTAAGATCTCATAGACACTGGAAGACAGAGGGGAGCCCTGCTGAGAATCAGAGGAACAAAGAGAAGTAGCTGATTGCAAGGAAAATAGAGAGAGAGCAGGGATTGCAGGGAAGCATAAAGAGGAAAATAATATCATGTAGCTGAGATAATCAGTAAGAGCTGAGATACTTAGGAGAATCTCCAAGTACTTCTATGCTCACAGAATGTTTCTGATTACATGTATAAATAGTATTTCAACTTATGTAAATGGTATTTGCTGTCAAAATAAAAGGTATCATAATAAACTTTGATAAAATCTGCTTTTTACTTATTACTTGTGCTCTATTACCATCACTGCATTTTTATTTCTTAGATGTAATGGATTTCATTTATTCCCATTTACAGTGAAGGATAGAGAGGCTTGCAATTTATATGAAAAATTATGATTCAGCTGTCAAAGCTGTGCAGAAGAGCAAGGTTCGGAAGACGTCCCATTACTTCCTCTTGCCAACTTATTAGCATTGCAAGTTACAACACAAAGAGGATGACCTGTACTATACTTGATGTGTTCACTATGTTTTGCCTTCCTACTAACCAACGCTAGGCATCTCTTACTATGTAGCGCAGGCTGTGTCACTCTTGCCTTGTGTATGGTCAAGGGATGTTGTTCAAGGTTCACTGCAAATCCCAAGTTAACTGTTAGCTTGAGAAATGAGGATTTCATATTTCATTCAGCTGATTTTTGTTTTCAATACATAAATAATAAAGCAATTTTTTTTTCTTTTTAATTATTCAAGCTGAAATTTCTGGCAACATGATATTGTTTGCTTTCATTGATCATGTACTGTAATCTCTTCCAAAAATCTTCAGGTTAAGCCTACCATACTTCAGCAAAATCCAGGCTTAAACTGAAGGCATGGAAAAATTTAGCCCCTTCTTTCATTTCTTAGCATTGGCATTACAGCTCTCATTTGGTTTTACATTTTTTTTTTTTTTTNACCCTCTAAGCCCAATGGCCTTAATCATATTCTTTGTTCTTGTACTTATCATAGAGTGTAAAAGAGTTCTTTATTTTGAAGACTGCAGATGAAAAGAGCGGATCTTGTACAAAGCTTGATGGTTCAAACATCTCCCAAAAATCAACAAGAATTTGATCCAGGAGATCTCATGTTATCCTACCTGCCTGTGCAACTTTTTCAGAATCACCTATCATTGAAAGCCTTCTGTAATCAAGTCTCCATTTCATTAAATTTCATTAAACATCTGCAGAAAGCAGAACTCAGGTTGGTAGATTTTACATACAAAGACATTTGATCCTTTAGAAATATAAATTTTATATAATTTTCACAAATAATTAGTACACTTATTTTTAATGTTGAAACTGGAATTCAAGCTCAGATCCTTCTGAATTTCAACAACATTTTAATATATGCAATTCTATTAGTCTTTTCTGTATGACTTTTTATTCCAGAGACATGAATATGCCTAAGCAAGAAATAACAATAGCAAAAGAAAGCATGCAAATTTGATCCATAAAGGCTCAAATTCCAAAAGGATGTTTTAAAAAAAGGGAGCTTTTTGTTGCTGTAGTTGCTTTTTTTTTAAAAATCATGTAGTAAAGCCAAGTGGCACAACACATACATTTCAAATGCTAGGAATTTACAGTAAACTAATTGAGCTACATTAGTATCTATAAACAAGAATATCCAGATCAAAAGAGAAAGAGAATCTGGATGCCCAAAGCCTTTTCAGAACATAGGGTAGGTCTAAAACAATCAAGTAAGAAAGTACTTTTACTTCAAAACCAAAGAAATTAGCTGCAAAAGACTGACTCAGATCAACACAGTCCCACACTAAGTGAGCAGAAAAACAAGTCGGATCACTGAAGCTCTCATGAAAAACATTGCTGTAGCTCATTTTAGCAGTAATTTAAAATTGCATGGTGAAAAAAAATTGCTCACCAAAAGACTGATCTCCATCACTTGAATAGTTAAGTGACACAGCTATCAACATCTCTTTGAGTTTCTTAAAATCGAGATACTAATAGAATATAATATTGCAATGAAAATAAACTTAAACGAATTATACTGTGAGTACTGTTTCTTACTGTAGGTCTGCATTTCTACAAACATGCTAAACTGTAAGTAACTAAGTTAAACAACTACACTAACATTACTGCACTTCAGACAAAGTATTAATGTCTCCACATGTGAGTTGAATCTTATGTGAAGATCTTAATTGTAAAATTCATAAGAAATTGAGATAACTCAGTGGAGGCATCTTTCATTCATTCTTTTATGTCCCAACAAATCGTGAAGCTAGTAAGAGCGCTGAAAACAGTGTAAATTCTGTATCAATCACACGCACAATGGCTTACCTAACAAACCATATACTACATTGTTTACACTTAACTACATTGTTTACTGAAATTAACCCATTCTTAGGACTGCACAATTGTTGTACTTTTAATACCAAAGAGTTCAAACATAAAACTGACTCCTCCCTTATAATTTTGACACATTAGGAACTCTTTTTTCTACTAAAGATACAGGCAAACTTCTCAGCCATGTAATGCCACTGTCATTTATAGCTGGGGGATTTTTTGATATAGAAATTCTCTCTGGGCACAATTTGACTATTTTCAGTTGACAGTTGAGCACTTCTTTCCCCTCTCTGATCTCAGCAGCATTAAGAACTCAAATATTTCCCTTACAATCATGCTGATCAATTATACAGATGCCTTATTATTGCAGGACATTACATAATAACCTACAGTTATATTATTTTTTTTATGTAGAAATCGATGTTTTTTAGATCTGCTGGAGATTCAGCCATATACTGCCCATATATAGTGCCCATATTATGGGTATGTTCAGCTGAGTAGTAGCACCTTGCTCTTCAGGATATAATCGACATTTACCACAGCCACACATACAAGGTGGACTGAGCATGTGACACAGGTCTTCTTCAAAGATCAAACTTCCAGGAAGCATTTGACCCACTTGGAGTCAACATAGTGGAGTTGATTTCTGCATGTGTACATCCATCTTGGATCTCCTGAAATTATTTATTATGCATGTTCAAAAAACCCAGGCAGTAGCACACGTGAAGTATATCTGATGCTTCCCACTGTAAATTACAATCCATCTGAAGCAGTCTTAATACATTGGTGTCCAGATCAGAAAGAGAGCAAGTCTAGAACAGCTCAATTGCTTGCTCCTATGTATATTTCACATTCTGTATTTCTATGAAAATTACAGCCTATTTTTAGTGATAGCAGTCCAGTTCTTTTTCCAACATCACATTAACCTGTGAATAAGAATTTTATAAATTAACCAAAGATCACAACTCATAAGGAAGGATGGGAACAGTTTAGCAAATAATAAGTACAAAAACTGAATGTTCAACAGTATTTTGGTTTCATGTGCAAGTAGAACAATACGATGTCAAATTGTTAAAATATACGTTCTGGATGTGCTACCATGGATGCTTTATCCATTTGTATCTAATTTATTCAGTATTGTCCTAGTAATTACAGTGAATAATTATGCACTGAATTGAAATCAGCACTGTACATCTTTTCATAGCGTCTACCACTTCTGCTCCTACCAATGAAATAGCACAGCACTAACCTGATGTCTTTGATGGATATAAAACAGAAATATTACCCAACATAGTTAATTGTAAAATAATTCATATAAATTAGCTGCAACAATTCTAATATGCAATATTTAAAGAAAAATTTCTCTTCTAAAACAAACAAAAACCCATAGACACTTCCTAATGTAACTTGCTTATGTAATTTGAATAGTACTTCAGAATGAATTTCCAAAGACCTTTTTTATTCTTCTTGAAATCTTGTAAGAGTGTAAGCATTTCATTTTATTTAAATGAAGCTATTTAATTCTAGCAGTTGCCTAGTCACTCTTCTGATGTGAGTCTAGCATTCTTCTCTTGCTTTTATTTATTTATTAATTTATTTATTTTATTCTCATGGACTTTTTCACTTGGCAATGAGGTACTGTGGCAGCAGCAACATTTCTGGAAAACTGCTTTAATATGGAGAAACCAGTCAGAGCAAAAGGATTTGCATTCACAGTGGTATTGTGCAGAAATACTGTAACCACATAGCGATTATGCAAATCTGCATACTCTGATTGTCTAATAATGGTTGTCAGTCAAAAGACAAGAATTTACATATGCTAAGGCTAGTGAAAAATAATCACACAGTGATTATGCTAATCAAACACTAAACAACATGTGAAGTGCTGTCAAATGAACAAATCTCTGTATGTATGTGCTAAATACAGAAGCACAGAGTGCTAAAAGAACACTGAAGTTGTAGATCAAGCCCTTAAAAGCAGAAAATACTTTAACCTTTTTGAATATATTTAAAATATGTTCATTTATTTCTCATGAAAGACTTCATCTTTGTTCTGTCCACAAGATGGACAACATTTATTTAACAAGCAACTGTTCAACGTTTTGTTTTCTTCAAGTGGTTCAATGAATGGTCCTAGACCTCATTTACTGCATGAAGCTGAAATCCTGCTCTCATTGGGAATTATCAGTCTACCCACTGGCTCTCCTACAGTTTTCATGGATACAGAATGTGAGTACTTCACAAGCCTAATTATCTAACAGAAGTTTGGAAAATAAGTTGAAAGATGGTATTTCCCAGAAATGAAGGACAAGAATGTGCACTAGTGCTAGCTACCCAATTTAATACATCTTATAGTACTTATTATATTGCCTTTCACATGTTCACTACACAGTTCCTGACTTCAGATTCATTTGAAGGTTCTATACAGCTTGAAATAAAGCCTTACTAGGTTAGACTTACAGTCCAAACAGTTATCCAAAAGAAGTTACGGTTAAGGGACTTGCTTTGCATCTCCCAGAACAATTCTCCAGGGTCATATTCAACTGGTTATCTGGCATGGGATGGTCCTTTCTCTTTCTTCAATCCCATCTTATTCAAAATACGTTTTCCAGTTTCTTTAACAAACAAACCAAGGACATAATGGATAATAATATTCTGAATAACAAAACCATGATTGTTTCCCAATAGAATCCAACGCATAAAATCCAAAGGACACACAAAATTCTACCAGGTCCTAAAGATTCTCCCAAAAGAAAGAAAATGACAGGTAACCAAATATGACATGTTTGTCACATCGTTCAATTATCCAGTGGACAACGTTCAATAGGATGACTGCAGCAAAAGAATAGACTAACATGAAATAGAATAATTTGCTCCATTTCTAATAGGCATTACAAAAGTGGTAAGAAAAGAAGGAGTATCTTGTTTCTTCCCAATTGCTCAGTAAAATGGGCACTGGCAGACAGTAAAAATATGATTAAAACCAAAATAGTCTCTTGAAACATGAAGAAAAATGTTTTATGTTCTCTAAAGATACAAATAAAGATGAAAACCTAAGGTTCACAAAAGCTATTTGTTTTCTTAGCTTCAACCAAGAACAAAGAAAAAACAAGCTCTTGAGAAAAAGAGCACACTGAAAAAAAGCAAAGGGCATTTTCCTATTTTGTGCTTAAGAAAAGAGCTTGGAACAAAAGGTTGGCAGGCATAATGAGGGTTGCACAACAAATTCCCAAAAGCATCATTCATATGTGAATGAATTTCAGAAAACTGGACCAAATGTTATAATTGGTATTTAGTAATAGTGGGTCTTTCTAATCACAACAAAAACAAAAGCAGAATGTGTTCCAGAGAACTGGCAGATAGGCATTTAATTCACTTCTACAAAACTGGGCCCTGAAAGGAGAAATTCCTTAGAAGTACATGAAATTCCAAAGCAGCCACTACAACTAACTACATGTTTATCAAATAAATGGCTGTGTAAAGATGTGTTTAAGAAGCGGAAAAACGTGTAGGTTACTCTGAAAGTAATGCTTCCTAATCATTTCTATGGAAACTACAACAGATACAAAGAGCACAATAAAACTATTTGATAGAGCAAGTTCTCAGCTACAAAACATTGTTTTTCAACCTAGTCACCACCATTGGCTATACATTTTCGCCACCAATTAACAAGAGTCTGGGGAAGTGATCAGATATTTTCATGAAGTGAAAGATAAAATACAGCAATTTAACCTTGGAGACAAAATTTGTTCAGATTCTCATTTCATAACTGTTTCAGCATTTCAGTTGGAACACTTAGCAGAGCTGTTCCGCTTCTTCTGCTGTTCTACTAGGTCTCTGACAACTCCTTACTACAGAGTAATTAGAAAATTACTGAATTTCTCTCCAGGTTCTTAAATGGATGTCAGTCTTCCCTCAAAATCAGGTAGATGCATTTCACTTCAGGTGCAACTGTAGATAATTTGCTGGTATAATTATTTGACCATGAATGGTTTATTTTTTTCCCCTTTTAGGTCAGCACTGTAAAATGTACATAAAACATCTTCAAACTCTTCTCTCAGAAGAAATGTTCTGCTGTCTTTTATCACAAAATTCAAGGATATAAAACTTGAGACTGAAGACAATTCTATTTAAATTAATTTCATCACTGGCAGACAATAAAGAAAAACACTTTCCTCCAAATTTTACATCTAGCAACTGCAGTGCTATACCTGGCACATGCAGCTGAATGTATCCTTATGAGCAATAATAGTTCAGTATAAGGTTAAACACTGTGCACAGCTATACTCACAGCCCACATACAGATCACTAAGAGCATTTACTTGCATAGAAAAATATTTTGACTTTGCTTAGTTTGTAGATTATGGTCCATAGGAGAAGTCACCAATGTGCTTAACGTCATTAGTTCTAAGTCCTGTCTGAATTTTTTAACCAGAATGAGAAGTTCCTGAGCGTTCAGGAAACTCACCTTCACTAAGAGAGAAATAGGAAAATTAAATATGTAGTAAATTATCTTTGTATACTTGATAGCTTATATACCAACGAAAATAAACCTTCAGCCCAGAGAAGAGATGGCTCCGAGGTGACCTCATAGTGACCTTTCAGTATCTTAAGGAGGGCTACAAGAAAAAAGGGGACAGACTCTTTAGCAGGATCTGTGGCAAAAGGAGAAGGGGAAATGGTTCCAAACTAGAAGACAGAAGATTTAGGTTGAATTTACGAAAAAAGTTTTTATGGTACACATGGTAAAGCACAGGAACAGGTTGCCCAGAGATGTGGTGGACGCCCCATCGCTAGAGACATTCAAGGTCAGGCTGGACCAGGCTCTGAGCAACCTGATCCAGCTATAGATATCCCTGTTCATTGCAGGAGAGTTGGACAAGGTAACCTTTAAAGGTCCCTTCCAACTCTAAGGATTCTATGATTCTATGAAAAAGTAGGCAAAGAAGAAAAGAAAAAATTAAGAACAAAAGGAGGTTGTAATACTATTGACTCTACTCTCCACCAATTGAAAAGTCTCACATTTTCTTTTAATAAATGATGGTACAACACCAAAATTATATTTCCTTTTGATGAAGAGAACAAACTTATTCCTATATTGGTTGCCTATACTGTGACTCTATCTTTTCAGGGATTCTCTACAAATTGCCACTAAGGTTCATTCAGTCTCATGTCAGTTCTAGTGACTGAATCACTACTGCAATCCAGAGCTCAGTAAACATCTGTGGAAAATACAGTTACAGCTCATTCATTACTTGAAGTGCTTTAATCCCTTCCTAGCCATCTCTGAAATGTGATGCGTTAAGTCATTCTCAGCAAGTTTTTACGTCATTTGGGAAAAGATGAAATACTAGCAGTGTATATTTCCATGCAATTCTATCTTTGAAGATTTATCTGAATGATATGTCAAAGTTAAAATTTAGAAAAAAATATTTACATGGCAATAATTCTGACCCTGACTCCTTCTTGTAGACAAAACCAGAACTAAATGAAACAAAGGAAGGAAAAACTGTTGTTCCTTTTGTGTGTTCAGAAGTTTAGTTAAAATGCTCACTATATCTCAGAGAAGCTTAAAACATACAGCACACCTTCCTTTCCTTCCACAAATAAATATGAATATATATGCAAAGTCAAACATCATAGAATCATCACAGAATCACTCCTTTAAGGAAAAGATCCTTAAAAACATGAAGTCCAAGTATCAACATGTGGAGATATTAAAGGCCTTCAGTTCAGTTTCTGGAACTACTTCAGTTATTTTACCCCCCTACCTTGTAAAAGAACAATATAATAGTCAGAAATTCATTCACTTCTTCACCATCATGATGGTTTGTGACACAGTCTATTTTAATACTAGTGATTTGACTTGGGTCTAGTTCACTTCTTTCCTTGAATTCTCTGTTTAAAAGTTACCAAGTTTAGAATCATAGAATGATCAAGGTTGGAAAAGACCTCCACGACCATCTAGTCCAACCGTCCACCTACCACTAAGATTACCCACTAAACCATGTCCTTCAGTTTCACATCCAGACACACTTCGAACACCTCCAGGGACTGTGACTCCACCACCTCCCTGGGAAGGCTGTTCTAGTCTCCAGTCTCAGGTTTCAACCTGACCACTCTCTTGGAGAAGTTTTTCCTTGTATCTAACCTGAACCTCCCATGGTGCAACTTGAGGCCATTCCTTCAAGTCCTATTGCCCTATCCAGGAGAAGAGGCCAGCTCCCACCTCACCAAAACCTCCTTTCAGAGAGCTGTAGAGAGCAATAAGGCCTCCCTTGAGCTTCCCCTTCTCCAGACTAAAGAATCCCAGTTCCCTCAGCTGCTCCTCATAAGATTTGTGCTCTAGACCCTCACCAGCTTTGTTGCCCTCCTCTGGACATGCTCCGGGGCCTCAATGTCTTTCTTGTGGTGAGGGGCCCAAAACTGAACACAGTACTCAAGGTGCAGCCGCACCAGAGCTGAGTACAGGAGGATGATCATCCCTCTGGTCCTGCTGGCTACACTATTTCTAATGTAGGCCAGGATGCCATTGGCCTTCTTGGCCACCTAGGCACATGGCCAGCTCATGTTCAGCCAAGCATCAACCAACACCTCCAGGTCTTTTTCCTCTGTACAGTCTTCCAGCCACTCTGCCCCAAGCCTATAGCGTTGCATGGAGTTGTTGTGACTGAAGTACAGAACCCAGCATTTGGTCTTGTTGAACCTCATCCCACTGGCCTCAACCTATCAATCCAGCCTGTCCAGACCTCTCTGTAGGGTCTTCCTACCCTCAGGCAGATTGACACTTCCTCCCAACATGATGTCACCTGCAAACTTACTGACAGAGGTTGATTTCAGTCTTTCAGTGATTTTATGCCAAACTGTATGCCCTTATCCCAAATCAGCTCCAGCTAGCCAGGTAAGTGGATCTTTAACACACAAGGTAGTCATAGCCAAGGACTGTAGTGCAAGCTATAGTCTAGCATATTAGAAGGGCTGTGTCCCTTGTGGGTGGAAGCCCAACTGAGCTAACAAATGCTGATGAAGACCAGAAATTGAGCAAAACTGAAAAGATGAAACACCTATACACTGAGCTACTGTAGGCAAGTATGGTAGTATAGTGTAGGCAAAGTTCTTCCACCTTGTCAGTCAACCCCAGGCCAGAACACCAGTATCATTCCTCCCTACCCATAACATTCAGTGAAGCTAGGCTGCCATTGAGTACTGTGAATTAATCAGAGTGAAAAGGGTTTCATGTACATTATGAACTTAAACACAATAGGGATTCTCATCTGAGTATCTCCTAGTGCTTTACAAAAACCACTTACAGGCAGGTAATTAACATTTGAAAACTGAGTTGCACTAGAACTTCTGGCAAATCCACTTGTCCCTTAGACACTAGATAGCAGAGGTATAATTGAATAAAAATCATCTATGTCTGGAGTATCTCACATAAGTACCTATGGATGTGAAGACAGATAATTTTATTGCCTGTGAACTTCTAGTTGTTGTCTGCAAGTCAAGTACTTAAAATGCATCTGCATTTCACAAAATACAAATGATCCAGTTCTGGTTATTTTGAAGGATTCATTTTATTATGTATAATTCAATGCTTATGGGTGACTATTTCTTGCTTTTATGTTGAAAGTTCTACACCACAGATATCTACAACACAGAATAGGCAAGCAGGACCTGAAAAGATGGAAGCAAGTACTGTATTCTGGGGGGGAATAAAAAAAGGAGGAAGATAAAAGTGCAGTGATTTCCATCTGTCTTGTTAGATACCTGCAGGGTTCTCAGCACTGCGATTGTTTTTATTTTCTAACCTCTTGAATTACCTTTGATTATAAAAATAACACCAATGAAATAAAATCATCTTTTCTCTTTCTACCACAGGGCTCTTTCAGCTTTACAGCAAAATAGTATTAGAGATGAATCCTACCAACCAGCGTATATTCCTGCTTATCTCAACACTCAGAATGAAATCAAACCAAGACTTGACCTTGGATCTCAGATTTGAAATTATGTCCAGATCTTAACACTTACATAATTGTACATATTCATATGTCAAGTTTAATCATTAATGACAAGGATCTTTGTGACACACTTAAACAGACATAATATCCTCGTCTTACACATAGGAACTGACAGCAAGCAGTGGTTCAAGGTAACTGCAGAGGTCTGTGCCTAAATGAGGAGCTGAACATATAGCTTCTTCCACCTGCCCTTCTTCTCAGCTCAGAGCAGCACCCTTAGCCAACTCTTCACCATGCCTCATGTGGCTCTTGGTTCTTGTACTGAATGAAAGTCTCACCTAGTGGGATGGAAGCTTTTACCTGGCAGTTCTCAGCTGCAAGCACAAACAGTTCTTCTATTGGTATAAGATAACTAAAAAACAAGTTTCCTTCAGGAGCAGCTGCAGACTTCAGTGTTCCAAACCTCTACACTTCTTTTCCCATGTCTTTTTAAAAATGTTGTAGCCTCCTCAGGCACTACTGAGAAAACTGTACTTACTGTAACCTCCTTGTAATTTTTGAAGCGGATCGCTTCTGCAATGATTGTGCCTACAGCCTGGAAGTAAAGGAATCCCACAGACTCAAATGCATGATTAAAAAAAGTCATGTAGTTTGTTAGAATAAAATGAACTTGCATCTTCTCATACTCTTCCACACATGAGAAATCAGCGTTAGTAAAAAACGCATCTGTGCAATCATCAATTTCAATTAATCACTAGGAAGCTTTTCTTCTTCTTCCCTTCAAAAAATGTTCTGTTCACACACTATGCGAAAAGTCGCATAGCACTCTTACAGCACAAGTGCTGGCTGATCCTGAAAAACTTGGGAACCATGCTGTGTGTTCTTGAGAGCCATTCTTCAGCACTGCAGCCATCTACTGCTTACAAATGGCATTTCTGAAACACCAACTTTGAAGTAACTGCTTTTAGTCATTCTTTCAGATGTATGGTTATTACCGGCGCAAATTTTCTTTTCTGTCACTTCTTGTCTTTTTCATTATTAACCACAACTGAAATTTTAACACCTTAAGTAGCATAATTCACTTTTTGGGGCAATTTGTAACATCAGTTTTACAGCAATAAAATGATACTACACCTAAGGCACATAATCAATTACGGGTTACATTGTCTTTCCCTGATCAAAATCAAAGAAAAGCAAGCGAGAAAACTCCACCCGGCAAACTTTTTAAGATACCAGGCAGGTCACATTTCTCAACTGTTAAAATTAACATGAGCTCAAGTAGAAAATGCCACTGTGCCAGGCTGCTGTCTGGAAGGCCAGCACTTTATCAAACCTGCTCCTGTACAAGGCTGGTATCTGAATTTGTGTTCTTGTTTGGTCCAACACAGTGAATTGCTTCCAGATTTCTGGCAACCAGGGAGTTCATGATGTCTGTAACATGAATATTAGAATGACATCTTCAGACAGTAAATTTCTTCTCTCTGGAGTCTCCATAGAAATCAGACAGAGACTATACATTACTTCCTTAGTATTCTTTGAGCAGAATGAAATTTTTGCTAATAATAGCCAATTACTACGCAAATACCCAGTAATCGCGCCAGTCAAGAGTAAAACATATTATAGAAGGCACTTAAAAAAAGAAAAATATTACACACAAAACCAATAAAAACAAATAAATGCAGAAATCATAAATGACTAGCACAAGGCAGAAGTTAATTATTAAAAAAGGGAGTAAAATTGTTTTTCTGTTAAAATTTTCACAACCTATGTTGTTTACAATGATGTAAATATAAAAGATCAAAGCTTCAACTTAAAAGTGGCACATTGTGAGTCCTATGTTTCTAAAATTATACTTTTGCTGTCTAAGATTAATCAGAGTAGTTAATGATGCAAAAAATTACATTTATAATCCAGTCTGCAATACAGCTGTACTGCAAGCTAAGATCTAAGTGCCATTAAGGTAAATGGAATTAATGGGCTGTCCCTGGCAATCTTTATATCTATCAGTTACTAATTAACATTCTTCTGTAAAGAGTAATTTATGGGGAAAAAATACATACAGAAGCAATAGTGTTAAAACTTGCAACACACACTGCAGCCACAGAGTAGTTGTGCAGCTGTAATAGACAATGCGTTGCTCTCTTTTCAACAGAGAATGAGAAAGAGACAACTGGCACTGCAATCAGTAAAATCTTTTGTTAAGTCATTTATTTTATATGGCAGCAAATTATTACTACCAAGGATGAACTTTTGTGGGAAATGTCAACTTCAGCTAATAATGGAAGGACCAAGCAGAAGAAGCAATAAAAATCTGGTAGTTAAATTAGCTACTAAGAAAAATGAACACAGTGTGTTATCTTTGTAGATAATGTAGCACATTTGCTGCTTCCAACATATGACTCCCAACTTAATTACTGATTTTATGCATTCAGTACTTGCACCAGTTTTAAAAGTGTTCCTGCGAAGCCTTCACCACCATCACAATCTTAATTTGTCTCTCTTTTGTTTTTGACCCGATGACATGAAAATAGATGCATTACTCTTTCCGGTCTTTTTGTAAATTCTCCTTACCTTGCCTGTAAACCTGTGCGGAATCACTTCACAAGCCATGAACTAATGGTAGAAAAAAAATCTGATAATGAACATCAGAGCTGCCCTTTTCTGGACACATTATATGCCTCACTTCTTTTGGAGGAGGGAGAGCACACAGAAACAGACACACAAATAAGCGACCTGAGGCATGAATCAAAATCAAACAGTGATTGTTGCATCTGAAAAATATTCCCCACAATAAAGGCAATAGTAGCCAGTGGTTTAAAAATAATTTAAAAATATTTAGGTTTAATTACTACATTAGAAGAAAAAGTGTTAATAATTCTGAACTTACACTTTAAAAAACCCCAAAAACCAGTTTCAATCAGCTTTGGATCACTGATAGCAGTATTATCCCAAGTGAACATAGAACTAGGATGATTTTAATCTCCACAGTTCCTGCCCCAAAATGGTATATATCTACCAAATAGTATATTATTACCAAAAATGGTAATAATGCTATTGCTGATGTCTATATAAATGAGATTCATTAAATAATAAGACATTCCCTAAATTTCATACTTATTCCTTACGTCAGTCACAATTAATTTTATCTGTAATAGAGACATGACAATTGACACTAATCACCATTTAGTTGTAAATTAAAATTTAGTATAGTAGCATGTTTCCCAGACTTAGCCAGTAAGATGTCAATGATAAAAAAAAATATATAAAAATCCTAACTTACATGAACAGCTATTTTGCACACAATGGAAATAGTTAATAGATAAGATTTTTAATTAACTCACAAAGACTTAGCATAATTTACCACTGAGGGGAAAAAAGCCCCTGACCCCCTCATAAAATTAATTGTACTGCTATGAAAATATGTTTTAAATTGGTAGGAATATTTTCTTATTCTTATAGCACTGAAATGGAATTCTAATACACTGTATTGTCCATATAATTTCCTACCTGTGTCGCTCCACTATGACCTCCCTAAAGAAAATACAGTCACATACAGCATTATCTATCTGGACTTTATAATTCTAAGCAGTAGTGCAGGAGAAGAGTTTTAAAAATAAATACTGATTTATAAATGTCGATAAGCTTGCAGAGAAGAAAAATACTACAAACCCGGTACCAAAAAAATACAACAAATGGGAATTTTCTTCTTCAAGAGCACAAAGAGAAATACATAATTTCATTTTTCTGAGGGAACTGAACGAGATAACAGATAAACTCTGTCAGGATGGATCTGACTGCAATGCAGTAAATACTGAAGGATGTGTAGAATATTTTCATTCTATAGTATTGCACATTTGCAATCTAACTAGAAAAATCACGTCGTTTTTATTTAAATCAATTTTTAATTATTATTTTTTAATGCTTCTGATTACAAAGCACAGATTACAAACAAAAACATTTTTCACCTTCTCACCGGTACTCTTTATGTCAGTGCATGAGATATGTTATTTCAGAGTCCAGTTCTGCTGTTAATTCTGAAGGTTTTGGCAGCCCTTCCCACTGTAGTCTCTCTTTTTAGGAATTTATAACTGTCTGAACAACACCCTTTTGCTCTGAACTTTACAGTTCTTTACTAGGGAGAGTATTTCTTTATCTAAAAATCAAAAGCAAATCAAAAGCAAATGGAGTAAATATGTGAAAGTATCTTAAAATGACATCTTAAAGACAAATTGTCGTGGTTTGACTTGGCAGGCAGTGAAGTACCACAAGGTCATTCACACACTCCCCCCGCCCCAGAGTGGGATGGGGAAGAGAATTAGGAGAAAATAAAGAAGAACTCATAGGTTGAGACAAACACTATTTACTAGCAGAAAAAGAAAGAAAAATTAATAACAGGAATGATAATCATATATATGTATATACACACAAAAACAAGTGATACAGAAAGCAATTGCTCACCACTTGCTCACCGACGCCCAGCCAGTCCCTGAGCAGTGGCAGCCCCCACCCAGCTAACTCCTCTCTGTCCTTGGTGTCCCTTCCATCCCAGGCCATTCTATGATTCTACGAATATCTCTTTAGACAGTTTAGGTCAGTTATCCTGATTCTGTCCCCTCCTGGCTCCTTGTGTTACCTCAGCCCCCTTGCTGGCAGGGTAGTACAAGAAGCTGTGAAACTAAAATGTTCTTGGCTCTGTACAGTGCTGCTCAGTAACAACTAAAAACATCACCATGTTATCAGTATTGTTTTTCCTCCTAAACCAAAACATAGCATCATACCAGACACTATGAAAAAAACCAACTTCTGTCCCAGCTGAAACTAAGACATAAATATTTTTATAATGCAAAATGAAGATAAGTACGGCAATTACATGACAATACAGTCTAATCTCTTTAGTTACTTGTTTTTAATAGTGAAGAGTATGTTAGCAAGAGAGCTGGAATGACCATTCCGCACAGTGGAGTTCTGTCTTTTAGACGTCTATAATGTAAGATAGTAATTCACAAGAAATTGCTGGGTGGCAGGTCTGCCTTTGATGTGCAAATTCTTCATGCTTAAATGCTTTGAAGAATTAGGGCCTAAAGTCTTCACTGGATTCACAGCATTATAACAACCTATCATTTATTTTTTTTTTTTGTCTGAGTGCTCTCTCCTATAATTTTCAACGAATGTGAAATAGTCAACAATATGGCACTTCCAAAGATATCATGGTCCTAAAAATTTTGTCACAAACATAAGATTTTTAAACATATTATTCTTAAGGAAAGTATTATCAATTTCTGTAATAGACTGAAATAAACTGCCATGTTACAGCTCACATACATTTGTCAAAATAAATGAACAAAGTTCATTACATGATGATACAAACAAATACATACGTAATTTCAGAAGCTGCAAGATTCCACTAATTCTGACTTCATAATTCTCTTATGAATCTGCTGAATAAGAGACTTTATTATGCTAGACCAACAACTCAAAGGTATAGAAGCTAAGCACTGGAATGGATGGGTGAAAAGATTCTCTGTGGTGAACAGGCCCTAAAAAAGTCCTATAAAGCAAGCACTTCCTCTGATGATATAAAAGAAGTTTAATTTTGGACCAACTGCTTATCCACTTATCCATCTTTGCCCCATCTGTTCCCATTACAGAAGCAGGATAGAAATTGCCATACAGAATTGTTACAAAGCTTCTGCTATACACAACTTCAAAGAGCAGCCTAAAAAAAAAAAAAAAAAAGTATTTCCAATATATCTGTGCTAATGACCAATGCGGTGGCACAAGGACAAGGTACACCTGTGATCTGATCTCTCCCTCCAGTCTCTTAGTAAGCAATTTCCACAGCAGACAAGACTCCATTTTTTGACAGCCTACTGCAACACCCACTGTTCTTACCCACTGACTGGGAACAGAGTTAAATTACTTCCATCATCCCCATAAACACACCTCTGAGGAGACAAGAACCTCATTCTGCACTTTTCTCCAAGTGGATGCCAGTGGTCTGATCACAATGAATCTCACTGCTGCTGCTGCTGCTACACTACACCTGAGGGTACATCTTCAGAAATCACCACCAGGAGTCCATTGACAGAAGGTGATGAAGGGGCCTCAAACAGTTTCTTACAGGCAGAAGCAGAGAACAGTTGACAAGCAGCCATATATAAGGGACAACAGATCAAACAATTTGACAATGCTACTGTATCAACTATCAACTATTACTATACCAATAATTGTTACAAAAGTCCAGGCAAAAGCTTCTGTTAAGAACAGGAAGTCATCACATTTCTGGGCTCTGATAGGTTTATTTTCCAATTCCCTGAGCACAGTCAATGTATTCAGCCACTCTATGTTACAAAGAAGACGAGATCCTTGCCTCAAGGACTTGCACGCTAAATCAGACACATAGTGGTAGTTTAAAGGCAGAACACAGTTTGATCAAGTTCCCACTTCAGAACAGAGCAAAGTTAAATTTCTCTTATATATTACTTTTTTATACTAATAATGAAAGAATTTTCTTGTAATGTGTGTTTTATCAAATGGATTTAGTCTGAGACTCAGCTAGAATGACTAGGAGATGACACCCAAAACTCAGTAATGTTTGAAGTGGGAAGCACAGAATCATAGAATCATATGAAAAGGTGAAGTTGTTCTTATATAATTTATTAGCTGTTTCTGAGAGAAAAGGTGGATTGATAAATGATTTGATTGCTTCCATTAAATCTATCCCTACTTGACATAACCATTTAACAAAGCCTAGTCTTAGAAATGTCATACAACTTCTATTTGTTGGAACAGAAGAATTAAGAAACCATAGTTGATGAATAGGTAAAATCCTGTGTTATAACCAATACAGACTAAAGCAAATATTTGCAGTGAAATGTTATCATATCCCTCTTTAGTGTCTCCTCCTGCCCCCATGAGAGTACTATATGTTAAAAATTCTGCTAATCCTTTAACACTAAAACTACAGCAAGGACAATCTAGTTGCATACGATATTACTATTTGAAAACTCAGAAACAGTTTATGAAAACTCAGAAACATAACATCATTATGCCATCCCAAACTACTCCAGAAAATTCAGTACCTCTGAGCAGTGGAGATAACCAGCTTATATCAGCTGAAATAATGGGTGTCACATTCGAGAGTGTGACCATATTCAGATGTTTAACATGATTTTTGTGAAGCAATGAAATGAAATGGTAGCTACCTCATTCTGCTGCCGAGGCTGAGTCTGCAGTAAGCTGATACTATACAGTTTAGAAAAATTCAAGTCAATCTTTCACTCATTCACTGATCTCCTGATTTGCAACGAGTTGGTTTTGCAGATGAGCATAAGTCTATTCCACTCTCTTTGCAGAAGATAATACTAAAAGAATGTGATTTTCCTGGAGTCCTTGGTATATTTCTAGCTGTCACTGTACTTAGGAAAAAAAAAAAAAAAGAGCAAATTTCTCAATTGCAAACCTATCAAAGCACTGAAAACAGTTAACTGCTTGAATTCATATGGCATGGCAAACTCACACCATGATAAATTTAAACCATCTATGTGTATGGATATCTGAAAAATGGGGATCTATACAGTGTCCATTGCAGTGACTTCTATCCCTTGCCCCTGTACATCATCAGTCTTTAAACAACCCAGTGCTGAGTACAAAGACAAGTGGTGGAGTTAGACCAATACAAACATGGCAGCCCCTTACAGTGAGTAGATAACACTGTCATCCTAGAATAGTCTATGACTGGTCAGAAGATCACATTCTGAAGAAAAATAAGAAGAGCGCATGCCCAAACACACATATATATATATAACATTCTGAATTTCAATAGCAATGTCATAAACTGCAGATAAAAGTTAATCAAAGGCATTTCATTTAATGGTATGTCAAAAGAATGCATCGTCTCACAGCAGATGCTTTGGCAAGCAGAAAGCAGATCAAACCTAAGCTCTAATTGTGAGCTTCTCCCTCACAGTACAAATTTTCTAACTGAACATCTCACTAACTGAAGCATTCAACCACCATGTTTTGCTCAAGCAATTGTGTGAAAATTAAAATACTGTTTACAAGCAGTACTAATATCTTCTGTTTTTAAGGCATCACTTGGAAATGATTATTCCTTAATTAATGCTAAAATAGAACTTAAACTTATTAAAAAGTGCCCTCCTCTCGATGAGAAGACAATTTGTAAAATATCCAGAAGAGATTGATATCACAGTTTAATTAAAAACATCAGTTTCTATCTGTAGGCCATTTCTTCTTTTGTTCTATCACTAGACAGACAGATAACAAAATATTTTGTATAGGTGCCAACACTAAATCCATAAACACCCAAGCCAGTGATCTGAACAGAATCCAGTCCATGTTCCTAGATCCTAGTCCTGAAGCATATATCTTTATCTGAGAGTCATCATTTGGACAGGAGACAGTATGGTCTATCAGAGTTCAGCCCGTGTTTGCTATCTTGCTTTACTCTTATTCCCTATCCTCCCACATTCATTTACACTCAGCTAGAGATTCATCAAGACTGAAAACACTGGAAATCTTTTTAAGGCTCTTTGAGTAAAATCTTTCAGTAAAACAGAAGTAATCCAATGATCACAAGTTTAGCTAAAGCATATCTTAACAAGACATTTACCATGCCTTACAATAGCACTATATTTCAAATACCTTTTCCCACTGCTAATCTCATCCTTTACTCTTTCTATTTGATTTCTCTCTTCTGGTAAAATTTGAACAGGAATGAGTGGAAAAAGGAAAAGAAAAGTAACTGTGTATGAGCAAGACAATACATCACTTTTCCCTACTAATATTGACTTGCAGAATGGATAGAATCCTTCCTGCTTCATTTCTTCACCAGTCCCTTTCATAGATTCTTATCTCCTCTAAGCACAATAGTCTTAGTCTCTTTGCTTTACCACGGGCCTTTAGAATTCACACAATAACTCAGTTTGGAACACGCTTCTGGATGTCATCTGCTGAAGCTCCCCAGTTTGCAAAGCAGCACCAACACGTAGCCTAACCAGGCCCATATTCAGGTTTTTACCCAAAGAAGTTTTGATTATCATGTCATGTTTAAACCCAAAGTCAGCTTATTAGTCATATTAAATACGTCTATTTAGTGACTGTAAGGTTCTAACTTTATGCAAAGAAAATATTTGTAATTTGTTTCAACATTTATTTTCCTCAGTCTGTATCAAAAAGTTTTCTTTATTTTTTTCCAAACAAAAGTCAGGAAAGTCTTTGGCAGTCCTCTTGCTGTTCTTTCTACCACTAAGTTTAGGGAGGCCTACTACCTTGCCTTTTAAACCATTACACAAATGACAATTTGAGGTCTAATACGCAATTTGATTAGGCCATTTGTCTTCACAGATCAAATATATTCATTTACACTCTTTGTTTAAATCACTTTGCTTAGAAAGCCAAATCTGAATATATTCAAAATAATTCCTTTACTTAACCACCTACCTAAGGAAGAGCCAGCAGGAAGTGATGGCAACAGAAATCATACATGAATAGTAACTAAGTTAAGAAAAGCTCAGTAATCTGTTAGAACTTCTGAGGAAGACGTTGTAAGGTGAAAGGTATAGGTAAATGGCAGTTATTCAATTTTATTAGAAAGACTAGGAAATCGATGCAGTAAACCATTCCAGATATTTTTTTTTGTTGGTGGTGGTGGTGGGTTTTCTTGGTTGTTTGTTTGCTTTTTAAATTTGGTCCAATATTTTAAAGTGTTTATCTAGAGATGGACCATGGCAGTTCCCAGAACAGATTCAATTTAAGCAATAAAAGTAAGACTTATCTGTAATCATGTATCAATATAATCTACATATACATATTTTGGTCTGGATGGAGCAAAGAAACAAACGCCTTAGACATTACTGTCTAGCACAATTTTGCCTTAAGCATAGCTATCAAAACAGAAATTAAGTAATGGTATCACGCAGTCATCACAGATATGTCCACTACTGATAAACGTTTGTAAAGTTTGGGAGAAATGGGATAGAGGCACGTAACTCAAAAGCACATAATATTGAAGCATAAAACATTCTGATAGTGCAGATGTCTGTAATCCTTTTTTAATTGTAGGATTTTCTAGGTACATTACATTTTCCTAGCTTTTTGTGAATATTAGTTTATTTTCAAAACACCAACCAGAGCATGGAAACACAGCCTTAAGGGCATGAGTGCATTCTCTCTGTTATAGAAATGGCAAGTAGACTACAGCATTAAAAGAGAGAAATTGCTTAACATCAGAAGAAGCTTGACTAGGCCCTGAGAATTGCGATTAGCTGATGGGGATGAAGAATTTGCAAAATTAGTCGAGACCCATTTTGTTGAACTAACTGATTTCTGCCAAACTGCTTAGGTTGCCCATACCAAAGGGGCTCAAGTACATCACATTTGCTCCGAACAAGGGACTCAATTGAAAACTAAGCAAACGACGAATAGTAACATACTTGATAAATAATCTGTTTGCAACTACAGTCTAAGACATTACTGGATCACAATCGTGGTCTAAGCACACTCTCATGTTGCCACTGAACCATTCAAATGGAAGGTAACACAGTAATATTTTGGCATTGTTTCCTCGATAAAATTCTTCATGGAGATGTAAAATGAAGCTCCAGCTAGCAACTATTTGAATGAGCAGATAAGGGCTTGTAATAATTACATTGTAACAAAATAGATGGATGTTAAGACCAAGTTTAAGTTACTCAGAATTGACATCTGATATGTAAAACTCATGATGGATAAATGAGATGAAATAAACTAAGGTCTAAGGATGTGTTTTAAAAGACTTATTTCAACCAGAGCCTTTGAGGTTCAAATTAATTAGACTAACTCAAATGGATATTCTTTTGTTCTTCATGCTTTTGTATTACTGGCTTGAGAAAGAAACACATCAAAAAGCCTACTTACAACTCAGACAATATAAGGAGAAAAAAGAAAACAATGCATGGCTTTTTTATAATCTAGATTTTTGTGCTAGCTATAAACAGCATCCAGATCAAATTCCCAAGCTTCCAGTGCATCCCACAAGCTCCTGCTGCCATACAGAACTTGTTCAAAAACTACCTAAATACTGCTACCTATAAGATCAGTAATTTTTATCCAATAAAATTGCTAAGCCCTTTAAGAATCATCTCTATCAGCAAGAATGTTCTTTCTCAGAAAAAAAAAAAAAAGTTAAAAAAAAATTGGGGTTTTTCTCTTGTTCTGCACTTTGAACAGACATGAAAAACTAACTGAAATCAGTGACTTTTTATACTGTTATGTGATGAAAGCTACTACAGCAATAATTTCCTAGCATAGCTCAGAATCCTGGAGTAATACATTCTTATTGCCAGCAGTAGCTGTCTGAAAATCTGCTGGTTACGTAATCATCTTAAATCTCTGAGTAGGTTGAAGACTTAGATGTTTTCTAATGATAGCTAAAGACCAAAGCAGATGATTGTTAATCCTTCTCATATTTAAGAGAAATTGTACCTAGAAAATATTTATTGCAGCACTAAGTAGCTTTTCTGTGTTACTGATTAATCTTGTGTCTTACTGAAAAGCTTAAGAAATTTTTGAGATGTTTAATTACTTAAGTTCAGGTTGTTCTTTACAACCTTTCTCCTGGTGCTTTCCACTCCATAGAAATGCTGTTTTAAGAAATGTAGATAAAATATTACAGTACTTAGAGTTAAGTCCAATTAGTATGAAGCAGGGATACTAACAAAATCACAGAACTGAATAAGCAAAGATAAGACTAACACATTTTATACATTGTGTTATGTATTTTCAGATTAGGTATTGTCATTTTCTCACTAAACTAGAAAACAAGAAAGTTTTAATTTTGCCAAAATTAACCATTCATTCTCTTCCTTTTTTACATTCAAAACAAATACTTTCTTTGTATCAGTACAAATGCCATCAACCATAGAATTTTGCTTGTTTGTACTTTCACCTGAGTCACTCAAGTGACACTAAACTTAGCAACTCACAGACAGAATTATTTACCCTCAGGGTCAGCAACAATTTATGTGCCAAGTCTATTGCCGTATCACAGCAGCTTCTAAAAAGAAATTGAAGGACTTCCGAAAATGTTGCACTGGTTTGTAAAGAAACAGCTAAAGGAAATAAAATATAGCTTTTTCCCATCAACTGGATGTTGGGGTCCTAGCAAATAAAATAAAAGCTAATCTTCAGATCCTTACTTTTTGTGCAATTTGGTGTAATTTGAAACAGGTACTAGTATTCTAGAAATAGCCAAATTGAAGAGAGATGAAACATTTATTATGACACTACAGAGGAGACATGCATACTCTGTATTTGCTGAGGTAGACTTTGCTTCTCTTTATTGCTTTAATAGAAATAAAAAGCATTCAAGACCAAAAATGTGGACAGAAATTTAAGAACAATTCCTCTTCATCAGGAAATCCTCACTGAAGAACAGATAGTGAACAGCTGTGAATCTATGACATTTTAAGTATTTGAGGGTTTGTTTTTCTCTGATTTCAGAAGCATAGACTTTTTAATTTCATGCTCGGTAAGTTAAGTTTGAGACATTTTAATTAAGTATCAAGGTAATTTTTCTCTCTCTTCCTTCAAATTCAGAATGAAAAATAAAATCAGGTTTCAAACAGGTATAGCTCCAGTAAATTAAAAATAAATGTTTGATTTTGAGATAAAAAACTTCCTTCAAAAGGCAAGAGGAAATACTAATTTCTTGCAAAAAGCATATAACTAAAAAGGAACGGAATCGTGCCTGCCAGAAACGAAGACATGAGGACTCTAAGTCAAAACTGGATACTTTAAGTTGTTTCGCAATTTTTTCACCATTAGTGAGTGTGCGTCTGTGTGTGGCAAGCGCATCTTTCAAATACCTGTTCTGAGATAGTTTCTAAGTCTCTCTTCTTGGAAACCTTCTGTTCTTCCTCCCATTTCTCTTCCACTCCCAAAATCATATATCCTGCATTTTCCAATCCTTTCACCAGCAGTTGTCTGCACTGCCACTCCTCTCCCAGACACTGCTCTCTCATGTTACTTCCTAACTCCAACAATAACTTTTACTGCTTTCCCAGAGCTAACAGTGCTGTATGGGAGGGCACTGCTATAATTAACTCTGGCATCACCCTTATGATTAACCTTTGTCATCTGAGTCCTAGCAATACCAATAATGTAATGGGTTGGATCCATTAGCAAATCGGTACATTTCAATCAAAATATTTGTAAAGTGATGGACATTTCTCCATCCACTTCCAGATTCCACAAGCATAGCACTTTAAAAATCATTCTCAGACTTCTAGTGTTTATAGAAGCATGTGAACTATGGCTTGCTATCTCTTACTACTACTCAGATTGCCCAAGGAAATTTTCCTATACCTCTCTCTGAGTATATTAGATACCATCTGGAGAAGTGAATGAGGAAACTCAAGTCACCTAATTCATAGTTAAAATTAACAAACTTTCCTGCTGATTCAGTCTAGTTCAGCATGTTACCTCATGGAGGGCTATCACATACCAAGGCAACACATTTGGCTCAAGAGGCAGATTCTGGAAAGTGTTGTTAGTGCATTCTCTATTCTTCTGCTCTTCTCTAAGTTGTCAGAGGAAAACATAATACTTTGACTTGGTCCTGCCACTTGTTTGCCTATAATTTTCCTACACTGTTTTCACAATCCCAAGTTGGTGTCTTTGGACATGGTTCTCTAGATTTTTAATACTGCATCGACAAGATGGACTACTAATAAATACAGTGAAAACTGTGCAGGAGTATTGTGGCTAGACTCAGCAGATAGCTAAGTCCCACACAGTCGTTCGCTCACCCTCCCTTGTCCTCAAGTGGATGGCAGAGAAATTAAAAGAAAATAACAGTATTTATATAAGAAAAAAATAAATGATTCATGAAGCAAGGGCTCACCAACCACCAACCGATAACCAGCCCATTCGCAAGCAGCCGCTCCTCTCTCAGCTCACTCCCCTTCCATAAATCACATGATGTCATACGGTATGGAATATCTCTTTGGTCAGTTTGGGCCAGCTGCCTTGGTTCTGTCCCCTCCCAGCTCCTTGCGTCCCCTCTTTCTCCCCCCAGCCACTTTGCTGGCAGAATAAAAGAAGCTGAAGAACTGAAAACGTCTTTGGCACTGTTCAACACTGCCAGGTGTTATCAATTTTGTTTTTCTTCTAGGCTACATAGCAGACACCATGAGAAAAGTAACTTCTGTTACAAACTAAGACAAGGAGTAAAGGAAATTAAGCCTGAAAGTTTATGCCTTTTTTGGCTTCTCAACAAATGTCCCAGGAACAACTAGATCTGAGTCTGACCCTTCATAAAATTTTCTTCAAGTATTTCCATCACAGAATTATTTTGTTCAACTGCAGGAACTCTTGCCATGACATCTATTTGTTAGGATCACCATCTCTGCCATTCAAACATTCTAGGAATTTCACAGTAGAAAACTACTGAAAGAAACTGCTTCTAGTCAACTCTTCAGCAGGCTTTACACCACCTCCAGCTGTAATTTCAGATGTTTCCTTCCTATACTTTTTTTTTTAATCTGCAATTTTCATTCAGCTATAGACTGTTTTGCTTTCTGTTGTGAGTCATTCAAATAACTTTTACAGTCCATTCTAAGTAAATTCGAAAACCATCATGTTTAAATAACTCATTTAAAAGTTTTGCTTCTTTCTGATCAAAAATAATATGTGTAATATGCCATCCAAATCTTTTTACTCTTGACATCAGAAAACATTTAACACAGGAAAAAATATGACAAACCCATTCATTTGGATTCTTTTAAACAGTAAGAATTTTATACTCATCAATTACATGAAGACAAACACAACCTTTTTGAGGGATATAGGCTTCTGAATTATTATTTATGAATTTTTTTGATTACTAATTTAATCTGTGTAGATATTTATGTAGCATTACTTTAAGTACAGCCAAAGGAAAGATGCCAGGAAAAACAGTAGTTGCATGAGGATTTGGAGTTCTATATTCCAATTCTATTGCACAAATCCAACATACAACTGTTTGGAATTTGCATCCTTGATTAAAAAAAAAAAAAGAAGTTAGGGTAAAACAAATTATGCCAAATATAAACATTACAGAAATATTCCATCAGAGAGTGCATCATAAGATGACTTCAGATAGATGAACGTGTCATTCAGCATGTGTCATTTACTAGCCAAAACTACTGTGACTAAGAAGAGTGGAAAAGAGCCTCAAACATTTTAATTATCATAAAGGATTAAAATAGGTGTGTTCTAAGACAGAGTCTTGAATAACAACAGAAATAGTACTGCATGTTATGAATATGCAATTAACGAGGTAATTGTGCTTAGCAATGCTTACTGCATGTAAAATTACCTGTTGTGAAAGTTCATTCTTTTTTCAACAGATATGTATGAAAGTTCTAAGAAGAAAAAACGGCAGGCTGTGCAAACAATAAAAACTAAAAATCAGTAAGTACTTATTCAGCTAGGTTTCTAGGTTAACAACATGAACATGTCTAAGGCAGGAAAGATTCATGTTTTACTTTTTAATTCTTTGTAAATGTCTATCTCATCAACAGAAATAATACTGAGTTTAGAATGTTATCACTCTTTTCTCCTCAGACTGCAGTAATCAAATCATTTATTTAAGCAATTCTTTTTCACATTAATTGCAGCTTTTTAAAAACAGGTTAATAATCATCCATATTTAAGCTGTAGATTTTATGGTTATACTTACTATGCAACCCATTAAAGTTTTATAGTCTTTGCAGAATAAAATAATCATTGATCTTTTTCATCTGAGTGCTATTAAGACAAAGAGAGTAAACATAACTGATTAAAACATTATTTAAAATGCTTTATAAAATGCTTTATAAAATTTAGTTTTAAGTAATTCCACTCATCAAGACTTGACAAATCTGAAGAGCACTTCATTTAATTTCCTTTATGAGGATGTTTTGCATGCGAACCAAAAGCCTGAGGGACACTTCGTTCTCAGTAAAGGCTTTGCTATTGCCTTTGCCTTGGATACTATGACTTTCCAACAGAAAGTTATCCATCAGCCCACTGTGCAGTGCCCTCTAGCAAACATGTAAGGAAAGATGAGACAACTCAGTCTACTCCTTCATTTACTAATCATCAGTTAAACAAACAAGTGTGTGAGATATTTAGATCCCCTTTATTGTTTTAACAAGAAAATGTTTTCATAAATCAAAAACAAAACAAAAATAATTAAACAACTGAAACAAAACACAGACAACAAAGCTTGCTGTATGTCAGTTTTAGGTAATGTATAATAGGAAATAGAAGAGTGCACAGCCCTTTGGCCTGAGATCTGAGATCATTTCCAGCCTACAATATTGCTCATGAAAAGTATTTGAGTTGATTCTCTATAACCTTGCGTATGAACACAGTGTAGTCACAAGCTCATACAGAGTGCTTCTGCCTCAGGCCTGTTTAGTGGTCACAGTGCTGGGCTGATGGAGTTTAAGGAGCATTTGGATGGTGCTCTCAGACGTGGGGTTTGGGTTTTGGGTGGTCCTGTGTGGAGCCAAGAGTTGGACTCAATGATCCTTGTGCGTCATTCCAACTCAAGATATTCTAATGATGGACTTCAGAATTGGTGAAGATGAGTTAAAAGTCTGCCCATTCTCAAATGACAAAAAAGAACAGCACAAACATACATTCTTCAGCCACAAGGTGTTGAGTGACTGGAAAGCAATGCACTACCAGAAAGATCCTGAAGAAATCGTGACATATCACACATATGTTGGAAGGGCACATGCTACACGTTCAGCCAGTACAAAGAAGAGCACCCTAACTGCATCCATAAAGCGGAGATGAAAACAAATACAATCTGCAGGTGGCAGCTGTCAAATGGCCACCAGCGTTGAGACAACAGGTTTTGAATGAGATCACAGAGATGAATGCCAGCTAAGATGATAGCAGAAGGCCAAACACGGGTGATACTATTACTTGCATTCTGGAAATAAGTCATCTGGATAAATTAACAGATTTACCAAAGGCACAAATTATTCTCCACAAACTGGACAGCAACCAGGAAACACCTATGGTCAGATGATTCACATTCAAATTATGGTTACAGAGATGAATTTCAGTATAGCTGTAATAATATTCAGCAAGGAGAAGTGATACAAAACTCAGGCTATTTTAAGGTAATGTTAAAATCTGTTTGCCCAGGAGAATGCACATCCTAGAAACCTCAATTTCCACTGAAAGCAATCAGAGGAGGTTAGAGCACACCTGATACAAATTTAATTTAAATAAAAATAAAAGTTTTTAATGGATTTTTATTTTAATAGTGTCTACCTATTTGTACCCAAGAGCAAAATCCTGTAAGCTCTCAACACTGCTGTCATCTATGTGGTAACACGTGGCAGCTGCTCATCATAAGCATAGGAAGCTGCTAATTCCCTAAGTGGAACATAATCCTAAAACTGTTCAAATAAGATGTGAGGAAATGCAAGGAATTTGAAAAACAAAGTCAGGAGTGCTGCTAAAACATAAGGTACACTAATAAAATGATAACAAAGTCTTTGTTGATGGCTAGGTTGAAACTTGCAGGAGTCCCAGCTAGAGGCCATAAATTTTTAGAGAAGGTTGCAAAAGGATTAAGTTTAGTTTTACTCTAAGTTTAGATTTAATAGGATGCTCCTTACTTATGCATCAAGACCGAAGAAAATAAAAGGAATCACACCAGAGACAGCTGACAGGGAGCTGAGACACAATTTCCCAGCCACTCTGCAGTAAAATGTGAAATAACAGCCATGCAATCACAGGTAGCCATTACCTGAGGGCTGCAGGAATACTCATTTATGCAAAGCCAGAATATGTGCTCTTTTTCCTGTTCATGACATAGAGCATAGGCTGCATAGAAGAATAGACAGTTTGGGTATTCCTGGACATGTGCAACTATCCTAAATTGACTCAAAACCAGAAAAAGACAAAGATCTTAATTTTACCACATTTCCCAAGCTGTGAACATTTTTTCTACATCAGAGAATCAGAGTTTTCTTTTAATTTCAGATACAGGGTAGAGCGTAGATTAAGGATTTGAATGTACAGTAAATAAATCTGGCCAATTCAGGCAATTGAATATTTCATATTGCTATTGACTCATTCCTGTTTTGCAAGCACCAAATAAAAACATCTGAATTGCCAGAATTAATTGTGTTCACTCATTTCCTGATCCCTCTTCTTCCCCTGCAGAATTCTTAATTAAATGGTCTGGCCAGTGATGAAAGTATCATTTTAATAAAGACTTCCTGAACCCAACCATAATTTTTTGTAATCAGCCTAACATTCTTTTGGTAAAATTTTGAAGAATATTCAGCTAAACAGCAATACTAACATAAAGAGGACCATAGCTATCTTACAGCTCAATTGCAGTGCTGTGGAAAGGAAAAGAGCAAGCCAAAAACCCTGTTTGTAGACACCTGTAAATGAGCAGCCATGCAAGGAATATCCCCAGAAGCAATAATCCCCTCTGTTTGACAAATTAACAATTTGGTGCAGTACAATTCTTCACTTGATAAAGGCCCTTCTCACAGAAATAACATTAAAAATCATTAGCAGAACAGTCTGTATTTTTACTGCCAAGTTTTTCTGCAGAGACAATATTCCATTTTGACTCAAATGAAACTGGGACCACTGCATTTGTCCCCTGACTATTGCTTTCTGAAAACATCGTGTTTTGACAGCATGCTATCACTACTGAACTTGAAAGGATTTTATATGTTGAAAACAGCACCACAGAAAATGACAAAAGTATTAAAAATAAAAAGAAGACTAATTAAGTTTCTCTGCTCAATTAAATCAGAAAACTTAAAGCCACTATGTAGAGACACTAATAAGAAAGGGTGGGAGGTGTATTTTGTAAATTTCAGGCTGCTAATTTTTTTTAAAAAAAGATAATATATTTCAGATCTATTCTCCACTCCTTAGTATCAAAAGCTACATCTTATTCATAATATCCAGAAAATTGGCATGTCAGCTCTGTAGCACATATCTTTCTTCTAGACAAAAAAACTAAACAGGACAAGAGCCTCAGGAAAAGATTTAAAAAATGTTTTCTGGCAGTTTTTTGACAGGTTTTATCCACTTTTCCTGGCATAACCCTTACAAGAAATAACTGCCAGTAAGCAGGTTTCCTACATTGTCCATTTCTATCCTTTGCCTGGCCACAAAAGGACAAGACTGAATTTCCAAGCAACTGGGAAGCTCTGCTCCATATGAGCTAACAGCTGTTAACACTAGGCCAGGAACAGCCTTACAGCAAGACCAAAGCCCGGAGAAAAGTGGCTCCCAGTGAAATAAGCCAGCTATAATTGCTCCCTACTGGTACATATAAATACAAGCATTATCTCTATAAATAGAGAGCACAGCCTTCGTGCTGTCCTGGAGGCTACTAGAATACTTCATAGGCTGGTTTTCAGAAAGCAAGAAGAACTCACTTGGCATCCTAAACCATGCTGCACTATCTTACGAGCCCCAATCTAGGATTAACATTCATTGTTCCTTCCTCCTCTTCCACATGGCAAAGCTCTACCAGGGAAAGGCGACACATGAAGTACTGCACCTGGGACTACTGCCTTAGAACAAACAAACAAGAAAAATCAGGAGACAGCATAAGGATTACTACACATGGCTCATGACAAAGACACATCTGTGGAGTAACAATTATTTTTCAATCCATACTTAGTAGAGTTCTGACATTACTACTGCTCTACCAAGTCAAAAGTTGATACTCCAGAGTGTAATCGTGTTTCTGTCCATAGGATTCTTCTTTGGGATGTTTTCCACTGGCAACAAGGGAAGACAAGGACTTATTTTGGAGGTCAAATGGAACTTTTCAAGCAGTATCTCTATTTCTCCTTGCAAACATTTACTCAGATCTTCTACATTATGGACTTCTTCCACTACAGATCTTGCTTCTTCTACAATCTACTAAGTGTGATATAATATTTCTAGATTTTTTTCCAGGAAAATGATTAGTATATCCTTCAAAGAACAAACAAACTAGGAGAGCAATGCATTGTCCAGTTTTCCAGCTGACGATGTCCTGGATTTGTGAAGTATAAATTTTGTCTCTCAAGATATTGAAATATATACTTCTGAGAGCTTCGTAAATAAGCAAAACCTGTTTGATGATGCATCTGTGCTTTGTGAATAATGGACTTTGGAGACTAAGAGGTACAACACAGATCTAAGCAAGGGTTTGGGTCCCCCCCCCCCCCCCC
>WBMW01000124.1:70633-89506 GCA_013396635.1 Penelope pileata
AAGGTCACTTAGAAGGGATAGACACTAATATCGAGTAAGATTAAATATTTCCTCTTAGTCCGGCTACTCAGATCAGTATTTTCCTACAATTTAATTAGCTTCTAGACTTTGACGCTTCATGCAATTTTTTTGCAACCAATCATTAGCTACCAAGCAGGAACACCACTTGCCCATTCACACACATACAAGTACATATTCAATATAATTGCTAAAGCTTCATATCTCTAAGAATTGGTTCATATAAACACACAAACTTAAAGCTTTTCACTCCGCAGTTGGAAAGACAGAATTAAACCAAATGTTTACTAAATTATCTAAAATATTTTTCAGAATGAAATTTTTCTAGTCCTCTGACATTCTTCACAACACATTTTAGAAAGGTACATAAACATTGCTTTTAGTCAGATTCTTTTATTCATAAAATGTATCCATTTACATCTCATGCACTTAATTCATAATTTTATATCAGATAAACTTGCAATGAACTTACGATTCTTCAGGATCTGCACAACAGTGTTGTTTTCAATTTAAACAGCTGTGTTGTTAAAATTTCTTTTTACATAGGACTTAAGGGTATCCATTTGCTTCACAATTAAGAGTATATCACCTACAAATGTTCAGCTAACCAGATTGTTAATTAGTGTGTTTGCTTTAAGCTTTCTTGTATAAATAGAAAATATCCCTCATTAAACTGAATGGTTCAAAGCTTCACAGGTAATCATCCTTGCATTTCTCAAGTTACTCGCTTTTTAATTTCCTCTCTCCTCAATGCCCAGAGATATTACTGGGAAAGGTTTGCACAGCCCATGTTATCTCCTCTATTCTCTGTCCGGATGCAAGCTTTTGTCCTCACAGAAATCAGTGCTGAAGGTTTTCCTTAGGGGCAGTCACCAGAAACGGAACCAGCTTTAGACTAAATGTCATTAGTAACAAATAAAATAATCTTACAGTTGTAGTAAACTGAATTAGAGTGAAAAATGTTATAAAACACAACACCTCACTATTATTATTTTTGATGGTGTACGTAAGATAAGTATTTCTTTTTATTAGTGTCTTAGTTTCTAACAGAAGTTACGCTTCTCATAGTGTCTAGTATGAATTTATCTTGTACCTCAGAGATACTGATAACATCCTGGCAGTGTTGAATGGAGCCGAGGACATAACTCACTTCCGCATTCCTCTGCCAGTGAAATAGTTAAGGGGGGCATAAGGAGCTGGGAACTGGGAGGGGACAGGACCAGGGCAGCTGACCCAAATTGACCAAAGAGCTATTCCATCCCATATGACATCATGTGATTGGTTCGTTGCGTTTCCAGGTTCTCTTCGTTACGGAAGGGGTTAGCTGGGAGGAAGGGTCACCAGTGGCTGTGAGCCCTTGCTCTGAGTATCCTCTTTGTGTGTATATATATATATATATATACTGTTATTTCTTTTTTTCTCTTTACTATTTTAGTAAATAGTATTTATCTCAACCCACGCATTTTACTGCATATCTCTCTACTTCTCTCCCCCGTCCCATTTGGGGAGGGGGGAGGGTGAGTGAATAACTGTGTGGAACTTAGCTATCTGCTGAGTCAAACCATAACAATTAGTTCTTGCACATATGCCTAAGAGAATCTCCATTGGTATGAAAAATCTAGCAATTACTTCGCTTTCAGCTCTCCTAATACCTGCTTCCGGTTCATCTGAATACTCAAATTCCTTTAACATTGTCCATAGATATAATTAGAAGCTAGCATAAATGCTTGATAAATAAGAGCATTTATCTGTAGACATACAATGTCAGCACTTCTGCCATATAATTTCTGTGTGGAATTAGCTGTGAATAGCTTATGACCTGTCCTCTAATGTGGGATTCAACTAATCAAATGCAGATGCAGCTGAGCCAGTCCCTCATCGTCAGCAGAGATGAATGGGAACTTTCAGAGTTAACTTCATCTCATCCCTATGTAGACACGTCGGTTGGCTGCACTGAAACCTACTTTTGTGCATTTTTCTCCACTTGAACAAATGGAGAAACTGTGTGTTTTTTTCTGTTGTCTTTTGCAAAGAAACTTAGGCTGATTAGCCAAGATGTCTATGCCTATTACAGCCGAACTCTCAAGTTGAGTTAGGATTGCTGCAGCCAGGGATAACTTCCTTTCTCTGAAACCTGACTGCATTTTTATTACAGTTTCTCTTTGATTACTGCTCTTCTCAAGTGAAAGCTGCTGAAAAGTGTTTTTGGTTTGTAAATAGCCAACTTCTAGCTGCTTGGGAAATAGCCCAGACATGCTGCCAAACAGATTAGTTTCTGTGCAAATATGGAAAAGTAAAGAGGAGATCAATTTCTAAACACACTATCTTATGTCTAACTGTCTTACACTATCTTAATGTCTAAAATTAAGGCTAAAGCTAATTCATCCACAACATGAGAGAGAACATACAGTTCAGGTTTCTGGAGTTTTGGGTCATTTACTGACTGCCTGCTTAACTTGGCTTAGCCACAAAATAGAAATGCTTCTCCACTTACACTGTGAAGTCAATGAATATAAAATATTATTAACAGCTACAATTGTTCAAGGGCAGACATATTTAGGCAGATCATTTTTTGGTCAAACACTTTACTGTCTCACACTCACATACATAAAGTCCTTGTCAGACGTTCTGTTTACAATCTAATATGGCTTGCGGGTTACCTTCTCTTTAGGCTGATAACGCCCAGCAACAGCTGATGCATCCCCAAAGATTTGTCAGCCTGGAAAGAATTTCTGGAAATATGCAGAACTTCTCAGTTAGCCTACATGTTTAAAGGATGCCATTAACTAGCTCTGGCATATGAGCTAAACATAGCAGCATTCAATAATGTACTGTTCAGAAAGAAAATAGGAACACTGAGGATGATGCTGCATGTCAGCACACATGATGAGAAGGCAAAGGCCACGTTGCAAGGCAAAGACTATGAGCAGATGACAGCAGCTCTGATGACAGCATCCTCACACTCGGGACCAACACACTCAGCAAAGGTGGATTTGGCAGATGGCCACACATCACAGGAAGCAGCGTTTTGCATGGGAATGCACTTCAGAATGTCGTTTAAAAGGGCTGCTAAACTTATCCTTGAAACCTAGGCTCAGGTTACTGAAAAATTTAAGAGATGAGAAGTCTCTGAAGTCTAACTGCAGCACTTATAACTAAAGATATACTTCTAAGACAATGCTCAAGAGTAACAGGTTTTTGATAGGAGTCAGATTTTTTGCTATTTCTAAAGCAGTATCAGAATACCTTACACCTCACTCCCTTTCTCCCCAAGATATTAACATTAGAAAATCAATCTTTGGAAGAAAAATAAACTGCAGATATTTGGAATATTGCAAGATTAACTATTATTTACTTAAATCCATCATTAAAATTACATTAAAATTATGCAGAGTCAAACAAAGCACAAAACTATCTGAAAATTCTGGGGAAAAAGAAAAAGAGGAAATTCTAGTATAGTGTTTATAAAAATTCAGTTGGATTATGGTATTAAATATAAATAATGATCACAAAGCAAAATTGGTAAGAAAAATATCTAAAACATACTAAACTTGTCTAATTGTTTACATAGTTTGTAATGTGTTACCAATGTTTTAACGTGGTTAAACTCAACAAATTTTAAAACTTCACTACATGCTTATTTACATTTTTAAATTTGAAAATGTTTCTTTGTAGTAATTCTTTGATTTGTTTTTTCTGAGCATTTTAACACTTGGAAGTTATGGCTTTTCATCTTCATTAATGCTGACAATTGCTTGCATTTAAGACTGAATAACTATTTTTCACAATTAGTTCCATTGTAAAATGTAAATACATAAAAAGTAAATAAATTAACATTTAATATTTAATTGTTCTAGAATGGGTATTTTTTTTTACTACTCTTAATTCTGACAATTAAGATTTTCATATGTTTATTAGAATTGTTTTGGCATATCAATTTCCACCACCCCTCAGAGTAGTTAAGCACACACATTCTTAATTTTTCTTTCCCTATATGTAATACAGGTAAATGAGGAAAACATAATCCTGGAATACTTTGAAGTTAAAAAGTGGCCTAATTTTATAAAGGTAAAATGACTTTAAGATCAGTTTAGAGATTTTTTTTTCCTTTTAGAGAGCATTAAATATCTGAGCCAGAAATAGAAAAATTGAAATACTCATGACTTACATCTGTAAAGTAATGAAAATTCCTAACAAACAATAAGGAGATTTCTATGAAGGCTGCTCTGAAAGTAATGTCTCCTATTTTATTATGTTAGCCCACAACATCAGAAGCGGATGTTGGCAGTATGGCAGCAGAGGCTGAATCTTCTCACCAATATTCCGTTACATTTTGTTGTCATTCAACAGATGGCAGCAGAGGGGCAGTCTGACAGAATGGTATCTGACATGAAAATGTGTATAAAGCAAAGGAGTGGAACTGAATTCCTCCCTGTGGAAAAAAAATGGCACCCATTGACATTCATTGACGCGTACTGAACATTTGTGGAGACTAGTAGTGTTTCAGCAGTGGCAATGGCAACGTGAAAGACAAGTCACATTCCAGATGGCCATGCACAGCTGTCACATGATGAAATGAAGAGCATCTCTATCAGCTCATCTATGTGAATTGGCTAATGGTGGTGGCTATGTTGAAAAAGAGTGTTTTGTAGCTGAGAATTTGCTCTATTTAATAGTGGTATTGAGCTCTTTGTATCTGTTGTAGTTTCCATGGAAATAAATAAGAGGCATTACTTTCAGAGAGATCTACATTAGTAAGAGAGATCTTATTTAGTAAAACTAAGTTAAGAAATTCTTGAAGAGTAATCTAACCTTGCTTTTAATTTAAAGGGTAAGAAAGTAATGTACCATAATCTGAAAAAAAATACACTGGATTGTATTCCAATGAATAGCTCATATAGCCCACTAATGCTGTTCTAATTCATGCTTTAATTGTCCCATCAGTTTTACGTTTTACAAAAGTAAACTTTGTCTTTCTGATTTGTAAATTTTAAATATTTCTCAGGAAGTGCGTTGGAGTGTAGAATCACTCAGTTTTACACTTGCAGCAACGTCCATGTTAGGGAAACTGCACATCTTAGACCAGAGTGAGAAACACAAGGTCTGGGACAGGATATAGCCTGCAACTTTATTGCATGTCACTTGGGATCATATCATTTTTTCCCTCTACATTATTTCTGGCTAACACTTAGCTAGGCTCTAATTTATGGCCTACCACTGTATCTGGAAGAGCTATTTGTACTGAGAGGATATTCCAGATTTAATTAAGTACATAAAACTCCACTTTGTGCCCTCTTGAGCCTTCTATGGAAACTGTGGCTCACTGAAGTGGACAGTAACTGTTAGGGGTGTACTTACTGCATTGAAGTTGGGGAAGAGATTGACTGCCGCTGCAGTGTCCAGAGGAAATGGAAGAAAGGGTTTAATATCCAATGACGGCTGCAAAGGTGGAGCAGGAGGACGCACTAGGGCTGGAAGAGCAGGGCTCTGGCATGTACCACCTACATGTAGAAAGAGACAGAAGACATTCAGCAAGTAATATGATCATAATTAATACATAAATAATAAAAATACAACAGTAAAATAAACCAAAGCAATATTGGGTTAAACATACATTTTTATTTGTCCACAAAATCACTGTATTATTGTAAAGGGTGCAGCTGACTCAGTGACTGTTTTTCATAATTTTTTGCCAGTAACTGCCTTAGGTATCAATCTTTCATTATTTAAAATTGGCTAATAAACCATTTATGTCCCTGGATTAACTGAAATGATAGGTCAGTACATCTGACTACCCTTTAGAACTTCAGGTAGTCTCACTCACTTACAATTTCAGCATTTTACCCAAGATCTGTTACTCAACCCTCCTCAGCCAAAATGCTCCAAAAGAAAAAGAACAACTACTTGTTTTGCTCAGCAAAAGTCATCATTTTGATTTCTTCAATTAAAGACTCAGTAATTGAATTTACAGCACCCAAGTCAGTCAAAACCTAGAAAGCACAACATACCTCGCTGCCTTAATATTCGATCAATACAAATCTAAAGTAAGAACAAGTTAAGCACCCACCAAAATTTGGGGTTTGGAACAGTACTGACAAACACATTCTGGTCTCATCAAGGGTGGAGTAGGTTCAGACACTGCATAGCAGAAAGTGCCTCTTTGCTAATGCTATCAACCACCAATTCTGTAGGAACATTACGCAAATGAAGAAATATCTTTGCATATCAATAAGCCACTACCTGTTTGCTGCAGCCTGTATTTTACTTATTTGTTTGCCCCTTGCCACAGAGAGCTAAAAGCTGGAATGATTCAAGCCCGTTCTCTGTTTCCAGTATCTTCCACATTTTGGTTGCACTCCAAAACATCAATTCCCTTTTAATTAAAGACTGTTTGGATCGTAGGAAGCTGTTAAAATATGCCAGTGTTCTTTTAATCTGAGAGGCAGGCCACAGACTGTAAAAACCTGCTGATAAGAGTCCGAAAAACATTAAAAAAATGTAAAGGATGTTTTACCCCACTCATTGCACAGAGACACAAGCAGATAAACCATGAGAGGGCAAGATCAGAAAACCCATAGATGCTTCATTAGATTAATTGTATACATTCTTTAAGAGCCTAAATGTAAAGTACTCAGAGCGATATACAGAACCTCTCCATATTTGGTAAGCAAATCTGCTAAGAAGGTTTGCAATTTCATGCTTCTAATTGAGGGTTAACAGCACAAGATTTAATGAATCAGTTGTAGCAGACCATTCACAGTTCTGCTTCTGGGTATAAATTTCCAAAGACAGGTTTTTTGTTTTTTTTTTGTTTTTTTTTTTTTTTTTTTTCTAACTCTCACCTTCTCTGTGAAGCATTTCAAAGTATTTGAAAGGAAAACATTTCTCACAAGAAAACCAATGGTTTAGATTAGGGCTCACTCCAATCTCATGCTATTTTTTTCCCTAGAGTAACTGTCATTTCTAGAGTCATTTGTGTATTTATCTCAATGTAAGAGTGTGCCAAGTCAGAGTCTTTGAGTACGGCTGATAAAGGACATAGGCAACAGAAAAGCAGCAAGCAAACAGTTTTGCTTTCCATAGCTCACTAGCACAGAACCATCAAGAATTTCAAGACTGCCATTGGTTTGGCTAAATTCTCATGGAGTTATTATAAAAATGCCACAAAAATAAATTAAGCAGGTCAGAAAAATGACAAAGTAGCATTGAATAGACTATTCTTACCCCCTCTGAATAAGAAAGGCCCATAAAAATATTTTTTAGTTGCTGGAAAAATGTATTTTTTCTCATTTAAAGTGTGTTTACATATCACAAAATGAAACCACCACTCCTAGTGATAAAAACTTTACTACGAAGTCTCTAGGTTGCACCTGAGATTGCACAGAACCACATGGAATTGCCAAGGTGAGCATTTGCCTGACAATAGCAAGAAAATTTAAGCTGATTAAATATCCTCCAACTCACAGACATAAATGCAAACTAGGCTGAGAAACACTGCCTGTGCTCAGGAACCAGCAGTTTGACTGTGTTATCTCAGTGCTACGAAGCAGAGTGTTCCAGCTTTGCAGGTTCAGATTACCTAAAGCAACAGCACAGCTATCCCATACTCTCAGATACCGTGCCATGAAGGATGAAGAAGTTCTTTCTGTGATTCTTCCCTGTCGCATGATTAAGCACTCACCCACCTGTCACTGCCAGCCAATGCCGTAAAAAGTCATCTGGGGACAAGAATATGCTTTAAAAGGAAAAATTCAGCCAGCTTTTCAAGACTTTGGCTGGGGCTCAGAGCCTCTGGAACAGAGAGAGTTTACAATCTGCCCCAGTCCTGGCTACAGTGGTGCAGAAAATGAGTCTGATCAGGAACACAGCTGCTCTCTGATTTTGCAATACTGTCAGACATATCCTTTAATGATGGAGCATGTGATAGATATGAAATTTGAGCTTTCACTTGAAAGAAATCCTGTAATTTTTTATGGCAGAAAAACTTAAATTTTCTTTCCATTTAACAAGTACAGAGTTATACTCCAGAAACAGCAAAAAAAAACCTGAATCAATGGCAGCCACTTTTGTGACTCACCTTAACTGAGAAAACTTTTCAAAACATTTGGGAATGCCAGTGTTAACTACTTCTCTTCTAATCTATTAGGAGAGAGACAGAGAGGGACAGAAGCCCACTGAGAAGAGTTTTTGGAGAGCACATGTAGAGAAATTCTCATTGTAAAGAAGGAAGTACCAAGGGCAGAAATATAGAAAGAAGGAAAATGAGAGCTGAGAAAGTGAAACTGAAGGGAAAGAAGTAGGTATGCAGTAAAACCCAAAATAGAATTCACTTTGTAAACAGGAGGTGCCATGTGGGACAACAGCACATTTAGAAAATAAGTTTAGAGCAATGCTTGGGTGCTTTTTTCATTATGCAGCATTAGTGAACACCGAGTTAAGGTGAGAAACTACAAAGATTGCTTATGACTCTTTTTGCTGTTGTGTATGATAAGCTTTTCCAAAACAGACCTCCACAATTTTCCTTGTGCAGCTCCAACACTGCTGACCACCACACCAATGGATGGCTCAATGCCAACCTCTTCACAAATTTCCTGTCAGCAAGAGTGAGACCACAAGAACACCACAAGAACACTTACACCATTTCAAACCACAGGCTTTGTCCATAGACTGTGTTTGGCGTCCTGAAGTTCATCAAGGAATTACTGCCAAAAGTGGCATACATACAGGGCATGACCTGAGAAACATAATAATCTTCCCAAAATGTAAGGCAGTACAGGTCTACAGTTACATTTGATTAATAGCATGCTACAATTCCTTAAAATAGAAAGATACAGTGTATTTACTAATTCCAATCTTACAAGTTAGTGATGTTACAGTCTAAAGCCTTTCTGAAAAGAACTAGACTTTCCAGCCTATTTAGATTCTAATTTGAAGATTCAAGACATTTGGGAAATTATGTCAACTTTTTGATCTTAATCTTCTTTGTAAGAAGCACAGGAGTCATACAACTTAGAAGCCTAATTTGATCAGCATTTTAACCAAGTTGGAAGTAATCATTTGTTTCTTCAGTTTTCAAATAATAAATACAGGCAAGATTATCTCTTGGCCAGAGGGAGTGGCAATACGTCCAAGGTAAACGTGAGTAAAAAAGGCTGAAGAAAAGCTACCACAAACCTTTGCCCCTTTCTACATCGCATTGAGTCAGTTTTTGAGATTCTGAGAAGTTCAAATAACTCCTTCAGTCTTGACAAAAATGTAATTTTAAAAGCACACTTGCCTGTCTCATTAGGACTAGACATTTTGCCCTACCACTGTTTTGCAATACATGCAAGTACAGTCCAACAACCAATATAGTGTTATTTTGTGGGCACAGAGAGCTCATGTACTGCAGTCACATACACAGCATGAGGTTCACGCTCTCTGTGGCGTAATCTACTAAAGTGATTCTCCTGAAACCAGACAGAAACAATCAGATGAAGAAATGATTCCTGCAGGTTCAGCTGTAATACGTCCATTCTATAAGCCATTCTTACATTAGATTTTTATCAGTTAGAATGTGAATAAATACTGCTTCCCCCTTCTCCCCCCCTCCAATATTTGACTTTAGAGACACTGTTTCACTATGGAACTAAAAATAGATTTCAAAATGAGAAGTCATTCCAGAAAGAAGAAACAGATTAGATTTCTTTAAAAATGCTAAGTTTTGATATGATCTTAAAGGTATTTTCCTCACAACTCAAAAAAATCCCAAACAAAACAACAATGACAAAAACTTCTGAGGAAAAAATCTTGCTTTGCTGAAATAGCATTTTCTAATTAAAAAAACTTCCATGAAAATTCTTCTGCTCAGTTCACCTGGAAAATCCCTCAGATTTTCAAAAGTGTATACATAGCTGTAAGTATGCCCTTGGAACACCTGGATTAAGAAAAGCAAAGAGACTGAATATGCACAAAGGAAACAAAAGAGTGCCTTAAAGTGACAGACATAATAAGGCAGTTATTTTTTCTATATAGAGAATAATAAATAACATTTTCAGAAAGTTTCTGGGAAAGGACATCCAGAATTCTGTCTCTCAGGTCCCCTAACATAAAACTCAACAAATTTGCAACTACATACTGCTGCATTTTGTGACTTGGCTGTAGAGAATGATATGCTACATCTTTCCTTGCATATCCTCTCCTCATGTAGACTATCATTCCCAAATCTCTTATACTGAAAAAGAATCATCAGATCTCTTACCAAATAGCCTGTTCTATGGAAGTATCCAGTCCAAATTTTGTAGATACAAATAGTCTAGATAATTTTTGCAATGCATTTGGAATGTGAAGGTATTACGTAAACCAGACAGGAGCTCTAAATTAATACCCCATTAATCTAAACCTTTTGTAGTTCTTCCATCACTGCTACAACCATAAACAGCAAGTGAAAAAAAGCAATTATCTGCAGAATTTCATTTTCATTCCTTCATTGTATTACAATTCTTTCTCTCTAGCCATGTGTACGGTCATCTTCAATACATCAGAGACACCCTAAACTATGCTAAATTTCCCTTCCATCCTGGAATCTGAGTTTGTTTCCAGTAACATGATTTGACTTTTTCCACATAAGGATATTTCCAAGGTTTACACCCCATCTCCCACCTCTCCCAATATTTCTATGATAGCTTATTGAAGATCAGAAGATTCTGCCTTGATAGAAGCTCAGAGGGCCTTTCAGCTGGGATGATTCAGTGGGAATATCTGGGAATGCACTGGTTTCCATTTTAAAAAGTAACTTTGAGGTAACTTAAAGAGATTACTTCAAAAAGGTATCATGATTTGTTTATTTTTAATTCAGGATCCTACTATCCATACATTCACATGTAGTAATGATTAAAATAAGTTCTTGAGCCAAAAGAGGATTTTTTTTCCTAGAAAATTTTCAAGAAAATTTGCTCAGACTATTTTAAAGAAAAGAAAAGGGTTGTGGGGGAGTTCACATTCTAACTTATAAAAACTAACCTTACAATTGGGTAATTCCATTCCAGCTAGAACTTTAAAATCATTACAAATTTGGTTTGCCAGTGGGTCAAAGAAAAGGCAGAGTGGGCATGCTTGAATGAATTTTCTTCTTAAACAAAATAAAGATGTAAACAATTAAGAATGGTAGGCTAGACATGAAAGACAATGAATTTTCCTTCTCAATAATACTAGATACCCCATTTATGTCTTCAGAGAATCTGATGAAGTGGGAAATTTAAAGACATTCAAGGACAAAAGTACCTTCTTCAGGATGTAGCACAGGCAATGTGATATTAATTGTAGATCTGTCTTTTTTGGAATATTCTATCTTAATGTAATTTGCAATTTTGTGATGACCTATAGTCACCAGGGTACCCCTTTTCATCACTGTAGAATGGTTTACATTCTTGGAACAGTTGCTTTTTGTAAGAATTGCTGAACTGTTCTTCTTTTAAAAGTAAGTTCAGTTCCAAAATAAGCAGTGCCATCTACCCCAGGTAGAGTAGGCTTCACCTAGATACCAAACTACCTGTGAGTACTTGTTATACTTGATTAAAATATGAACTCACAATACAGAAAGTTAGTTAACATGCAACCTGTGCATTTTACATGCATAAATGGATACACTTCTAAATCTCAAATATTTAATTTTAGTAGCTTGCATTTATCCCCATATTACTCTTTACGGACTGAAACGATGTTATGTGTGACCAAATAATATGATGACTCTTTAGAATTTATTGTGCAGGAAATCTATGTTCTGACCACTCGTAGCTCCAGAACTCAGTTCCTTCTGATTTTTTTTTTTTTTGTGTGTGTGTGTGTGTTTTGTTTCTTTTTTTGTCAGAAGAGGAGTATCTTCAGACAAAGTGCTTTCAACTTCTGCATTTTTCACAGACTATTTTTGGAGAATACTTTCACCAAATAATTGTGAAATATAGTTAAAATATGATGTCCACCTTTAAACATAATATTGTTTCATGTGATTCCTCTTAGCTTGGAAAAGGAAAAGGAAAAGGAAAAGGAAAAGGAAAAGGAAAAAGCAATTACATCAAGCATTTGACACCCACTGGAAAGGAAGAACTCTCAGAATAAGGTTCCAGCTTCGCTCCCACTAAGTTTCCTAAGACAATTTCATGATCAGCTACACTGTGTGGCAATATAAGTATTTTTTTTCAGAGATTTTGATGCTATTAATCTTAGCAGTTGCTACTCACTTTGAAGAGGATTAATGCAACACTGTCTGTGCTGTGAAGATCTAAAAGTAATATTTTTTTCAGTTCACTATCCAAACAAACAAACAAAAAAAAAAACAACCTATAACATTTAGAGAAAAAAGAAATAAAAAAATCATTCTGTTAGCTGAAGTATTTTTCGCAACCCAAGTGAAGTTCTTTATTTGTTACTTAGACACTTAACCCTTTTAAATTTCAAACATCCAAAACCAAGCAATTCAAAACCACTCACTCCAAAAATATTTTCATACTTTCTAATCTCTTCTCCCTTCTCTCCTTTTTTCTTTTTTTTTTTTAATTTTTAAAGTGAAACCCGTGGAAGAGTTTCAGTACCAACTATTTATTTATAGAGTGCATTTTTCTGCACATACACTATTCACCTGGAAAATTTGATTCAGCTCTGGTCACTTGCTGCTATTCAAAGTATTATTTTGTCTAGAGACAATATTTGTTCTGTGATTCCTGCAAAGTGAGCTAGCTTCTAAAAAGAACTCATTATTATTATTGTTAGCTTTAGAAGCCTGTAGCTACACATCATACTCTTTTAAAGTATTTTCTTTCACAATCGCATCATTTTAAAAAATGTAAGATTTTATACGCTGACACAAGATTTTTGATTGAAAAATACACCCCAATGTACACTTAAAGAAGTAAATTTCTCCTTTAGTAGTGTAGAATTCTGTAGAACTGTTATTATGATGGAGGACATTTTAACAACAGGGACATGACCTATCTAATTGAGCTCTTCAGAATCCTTTAAGGCTTTATTGCAGTTGGTAAGACAAACTTGGATGTTTCCATTTTTTTTTATTTTTTTATTTTTATATCAAAGAATACCAGCTTTCCCTTTTCTTCTCCTGACTATAAGATCTTTCCCTCGGCTAGCTAATCCCACATAAAGCAGCTACCCATAATTTGATTTCCAGCCTGTATAAAGGATGTTTACATTCAAACTCAAGCTAAGGTGGATCTTTAGCTGTGTAGGAAGCATAGCTTTTTTTTCAGAGGAGCACTGCTATCTGATGATGTCAGAGGAAGGGTACAATGTTGTGAATGCGCATTTCCCCAACACTTCAAATACAATGGTCAGATACTTCAGCTGATGAAGAAGTTTTCTGAATGTCCTAGACTGACTCCATTGCTCTTGATACCTTTATCATGGATGTCTCCTAACCAGTGGGTTGGAATATGAGATTGGTAGCCCATGCTAGAGAACTATTAGATTCAATCATCTACAGACCCAGCACAGTCTCCCACACAGCGAGGAAGCCACTGGAGGGCATTAAGTGTGGTCCCAAAGTGTTTTCTAGTGGGGGTCACAGTCCTAATAGATCTTAAACATGACAACTGAAACAAAGTCATCATAGATAAGTAAATGAAGTACAAATAGAAGTACCAGTCAAATATCATAAAAATCACAATAGTTTTAAAGCTTTACACTTTCTGACATTTAAAAAATCTTTGACCCAGCATATTCTGCAGTTGGATTTTTCTGATGTTTCTAAAGGTTGTGTTTATGATATAATAAGCACAGATTTCCAATGGTTATTATCGGAAGAAAACTGTATTGCAAACAGATTTTCAAAGAATTTTTCATTTTTATGATGAATTTATCAGCAATTTTTGAAGTGTCATTTTTCAAAAACATGCTTTAGAAAGAAATAATGATTAACTTTGGATGTCTCTGCTTCAAATGAAACAAGCATACAACTGAGACAAATATATAACTAATATGGAATGGACACACACTAGTAGTACACGCTGGCTATGAGGATAGTGTTGTGCAGCAATGTCTCTTCAGTATAGCCTTGGAAAAGCTTGACATCATCAAGTTTTATTAATAATGCACTAGAAGTAGTTTTTACACATTTTAGCTGCATAGTACAAGCGTAAGTGAAAATGCCAATACTTCTTACATGTTCACGGAGAACCAATTTGTTCTGCTAGTTGTCGAACCATTGTTGTTCAATTGAAAATAGGTAAATAGACTTGGGAAGTGATGAGGTTAGGGGAAGGATGACAGAACTGCAGTCAAAGCAGTGAAGTCTGCCCATGTCAAAGCTAGCTTCAGGGACAGAAGCACAGATTGAAGAGAGATCTGTAATTCTGTACATTCACTTGGCTGTTGCTCTTACAGGTAATACTCAACAAAGGAATGTGACCATTTTTTTTAGCCTTGTGAATACATGCCCATGTTGCACAGACTGGGGCAAGATTACCCCCCAAATTAACTTTACAGCATATGTATATGTGCTCATTTATATGCCAGCCCATGTACATGTGCATAATAAAAATAAATACTTATTGAAAGAAATATTTTTCATTAGTCTTTGCCACACATAAAGAAAAATGCTTATACATCAGGAAGTACTACAGTCTCAGAATTTTGATTCACAAAATCAGCCCACATATATGTTTAAAATTATTAAGTTTATGGTCTTTCACAGGTAGACCAAAAGGGTAAGTAGTATCATTTCTTGCCGAATATTAATGAAGAGAAAGAGAGGACCAACTGTACAGGATTTACAAATAGATAATGAAATACAGCCACAGACACAAGTGTGCTTTAAAAGATAGGCTCCTGGGCATAAAGCACTATTCTGTTCACGGTGACTTGAAAAAAGCTTGTTAATTATGTAAAATGCTATTATTTTTACTACATGCACTCCTAAATTAAAAATACTTTAAGTTATTTGACTTAGGAACTTTTTTCATCGATAAAATTCCCACTTTGAATGAAATATCTGAAGTTCTAAAAGAAAAGTAAACCAAACCAGCAAATGTGAATATCTTTCACAGTATTCTTTCTCCGGACCGAAGACCAGAACAAACAAATAAATGATATGGTCTGATTGTCTATAAACTCCAACCCATTACTTTTCATAAAATCTCCTCTAGACTTTAATGAAACTAAACCAGTTCAGCCCTCAGGAAATAGAGCTGTTTGTGCAAAACAAACACACAAACAAACAAAAAACGCAAGAGCCTGAGGCTCTGTGACCAGGACTCTCTGGAAAAAGAAGCTGATGAAAAATTGAAGTTATCCTAGCAGGCAACCCTTGCTTTGTGTTGAAAAGGAAAGCAAAGGAAAAAACAGACAGTTCTTGGCAGTATGTTGTTCCTGTAGAGATGGGGAAAGAGAAGGATAAAATGTGCATTTAACTGCTAAACTTGAGCCTTAATAGAACAGAATTTTACGCCTCCTCAGAGCATACATGCACTGTGTCCAGCAATGACTAATCTCTGGACTTCCATCAGCATACAAAAAATAATGAACTGGCAAACTGCAATCTAGGGAGAGACATATCTTCCTACCTTCTGCTTAGTACTACCTGAATACCTGAAAATTTGATTAGAATAATTCTCTTCAGCATTAAGCAGTTGAGCTCATTTTACACAATACTGTCTTACAAAGATGTGAAATCAGATGTTGCTTTGTTACCACATTGCCCAAAACTGGCCGTTCTTCATTTATTTGACGAAGACTCAGGATGCAACTGATTAGCAGTTCTGGATTGCAGTCCCAAGTGCTGAGTTCAGCAAGGAGAAAACCATGAAGGGAGGGCCGGTGCTGATAAATCATAAAGCCCTCAAGATGATGTTAAGGGCAAGAAGTTGACATATTTGGGAGGAAGGGAAAGTGTCTTTCTGGGAAAGTGAACACATTCTTTTTCAGAGGAGAAGTTCTAACAAAATGACTACTCATAAAGAAAAGTTATGGAAACTTCAATTTTGGCAAGCCTACAAATGATAGAGCTGATTTAGGCAAAACCTTTGAGAGCTAGAGTATGTGGTAGTAAGTAGACTGATTGTCCTTTTGATACCTGTGGAAATGCTGGCAGATCCTGGTTTTGTATTTGCGTAATATATGCCTGTAATTTCAAAAAAGTTTATCAAGAAAGGAAAATTATCTTCTGACATTTTCTATAGATAGGGGGAAAGCATTTATGCTTTTTCAAACAAGACACAAAGGACAAAAGAAATTTTTCTCCTATTTTCCAGAAACACAGGCATGATAGGCCCAATTTATTTAATACATGACATGTTGGATGCTCCAGGCTGCATCCACAGAAACAGATAAAGGCATGTCCTCCACAGATTTAATGAATGGGAATCCCTGCCCCTGGCTAATATAAATTGTGCTCATTGGTGGGTAATTCTATTGACTACAGTCCATCTACATTTACACACGAGTTTTCAGCAAAGTAGCATAAATCATTCATCAAAAGCCAGACATAACCCAGTATTTCTTTAAGTTATATGATTCATGATTTTTGTTTGGCTTTTCTATATCTTATCCAGATGTTCCTTAGGAGCGCTTTTCTATCCTGTGACATAGAATCATTTTGTGATAAATTTACACGTTATTATTCAGAATGATTTCCTTAACCAAAAAGAAAAGTAATTTTTATACATTTTTATATCTAACACATACTTTTTCATAAGGTATTCTGAGTTGACCACACAGCTGATTTCTGTAAAGAAAAGTCTGTAAGACAGTGTCTTGTATATCTTTGGTTACTATTTTATAGGAGAGAACTTCTAAAACTAATAATAATAATAATAATAAAGGTAGCGCTTACTATAAAAGGTGGAAAGAAATGATCTGTCCTCTACATTTATCATACTGATATGTATATATGACTGGTGGCTAGGGATGGGAAAGCATAGCGGAAGGGACAGACACTATTCATCTATATTTTTATAGAGGCCAGGAGCAGCCTAAAACAGGCATGTCCAACCTGCAGCTCATGGGTCACATCATGCAGCCCAGGACAGCTAGTAATGCAACCTGCCTCCTGCCACCATGCCATCATGGTGGCAGCTCTTCCCTGCCAAGCGGCCTGGCCCAGCCCTGGGTGCACACTCATAAGAAACCAAATGACCAGTGTGCTATTAACGCTGTCTCAGCTGAAACCAGGACAAGCGGAGCGCACAGTGCAGTGCTAACTCCGCCATCACACCTGTCACACACACTCAGTTGAACTGAAACTTGTGTGTATTACATGTTACATGCATTGTTCCTCTTGCTGAGTAAAATGCAGTGACTACTGATAACAATATTTCAACCTATCTAATGTCATCTTAAGAGAAAACAGAATCAAAAAAAAAAAGAAAAAATGTGGATGAATGCTTTTTTGTTGAGACAAATAACATGGCACTATGCTTAATTTGTAAGGAAATCATGTCAGTTTTCAAAGATAACAATTTAAAAAGACACTGTGCAAAAATACGCTGCCAAATTCAATGCATATCAAAGAATATTTTGTAAAGACAAAATAGCAAGACTGAAAAAAGTCTGTCATCTCAACATTTTTTTTTTGCAAAGTTACCACTCTAAGAGATTCTATTACAAAAGTTAGTTATGTGGTAGCAATTCTAATTGCAAAAAAATCAAAACCATTTACTGATGGTGAGTTTATCAAGCAATGTATGGAAAGCATAGCAGTTATAAGTTGTCCTGACAAAAAAATGGAATTTTCTAAAATCAGTTTGTCTCACCAGTCTATAGGCAGATGAACTGAAGAAACAGGAAAATCTATCAAAGAAATATGGAGAGTAAAGCTGCTAATTTCAAATTTTATGATTTGGTGATAGATTAAATTACACATGCTATAGATACAGCTCAACTTGCCATTTTTGTTATAGGTATTGATAATTAATATAATATCGCTGAAGAAATTGCTTCTTTGGTGCCATTAAAAGACACAGCTAAATGTCTTGGTTTGTATGAAGCAGTAAAAATTACATTAAAACAATTTTCTTCAACCTTCATCAACATATCTGTTATATCTACTGATAGCATCCTGGCAATGGTAGGTAAAAACAAGGGACTTAGAAAATTGGTAGAATACAATGCATCTGCCTCTAGTAACTCACTTTTGATGAAATATCACTGCATCGTATATCAAGAAAATGTATGCACAAAAGTTTTAGAAGTGGATAATGTCACGTAAATCATCATCAAAGCTGTGAACTTCATAAGGCCCAAGGGATTGAATCATCGCCAANAAAGCTGTGAACTTCATAAGGCCCAAGGGATTGAATCATCGCCAATTCCAGGAGTTCCTTAAAAGTATGGATGCTGATTATGGGGACATCATTTACTTTTCTAAAGTAAGGTGGCTAAGTTGGGGTAAAATGATAAAAAGATTTTAAGATTTGTGAAATGAAATCAAGTCATTTATGGAATCTGTGGGAGAATTTCTGCACAACAACGGACATGTGAGCAATCCAGTAACTGTGGACAATGTACAAGTCTAAACAGAGATGATTGGTATGAAAACAATGCTGGGGTCCGTGTGAAGATCAAGCTTAGTTCCGAGGCACGTGTCGAAGACAAGGACAGAAGACAGCCAAACAACAAGAACATCCTGAGAAAAGAACGGCTCCCGTGTGAACACAAGAACTGTTTTCTTAATAACATTTCATTTCCCAACAGCTGTCAATAACCAATTAGAATTAGACTGCTAACGTGTGTTTTACCGTCTTTAACCAATCACTAATAGCCGTGTGTCTCTAGCAAGATAGCAAATAGTTATAAAAGAATCTGTGTGAGCTCAATAAATTGGCATTCACTTGATCATATTGATCGTATAGTGTTTGTTCGAGCCTTCGC
>WBMW01000124.1:89521-195160 GCA_013396635.1 Penelope pileata
ATAGAATCATTTTGTGATAAATTTACACGTTATTATTCAGAATGATTTCCTTAACCAAAAAGAAAAGTAATTTTTATACATTTTTATATCTAACACATACTTTTTCATAAGGTATTCTGAGTTGACCACACAGCTGATTTCTGTAAAGAAAAGTCTGTAAGACAGTGTCTTGTATATCTTTGGTTACTATTTTATAGGAGAGAACTTCTAAAACTAATAATAATAATAATAATAAAGGTAGCGCTTACTATAAAAGGTGGAAAGAAATGATCTGTCCTCTACATTTATCATACTGATATGTATATATGACTGGTGGCTAGGGATGGGAAAGCATAGCGGAAGGGACAGACACTATTCATCTATATTTTTATAGAGGCCAGGAGCAGCCTAAAACAGGCATGTCCAACCTGCAGCTCATGGGTCACATCATGCAGCCCAGGACAGCTAGTAATGCAACCTGCCTCCTGCCACCATGCCATCATGGTGGCAGCTCTTCCCTGCCAAGCGGCCTGGCCCAGCCCTGGGTGCACACTCATAAGAAACCAAATGACCAGTGTGCTATTAACGCTGTCTCAGCTGAAACCAGGACAAGCGGAGCGCACAGTGCAGTGCTAACTCCGCCATCACACCTGTCACACACACTCAGTTGAACTGAAACTTGTGTGTATTACATGTTACATGCATTGTTCCTCTTGCTGAGTAAAATGCAGTGACTACTGATAACAATATTTCAACCTATCTAATGTCATCTTAAGAGAAAACAGAATCAAAAAAAAAAAGAAAAAATGTGGATGAATGCTTTTTTGTTGAGACAAATAACATGGCACTATGCTTAATTTGTAAGGAAATCATGTCAGTTTTCAAAGATAACAATTTAAAAAGACACTGTGCAAAAATACGCTGCCAAATTCAATGCATATCAAAGAATATTTTGTAAAGACAAAATAGCAAGACTGAAAAAAGTCTGTCATCTCAACATTTTTTTTTTGCAAAGTTACCACTCTAAGAGATTCTATTACAAAAGTTAGTTATGTGGTAGCAATTCTAATTGCAAAAAAATCAAAACCATTTACTGATGGTGAGTTTATCAAGCAATGTATGGAAAGCATAGCAGTTATAAGTTGTCCTGACAAAAAAATGGAATTTTCTAAAATCAGTTTGTCTCACCAGTCTATAGGCAGATGAACTGAAGAAACAGGAAAATCTATCAAAGAAATATGGAGAGTAAAGCTGCTAATTTCAAATTTTATGATTTGGTGATAGATTAAATTACACATGCTATAGATACAGCTCAACTTGCCATTTTTGTTATAGGTATTGATAATTAATATAATATCGCTGAAGAAATTGCTTCTTTGGTGCCATTAAAAGACACAGCTAAATGTCTTGGTTTGTATGAAGCAGTAAAAATTACATTAAAACAATTTTCTTCAACCTTCATCAACATATCTGTTATATCTACTGATAGCATCCTGGCAATGGTAGGTAAAAACAAGGGACTTAGAAAATTGGTAGAATACAATGCATCTGCCTCTAGTAACTCACTTTTGATGAAATATCACTGCATCGTATATCAAGAAAATGTATGCACAAAAGTTTTAGAAGTGGATAATGTCACGTAAATCATCATCAAAGCTGTGAACTTCATAAGGCCCAAGGGATTGAATCATCGCCAATTCCAGGAGTTCCTTAAAAGTATGGATGCTGATTATGGGGACATCATTTACTTTTCTAAAGTAAGGTGGCTAAGTTGGGGTAAAATGATAAAAAGATTTTAAGATTTGTGAAATGAAATCAAGTCATTTATGGAATCTGTGGGAGAATTTCTGCACAACAACGGACATGTGAGCAATCCAGCAACTGTGGACAATGTACAAGTCTAAACAGAGATGATTGGTATGAAAACAACGCTGGGGTCCGTGTGAAGATCAAGCTTAGTTCCGAGGCACGTGTCGAAGACAAGGACAGAAGACAGCCAAACAACAAGAACATCCTGAGAAAAGAACGGCTCCCGTGTGAACACAAGAACTGTTTTCTTAATAACATTTCACTTCCCAACAGCTGTCAATAACCAATTAGAATTAGACTGCTAACGTGTGTTTTACCGTCTTTAACCAATCACTAATAGCCGTGTGTCTCTAGCAAGATAGCAAATAGTTATAAAAGAATCTGTGTGAGCTCAATAAATTGGCATTCACTTGATCATATTGATCGTATAGTGTTTGTTCGAGCCTTCGCGTCGCAACAGGAATCAAAAGAAAAATTTGTGCCAGAAGTTGAAGAAGAAAAATAGCTCACTGATTCAGCATTTTTGGTGGCTTTGACTGCTCATTGAAATGAGTTAAACATGTGTCTTCAAGGTGAAAATCAGCTTATCTGTGCTGTTTTAAACCTCTTGAACTGAAACTTACATTATGACAAGCTCAGGCTATGGTAAATAATTTTATGAATTTTGATACATTGGCTAAACACAGTCCCGTGAACAGTGAAAAACATGCAGCCTTGCTTTTCACTTTGATAAAAGAATTTGAGAATAAGTTTCAAGATTGCTGAAAAATCATAATTTTTCTGTGTAATTACAACTTCTTTTTCAGTCAACATAAATACATTACCTGCAAATTTTCAAATANGATGAAATATCACTGCATCGTATATCAAGAAAATGTATGCACAAAAGTTTTAGAAGTGGATAATGTCACGTAAATCATCATCAAAGCTGTGAACTTCATAAGGCCCAAGGGATTGAATCATCGCCAATNTTTTTATAAAACCTGTCTTACCAGAGATAAATATCCTTCACTTCACATCTTATTTATATCAGCACTTTTTGGCAGTACATATATTTGTGAACAACTATTTTCAAGGATGAAGTACAGGAAGAATAAAATTTCATCAAAAATCTCTGATGAACACCTTAAGAATTTACTAAGAATTGCAATCACTACCATCAAATCAGACTGATGATTAGTTTCATAAAAACAAGGTCAAACATCCCAAAAGTTTTACGGGTTTGTTACTCTTCTTAATGTTTTAATAAGGAATTTTAAAAAATAAAATAAGTTTTACAGGTCTAATACAAAAACAAGGCTCCTCAACCATTTTAGTTCACTCAATTCAAACACTATCCTATTCATCTACTTCCGTACTAAAGCGCTTGAGAAAAAAATCAAGCCTTGGGCATAATACACTAAAACTGTCACTCCAAAGGAAAAAAAAGTCTCAGTTGACATGTCGTATCTTTAAGCCTCCCTCTGCTACAAAGACAAAACAAAACAGAAGACTAACTTTGGTTCTGCTAAGCAGCATGGTTATTTGAGAGATACTAAAAGCAAATGCATTTCTTGAAGTATTGCCACCAGGCCTTGAAACCACAATACCACAGAATACAGTATCAAGAGGAGAAAAATTACTGTGCAGACTTTTCTGATAATCCATATAGATCAGAAGGATCACAATTACACAGCTTCATAATGTTCACTCTTGCTATTATCATTCCAGATGTTATTGAGTATGTTGTATAAGGAAGTACTTGCTCTGATCCTTTCAATTTATTGCACTGCTTTTCTTTGGTGATTTGGGGTGAAGTTAGAATAATCATCATATTATGTTTCATGTTCCTAATACTTTTATTACTTTTTATTTCAAATTAAAATAGAAAACTAATCCACTCAATTTGGGCAATAGACTTTTTTTTTTTTTAACTGAATTGTATATCAAATACTTCAAGTGATTATTTGATATGTTTTTATTACCAGAGATGAGAAAGTCTCCCCCCTCAAAACTTTTGAATTTTAATAAATTTGATATATTAGTCTGATCAAAAGAACCTTACATTATCTGGGAAGCTAATAGGGCAGGGCAAGCACAAAGAGCTTTCAGTGGAGCTGTGTGTTGACAAGACAGATCTCTCTCCCATCTCTCTACTGCTACAGTGGAGGGAGCCTAACATACTCTAATCATTGTTACTGTTCATAAACTTTAATCATCTACTGTCCTTACTCTAATCATCTTTACTGTCCGTCATACTGTCCATACCTTACAATAAATTTCCAAGAAAATGGAATTATATTAAACCTGTGAAGTGATTGACCAACTGTCAGATTGCTATAAAAATGCAAGGATTTGCAAAGCCACAGACTAACCCCTATCCTGCAAATAATTCTACATATATTTAACTATTCAAACCCCTCCCATTAGTGTAACGACATCAGAAAAGTTAATTCTTTTTTAATTCATGAATGCAGAAGTAGTGTCCCTCTCTTATTCACATGACTCTATCTGACTAGATACTCAAAAGATTCCATAACAGTGAGTTTTAAACAAAGAAAATTGCTATTCTACTGAAAAGGAACACAAATTTAAACAAGGGTTCTCACTTTGAAGGATAAATCAAATCCTCAAGTACTTGGCCCACATGACAATGCACAGAAGACAATTAATTTACAATTATTTGCACATTCCACAATTTGGCACCTTTTTTTTTTTTTTTTTTACAAAACGAAATGAAAACACGTGACACCAAGATGTACTGCATAAGAAGAGAAATGCATCCTGAAACTTTTTATCTAAGATGAAAACGAAGTAACTCTAAGCATATCACCGAAGATGTACTGAGACTTCTATATCTTCTTTTTGATGTCACATCTTTAAAAAATGAATGGGATTACTCCAGAGACAAAAATAAACTTCTTGGATCTAGGCATGGCATTAAAGAAAGAATAAACTTACTGAAAAAACCAGAGTGTTGAGGAAAAGAGGGTCATCTCTGTCCTACCATAACTTCAGTGACTAAAGCAGAGTTACAGTGGGTATTAGTTTGAGCTGTAATATTGAAGAACGACTATTGCTGTTATTGAATCTGTTAGAGGTATCAAATCATGCAATGAGGAAATTTCATATGTAAGCCTCTAAGAAACCTGAAACCAAACACAGCTTGCCTGTATAAGAGTTACATTCCAAAGTCTACACTCATGCCAGTTTTGCAGATCTGGAAATGCAACTAAACATAAATCACCTGATTCACAGTAGAGTGTTTTGGGTGTGTTAACCTGAAACTCTTGCGAAAATTTTAGCAGGTGTGGGCCAAGTCTTGATAAAATTTAATGTTTCCACATCCTTCATCTGCCCCAAATCACTCATGCTTGCACAGTACTTGTATCAACATATATGCATTAAGCTGGGACCTTTCACTTTCTACTCTTTTACCCCAAACACTGAGTATCTCTAGCTTCACAGACGGATTGCCTTCATTTGCACAATACAAAAAAAATAATAAAAAAAAAGATTTAGTATCTAAGAAAAGACTTCAAAAACCTGTATTTCTGGCTATTCTGTTTCACATATATTTGGGAAGAATATGTGTTAATCTTGTCTGGATAGACAGAATTTAAATAGGGAGTGTCAGCATTGCTTTATTATATTCTTCAGACAGCTAAATTATACTTAAAATGTATTAAGAAGACCACACAGCTGTTTGTTGTTGCTATGTAAATTCTGTTGCTACCACATGTAAAAAATAATAAAAATAAGAATCTACATTTTATTTCTCACTTAAACTACCATTTTAGTTCATAGCATTAATAGAAATGTTATGAAGTGCTTAAAGTTGCAACTGCAGTGAGGACATGAAACAAAGTAATATAGAATTCACAGTTAGCTTGCTTCACTGTGCATTGTCTGACACTGATTTTAGTAGAGCATTACAAGGCAAAGACTGGCTGTTCTACTAAGTCTACAGACTCAGAATACCAAGGCTGGTGGAGACTCAAGAACAGCAAAAGGAGACTGAGCAAGTCAGTAGTCATAACTGTTGTAATTCAGAGTCCAAAGGTTTGAAATGAATAAGTCACTTGGTCTTACAAGTGTAAGCTCAGAACTTAGCTCCCACCAGAATATCTCTTTCTCGTATCAGTAAGACTCTTCAGTGTTTCCCTACAACTTTCACTGCAGATAAAGACAAGTCATGATGGATCTCCTGCTCCAGGATAGCTCCCCTCATTTTTTGGAACCAAGTGCAACACAATAGTTTGGGCCAAAACTGATTTATATCAGGATTAACAAAGAATTATATGAGTATAAACAGGATGCTGCAGTCAATCGCCTTTAGGTGCCCAACTCCAAACTACAAAATACGGAGAAAAAAAAGATCTCTACGTAGGGCAAGATGAGAGTTTGGAATTTAAAAAGGATAAATCAGAAAACTCCAGAAATCTATTTTATATGAAATGCTCCCATCTGTTTCCAGAAATTGTCGTCACTGGTTGGGGCATGTGGAGGGCACCTCCACTTGCATAGGAATCAGAATTGAAATCTGTTCCTGTCAATTTAGCCACATAATTTTTTTATTTTTGAAGCTGTGAAACAGAAAATCAAAGACTGTAAATTCTTTGAATATGTATATTATACATACACACATATGTATGTGTAATTGCATATTATACATGTATTATATATGAATACATATATATCTAGAATTCCAATACAGAAATACTCTGACAGGTACATGAGTGAAGAAACGTCTCTTCAGAGGAGTATGAAACAAAGACTCTACAGCTATGTCCCTTAATCCTCTCTTCTGCTAGTTTCTGATACAAATGCTTATCTTTAAATACTGCTCTTTTAATTTATTGTGCTGCCAAATACCATTAATAGAAGGGAAAGACAAATTCCAGTTATTTTCTTCCAAATTGGATCTGATTTAGTCTCCAGCCTTAAAGAGGAAATAAAGGCAGACTGTTCCATAAATTTTGTGCCAATATTTTTCTCTAGGACTACAATCTATACCTGTACTGGAGACAGAAAGTTATTAATCTTATCCTTTTATTTTTAAAGCCCAAAAGACAACTGCTAGATAGCACGTTGGTGATAAGTTTGCCAATTAACACAATTTCAAGATTCCTTGTTCTCACTGAGACCCAGGCAGAGGTTAGCATGAGATATTTCTTAGAGGGCTACATCACACTGAAGCAGCATGTAACACAACATATGTTTGTACACACCTGAGGGGATTAGAAATCTTCTAATTTTTTCCATGAAAATCTATTTTTTCAACTCAAGTTACTGCTTTTATTTAAACTGCAAGGGTAATAATATCTTATGAGACATTATTTAGTACAGGATTTTATCTCTTTTCCCCTAAAATTCACTAAAAATTTCAAACTCACTGTTTATTATAATAGCTTAATGTTACACGGCCCTTCCAAAGTGACATATTCAAAAGTCAAACCAACATTCTAATTACAAATTGTTTCTTTGTCTTTAGAAATTCTTACCCATATATGAATTTAATAAATGTCCATTGAACAGCTTCAGGCACACAACTGGCAATATTAATATCTTAGAGACTTCACCCAAATACAGTTTCTTCTGGTGAAGCTTCAAACCTACAAAAATTATATCTTGGTATGATTTGTGGCCATAAACTTCAGCAGAGCTGTATGAAGTGATGCTCTAAGAAAAATGTTAAGCTTCCTCTGCTTTGGTAGAGGAGAGCAAGAGGGACCCTTACTGTTGTAGCTGCACTCATCCAGTGTAGAGCCAGTCAAATGGAGAAAAATGACCATAAACTACTAAGCTTCTCATTGAATTTTCCTGATCTCTTTAATGGAATTGCCAATAACATGTCTTATTGAGAAAAAAGTATTCCAGTTCAAGAAATCACTTGAGAAGTTGCCCCCTTGAAACTCAATAGAATTATAATAGGACTGTCGTGAGTACACCTCAACCTATAAACAGACACAAACTCCTCAAAAATATAAATCTAAAAAGGAAAATCATGGTAACTTTAAGATATGTATATATATTTAATAAGAATAGAAATTAAAATAGACAGGGAAGTATGGAGCTAAATTGTTCAGTTGACTTGAGAAGAGTTTCATAGTATCATTATTGGTCTTAATGACTTGCTAACAGAAATTAGTAAGAGTAATAGGGACTATATTTTGTTTTCAGTTGAGAACTGCTTGCTGACTTATGGAAAGAAGGCTGGTGGTTTTAAATCATTTCCTGAAAAACAAGAAAATCAGTATAGCTTTATTTGGAAAAACAAGAAAACCAGTATAGCTTTCATTGGCTATTAATTCCTAGGCCTTTCTACAGAACCAAAGCTCAGATGAGCACAGGAATTGATGGAATCTTCCATCACAGATCTGCAGAGCCCTTCTATCACAAGGTGTCCTGCAGCAGTGCATTTTCTCCTGCAGGTACATCTTCCCGTAAGTGGGTCTCCTCATGCAACATGTCAGGGAAATTCAAGTTGTCCAACTATCTCGTCTTGTGTTCTCACAATATTGTGCCTCTTCTCACAAATAGACAGAAAACAATTGTTTGAGCAGAAACTGCTAAGTAAAACTTCCCCTCACACACCTCCAGCTTGATCACAAAACATATGGCTCCTGGACATGACAGCATCTCCCACTCCAAATCTGCTGCCCAAGCATCTGTCAAGTTCTGACTATGCTGTTTATTTAAGACTTTTAAAGAGCATTTAATTCACATTTGAAGTTATAGGAGATATTAAACAGAATGGTTACAAATTATTACCTTAAACTAGGTCTAATTTTATATTTCCAGCACAGTTGAAACTGTTATTTTACTGGGGGACATGGAAGTTTCTCAGTATGTTAGGTCCAGTGACTGAGATCGAGTTCAAGTAAATCTATTAACAGTCCAACACTTTCCACAGTTCATTATAAATAATTATTACTTTCTGAATATTTCCTCCTTCACTGTGAAGAGCAGATCTTTCTCAGTAACAATATCAGTGAGGAAAGCCCAATTTTTGCTGAAAGATTCTTGAACTTATATGAGATATTTTTAGAACAGCTAGCAGCTGCCATATATATGTATCAACAAATTTCAAAAACAGCCCAACTTCTTTCAGACAAGCTAACAACATTACTTCAAGTTCCATACGTTATTTACTAGAAGTTAGCTACACAGATGGAAGAACCTGAAAAGCTGACAACTTGGAAAAGGTTATTTACTACTGTAAATATTCTCTAACAACATTAGCCATTTATTACTGTGAGCTTCCTAAAACAGGCTAATAATTTAGAATTAACATTATTTCTTTTTATCTTTGTGATTTTGCAGATATTAGCTCAGCTGGGTTCTCTCAAATCGATATTTGATATAAAATATTCATAATTCATTTGACTATATTGTAAGGTCAGATGGCACTATTTCTGTTTCTAGTCTGGATGAATCTAAAGTGAGCTTTGTATTGCCAAAAAATATGCTGCCATAGCTTTTAATATAAAAACTAATTTAATAAATTACAGTAAAACATCAAGTAATTGTTCTTTTTTGTGAATACATCTGTGAAGAAATATTCCTACAAGAAAAGCATAGAAAGCCTACACAAATCACATGAACATAGTTAAAACAAGTTGAGGAATGTTTTAGGTGTCTTAATTATTATTTTTCTTTTAAAGCTAAGTATTATATGGCTGCTGTGTAATTCTGTGCTGCTTTTCCTCACTGTGTGGACAGTTTTTGATTTATTTGACTTAGAATAACTAAAATCAGGACACAGTACAATAAGCAATAACATTTATGCTCTATACCTATATTACCTTCTTAAATTCTACAGAGTTGTCTGCACATCCACAGCAACATATAATGTCATTGTCCATTGCCCTCACAAGGTTAATTTCAGGCTATTTACATAAATTTTCTTCTCTACATGCTGATGTTAGCATGTGATGACAATTTTGCTTCAAGGTAGTCACTAAGGCCAAAACGGAGCAGTTTTGCTCAGTCATCACAGGGTGTTCATGTGGAGTAGTGCTGCTAGTTCCATTCTGCTGCAGCACCAGCACACCACAGGGGTTTTTACCTGCTGCTTGCCTGCCTTCCTCTGGCAGCAGAGTTTATATACATTTTAGAAGCTCTAAGGGCTTCCGCAATTGCATTTCAATTGTATCTATTTTTTCAAATAGGTCTCAAATGTTAATTTGATTTTGTTTTGCTTTCAGTCTTTCACTGTTTGTTTTACTAAATTCACAGTAAGATCATTTATGTGAATGCCCATATCTGCACGGTTATTTATTGTGTAGCAGTACTCTTGTTTGACTGATTCTTTTTACCTTGAAAATCTGTTTGGAAGGTAATCTACTGAATGCACAGTTAGTGTAGAACTAAATACCAAAACGCTAATACGAAGGGTATTCTCATGAACATTGACCTGACGATAGGCAGGCATTTCTTGAAGGCAATGTGCTTTCTATCCATCATATCCAAAGAGATGCAGATGTACAGCTGCTATTGAACTCCCAGGAATCCAAATGGTGGGCTGTTAATTACCATTGAGGAGATTTGTCAGCTGTACCCAAGCAAAAGGTTATACTTGATGTTCCATACAAATATTGCTAAGTACTAACAAAAAAAAAAAAAAAAAAAGAGAGAGAGAAAAGGAAAAAGCACTGGGCATCTATAAAAAGACTAAAATTTGTAACTTTCACTCAGTTGTAAGGAAAAATTTAATTCACAATCTTTCTTAGTAAAGAAAGAAATGGAACAACCATGCTGTGTGGACCAATTCAATTTACAAGTACTCACTGCTTCTAAGAATTAAGCCAACAGAAATTAAATGCATTACGACGAGTGCCCTAGCACTGCATGTGGAGTGGAGGACTAAATAACCAGTTTTACAAGGTAGACAGACTGCGGCCAGGACTGGCAAGACAAACGTTTGTAAATGATTACATAATGTCTTAAATGCTAAAAGCATGTAAGGATACTAGAAAAAAAAGCAACAACAACAAAAACACTTTGATGGCTTTACAGAACCAATATTATTGTGGCTGCCATGCCTTCAGACAGAGAGACAGACAAAAAGGGAAAGGATTTAAATATAGTTTCCTTCACATCATTTCATAGCCTGCTTGACTTGTTAGAATCTAGCCTTTATAAACGCAGCAAGGTAGGTTAGGTAAACCTCCATGTGTGCCTGTTTATTTTTCCTTCTTAAAGAAATAAAATCAGCTACCAAAAATAACAGATGCTGCATGAAGGGATGAAGCAAAGGTTTGTTGCCTCTTTTTTTTTCCATGCCACCTAGAAGCAGGCAAGCTCTTTTAACTTTCACTTCTGAAAAATTTGCTGCTTACAGCAGTGTTGCTTACTAGAAATAACAGAAAAACAAAGGAGCAGTGTGCTTGCTATGCAATAGTCACATATATGGCAAATGAAATGCTCCTGAAACGTGGCTGGTTTTGACAAGAGGTGAGTGGATTGGATTTCACAGGTAAATACCAGCAGACAAAAATTAATTTGCTAAACAATGCACGGTAAAGACAGTAGAGCCTCATGTTGCTACTGAAATATGACTTAGCCCTACAAGAAGAGCATTGATACTGCTTGCAGTGCCAACCAAGACTTACTCCCTCCCCACTTCCCCTTCCTCCTTGTGCATTTAGCAGCTGCAGATCTTGCAAGGCTACGTGTGTTTTTGCCTTTTTTTTTTTTTTCCTCCATTCAGTATTGATCCCTAACCCAATGATGGGTAAACGTATTGGAAAACATGGCCATTATCTCCCTCCATCTTCATAACTTACTACACTCCATAGTAAACAAACCGAGTAAACAAGGTCAACAAGAACAAAAGAAGCTGAGAAAAATTTTGTGGCTTTCATTTTGAGTGAACTGTCCACCTACTTTTTCAATTACAGTACAAAGGTAAATAAATAAAAGAACCACTATGAAGTAATAACCAAAAAGGAAATGAAGTCTATTTTTTTCCCTTTGTTCTTCAGAAAGCAGTTTTTATTATTCAGAGACATTCTTCTAACATAAGCCCAATTTCTAGACTAAATTCTTTTCTCAAGTAGAGAACTGGGAAAGAAACTGACAGTTTGCATTGTAAGAAACAGAACACATTAACAATACACAGCATAAAAATTACTAATATCAGCCAAAGCCCTCTGAAATCCTAAGCATATGCTAAAATTTCAAATGGCCATACTTAAAGTAAGCAGACATTCCAAATTAATCTCACTTTTGTATCTCCTATAACTGCTTCAGAGATGAAGATACTATATGTTACCAAAACCCAGACACTTTTCAAATTTTACTTGAAAAGCAAGTGGCACATAATGGTATTAAGTCAGCAGGGACTATAAAATAGAGTAAATTAGTTATCTGGGTAATAGAGCCAAGACCTGATCCTATAATGATGAGAGAATTTCCCATGATTTCGAAACAACTGGTTCCATCAGCTAGCTGAGTTATTAAAAGTAAATAAAAAATATTTCTCAAACTCCATTTTCTTGAAATACCTATGAACCTTGCCAAAGCAGGAGAGAGTGAAAGAGAGGTGGGGAGGTGGAGAGAGAATGAGCGTGCATTTGCTTAAATGCTCTAGGTAAGGACTCAAAATGTCTTACCTTTTTCTCAAACCTAAAGAAGTATTAAATGGATATAATTTCAAAGCATTAAAAGAGACAGGATCATATTGTCAGAGATATTAACATGAGGCAAGAGTGTTTAATAACTGAAGTTTGATAAAGTCTTTCCTTACAATTCTAATTTCAAATTGCAGTTACATTTTCTTATTTCAAATCTGATCCAGACCCTTGCCAACTTCTTTACACTCTCATACCATGCTTATGATCAGAGATCACTGCACATATGTACAAAGAAAAAGAAATTGTTCAAGAGGAACACGTTCATGAGCATCAGATTGATGAACTGAAAGAAGTGATCAACAAAGCAGGCAAAGAGGTCTAAATATATAGGAATACACCAATAATGTAGCTTCATGGAAAAGATTTTTCACCCCTACATGGACTTTGCAGGAACATATTGCTAAAAGCAGTGAGAATGAAGGCTGACTTACAGAATTTGTCTTGGAGATGTAATGGTGTAACACTACACAGAGCAAAGCTTCTTCCCTCATTCAGCCCCAGAAACTTGATTCAAGTACAATCTCAGACACTTCAGGCTTTGGTATTTCTAGTCAATCTCTTTTGCAGCACTTTCTCTGAATGCTACCAATCAGGTATGCAATTTCTAAAACTAATCTTTGCAGTATATTATATGTAATAATCCCTTTTTAAAACTAAAGGCCTTATGACCCTCACTGAATTTCAAGAATTTTTCATGATCTAATACCAAATTGAAATGTTTCCTTTATCAAGTTCAAATCTATTTCTTCTTTTTGAAGAATTATCATTTTGTTTGGTATAATGAGGTGCAATTTAAAAAGCATTCTTGTTACCTGATTAATGTTTTAGTAACTGCAAGAATTTGTAAGACTACCATCAGATTATGAAACAAAATCCAAATAATATGGAATGATATTTGCCCACAGGCATCAAGATGTAGAAGCCATAAAACTTGGAGATAATTCTGCACTCAATCACTTTATTATAAAATACTTTATAGAAATAATTTATATGAGCTATCATTCAGAGAAAAAAGTTGAAAAAGGATAGAAGCATGACAGAAAATTTTTAAAATATAGTTATAACTTAATATTTTGTTTCTTAATAGAAATAAGATATTTGTTGAGAAGGGTGGAAGAAGAGATTTCACCATCACCCCAGTTAAAACATGAATGGACAGATGTACATTCACATGTGTGCATGTGCATACACTTTTTTCTTAAAAGTTCTTCAGCTGAATTAATTGTGACCTATTCTTCACTAACGAAGCCATAAACTATTACTTGTGATTTTGGTTTTGTAGCAGTTATACCGCCCACAAAAAGGGTAACACTGTCAGTTGTTTTTTTGTGAAATGGCATAACACCCTTTATTTATGGCAACATATTGGATATATTTATTGATATTTAAAATGAACAGTTTCTGAGACAGAATCTAGAAGGGTATAAGAACAGTTCCTGTAATTTTCAATAGGATTTTTTTTAATTCTTATTATTATGTATATTTGCATTAATCATTATTCAGTGCTTCAAGATATGAACGTCACTACCCAGGAAGCTGTAAAGTTCCAAGTATAAACATAAGGCTCCCACAGATTTCTATCTCCTATACACTGGCTTGCTCAGCTGAATTCTTCTGTCACTTTCAACATCCATTCCACAATTACTACACTTTCTTACTGCAGATGGCTGATGATAAAATAGAGTACAGTTCATAATCCAGTATCTGCATTTCTCAAAACATTTTAAAAGCATAGCGTTATCATCACTGATTCATTCTGCCTTAAATGAAGACAAACAGAAATGCAATGAGAAAGGCCTCTGCAGCGTCTAACCTAGAAGAAAATATAACCGCCTAAAACCAAACAAGCAACAACCAAATACTTCCACTAAAACTGCTGAAATGGGTTATTTTGGTTGTCTGATTTGAACGTGTGTTTTCTTTGAAGAGGTGATGAGATTTGGGGTATGGGGTATATTTTCTTCCATGACTCATCCAGAATGAATCTCTTCTACAAGAAAGTGTTCCAGAAATAAAAAGTGATACTCAGAATAGTAGCATGTATGTAGATGAATTACTACACTCTACAACATTGGCTGGAAAAAACCCACTGAAAATGAAAACACTCAATATGCAAAAAGAAAGATGATGGCACTTTCAAGCAAAATTTGGTTGTCTTAGTGAGTTCTATTTTATCCCATAGGATATTCGTTTCTACTCCAATATATTAGATTTCACATATAATGTGAATGGAAACATTAAGCACAGAAGTTACTTAAACTAGCAGTTTGTCCGTAGTGGTAAGGAAAAAACAAACAAGACGGTTTTAGGAACTCACTGTCACTGTACAAGGATCCATTCTCTTTTTGTATTTTTATGTTTTAAATTTTAAGAATTTTTGTTGTTTGTGTTTCCTCAGTAAGAACAAGGTTTTGTGATGTGGGGGGAGGTGTTCCGGTGGTGTGCAAGATTGCCTTTGTTCCCAGCTCCGTTAGGTGCTTACTGAGCTTTCAGGAACAGTGCTTGCTGTCCCATAACTGCAATATCACTACAGCGTCTCCTCCAGCAGGCGACTATCACATACCATGGTGGTGTACAGCAAGCACCAAAAGCTCTTCCCTCTCCCCATCAAAATCCTGAACAGAGTAACTATCCATCCAGCCTTGCCCCAGCAGAGAGGCCTTCACACTCGTAGACAAGCCAGCTCCATCCAGCAGCGGGAGCAACATACCACGCTGGCAAGGTGGCCGAGCCAAGGCAGCGGCGGCCATGGGACCTTTTATGGTAGAAGCGGCAGCATCCAGTTACGTATACACCGGTAACCGTGGCAGAGGCTTCATGTGGAGCAGAGCCAGAGGAGGCCCCCGGTTATCACTTTGCACTGACAGCCACCCACCATTTCTCCTCTCCAGTCTACTGAGAACAGTCACAAGCGACTTCTACCTTACTTTAAGATATTATCTCAATAATAAATGCAAGCAGAAGTTGCTTTGGGGGATGTATGTATGCTTTTAAGTGTAAAACATCTACCTATTAAAGCACGTAACAATGCTTTTTGGCTTTTGGCTTACCCTATAAATACATTACATCATTTTGTAGGATTTTTATTATTATTAAAATTCCACATTTCTTCTGTTCAACTCAAAATGATGAATGCAAAATCAAAAGAATAAGTAACAAATGTATCCACGGTGATGAAACAGCAGGCTCTAAAGCACAGCACAGGGAGTGAAAATTAGCAATTACTGAAACCACTCCACCAAAATTTCAGTGTAATGTAAAAGAAAGGCATATGCAATTAGAAGAATCACTATTAGTTTAATTGTTTGAAGGTTCTGCTCAAATAGTAGATTACACATTACTTAAGCCCTAAATCTTCCAGGCTATAGGTTTAAAGAGAGCAAGAGATCCTGTAACGGATTTCAGAATTTAGCAACTTTCCTCTCTGATGCTTCAGAAACTCACTTCATCCACTAATTCTTGCTACATAAGAATAATATTTTCAGAAGACCAGGTTTGTCTTTTCATTTCAGTATTTATTTCAACCTTAACGCTGTATGTGCGTTAACCACAAATGCTACTTCACGTCAGCACCAAACAGATGAAAAAACACAGAAAAACAAGTAAGATGCATAAAAACATGTGAACATTTTTTTTCGTTCATATTGTTTAGGTGGCTCAATAACAGCATGCATAAATAAAGAGTTCTTTACTAAAATTGAAAGGATTTTTTTTCCCACTCTGTAAGCATAAAATTCTGATATTGTCTACATGATGGCTACAGTAATTTCAAGTCAAAGTGGGTGTGTGATGTACTCGGTCTTGCTTTCACTTGGATTTGTGCAATTCTGCTTTGTGCAATCACTGTTACAACAGAGACAGGTGAGACTACAGACATTCTGGCGTTCCACAGGCAGACCAGGAAAGCATCAAGAACAGCCGCAGCTAATCATTATCCCTTTTAGATCATGCTTAGTTATGCAAAAGAGAATGTTCACTTAAAATTTAATATTAAAGAAAGTTTCAGACTGAACACAGCACACTGAAAACAGAAACTTTTAGCTCTGCTCTCAAAAGTGAGATTTCCTACAAAGCAGAGAAAAGACATCCCAGTTTGTTCCAACTAAACTCTTGTGTTGTACAAGAAAATGAGTATGTGAAACAGGAGTTCGTGTTTTTGAAAGAAATAACATAAAAATAAGTTTGATTACTGTTACATGTTTCTGAAAATTATAGAAAACACGGAAAAAAGATAAAATTGAATACTCTCTAGATAATATATATATAATACTCTAATCCATATAACTTCTGTAAACTGTAACTTCTAATCCTTAGTCACACAGGCAATTGTAAAACTGACTGTAAATAAATAAACAAATGAAAATCCCGTATAGCATTTGCAATCATATTAAAAGGCAGCAAAAAACCCAAACAGAAATAGCAAAAAAAAAAATTAACCTAATGTCACATTTTTAATGCTGAAGAGATCTAAGCCAAATTACTCGAACTTAAAACTGTAACACTTGGCTATTCTTCCTCAATCTTTGGAAAATGTAGTAAAGCTAAAACGTTACAAATTCATCTTCAAATGGAACTCTGAACAGTTCTGAGAACTCAGCCATTTCACATTTTTTCTATTAGGACAGTCTACAACAAAAATCAATCTGCTTTCATAACTGATGGATTTCACTGCTAAAGATCGCCACAACATTTTTAGCTTTATGAAAATAAGAAAATAATGCCTAGCACGTCATAGCACACAGCACTTGTATGAAAGAGCTCAGAATATTACAAAAGCACTTCTCTTACAGCTTGAACTCTTGATTCAATATTTAATGAAACTGTGAAAGCTGCTGAATGTCCCAGAAATCCTCCAACTCTGTTGTGCATTCATTCTAAATATTACGCAGTTATGAATTAATACTGAGGCTAGATGGGATTGCAAGCAGCCAAGAGTAGTATTTTTTGAAAAATAGCAATTTTTTTAAAAAAATTTATTTTCTGCTGTTAAGCAGCCTGAACTCGCAACATTATATTGCAATCGTACATTCCAGCCCAGTACTGCAGCACTACATTGCTTAGGCATAGTTCTATGCTCCAGCATGTTTTTAGGGTATGCAGCCAGCCCAGCTGTTAGACTGGGGAAGATTTCCATCAAGCTACAAAACTAAACTCTGCACAAATATTTAACAGCTATGAGACCTCTAAAGGCTTAAAATAATATGCATTTTATGGTATGCTAGGAGCAAACTCCACACTGGTGATCTGCATAATGCACAGCATTCAGTAAACACACCACTGCAAATAAAGCATTGTTTCTCCTCTGTATCTTTGAATTCTTCAGACTAAAGGCTGAATGAAATCCTAACACTTACTGTGCCTCCAAACCAAAATCAGTGCCGTAGTAGCTCACCCATTTCATTAAGTTTGTCTAAAACTTCCCATGCCTCCCAGTGATTTTTCTTCCCCTCTCAGTAGATGAAACGCAAGTTCATTTAAAATAAATTGAGGATGAGTTCATCTTATTTAGCTTATTTTTCAAGCCTCCAAGACAAAGCGGTAACCCATTCAAACAGAAAATTTCCCAGACAATGGAATCCTTTCAAACTGCACAGCCGATATAATTTTCTAGCTGACAGTTTTAGGTGTGTGCCAGCACAAAATGTTCTTGAATCTGAAATTTATAATAATCACTCCTATTGATAACATAAGCAGAAGCAGAATTACATCACAGTTAACACTTACCAAAATACATTATGTTTCTCATTAATCATGCAGTCAGGATCCCACCGCTGTGTACTCAGCATTAGCTCCCGCACAGGGCTGACATGTAAAACAGAGCTCTTGCATTCTACATTACGTGGAAATTTCCCAGCATAAGAAGCACGAGCAAGCAGTGTGCCTCCTCAGGACGAATGCTTTGCAGGCAGTCTTATCCCTGATACAATCCCTGTCTGATTTAGCATTTACTCCGGCTGCATGCTGCACTGCCCATTCTTACTGTAATCTGACTCCTCCTTCTGATGTCCTTGCTGTGCCTGTGACATCAGGACTAGGAGTACTACAAACAGATCTTTTCTTTATCGGGCTCGCAATGAGGTGCTCTAATGTCCTAGTTAACCTAATCCTGACTTGAAAAAAGAAAAAAAAAGCCCTTCTAAAATAGCATAGTTTTTGTTTTTTTTTCCAGCCACTGTGCTCAGTGACATAATATGCTCACTTACATAATAGATGCAAAAGACAATGTGTATGTTGTTATCTTATTTTTCTGTGAAGGGCAGGCTCCAGGAGAAGCCCTGAGTGCCCTGATTTCCCAACAGCAAATTCACATTCCCTAAGACTTCCTATTTGTTTTATTTTTTTAATCAATAGTTCCATATCAATAAATGACTTTAACCCGAATGTTGATGAAGCCCAGGATGTTTCTATTTTTAAAAAGCAACTGACAAATACATAGTTCAATTTCAACGTAGTCAAATTGATTTTTAAAACTATGATTTCTTTGCCTGAATAACAAAGCGTGAGGACAGGAGACATACGGCAGTGAAGATTTGTAATGGAGTTTACAACCTTTCATCCTCTGGGTCTCTGGTTCCTTTCCAGTCCAGGTTGATAAGTCATTAGCAGCTGGTAGCTATTTTTTTGTTCTGTGACAAACAGAGCGGTCCTTAGCTCCTAGTAAACGAGTCCTCACACAGTCCGTGCTGCTTTAAGAACTGGTATCTTTGCAGGCAGCTTTAGAGGAAGAGAGACCAAAGACATGAGTACTGAAATACTCTCCACCATCCACACATAGTGCCTCAGGATGGATCTGATGTACACTGGCATGGAAGTGCAGTAAAGGCTACGTGGTCTGTGTTTATGTACATATTATACATCTTCTATGAATCAATAGAGGAGATTGGTTTCCCGCTGTCAGCCTGGCATGAATTACTGATAATACACTTAAACTAAATAACGGTAAAAAATAACAGACAGTATGCTGAAGTGTTTATTACATTATAATAGGATCTAATGGGATGAATGCTATCATTCTACAGGAAAGAGGATGACAGGTATAATTCATTTAAAGCTCCACTTCTTATTTGTAAAAACTCTACACAATAACTACAATTTCATGAGGTCCAATCACTTAGGACAAAATTATCCCACTGGCACAGAAGCCAAGGAATGCTTCAATTGCAGCAGACTAGTCAACACCATATTCCTGAGCAAAGAGGTCCCCACATCTTTGCTGTCACCAGGTTTCATGCAAACCTATATGCAACCAAGATTAAACAATGCCAGGGTGAACTGGGGCGTAAGTTTAAGTCACGTCCCCCAGTGGCAGTTCCACAGCTCTCCATTTCTGGTATCTAACTTTTCTCAGAGGCTTTTCTTATTCCAGTGGGCCCTGAGAAGAGGTGTGCCTGAAATGAGAGCACTACCCTTGACAGACAACTCAATATCAACTTTATTTCACAACTAAAAAGCACACAGTGTGGGAGTCCACTTAGAGGCTATAGCGCATGTGGCAGGAAGATCAAGATTTCTTGCATGGTTCAAACTGAAACAAGGGCAGCGAAGTTGACTGCATCCTAAGTCACAGTGAATTATAGTGAATACTATCTAGAAACAACTGCCTCAATTTCAGCTAGAGAGGCGAGGACAGCAGGTATCAGAGGGTATTCAGGGTACCTTCCTTTCCACTATATCATCATTATAATGATGAAATTGCAGCCAGCTGAGAGCCTGGATACAGACAAATCATAGTTGCACAGACATACCACTAGAAGCCAGGCAGCAACCATACTGCCTTTAAGTGTCCTTTCATGAGCTGGCTGCTCTTTTACAGTACCTGTACCAATTCAGTGAAGCCTGACAGTAGGCCAGCTCCTCAATAAGTGTAAACAGCAAAGGATCAAATACGCCAACAGATTTTTCAGTACTTGGATGTGAATACTACATAAAATATTTTTTTGGCCTTTCTAAGAGGTAAAACTAGAATACTGCTTTCATTTATACACATGTAACATTAATAAACTGTCATTTGCTTGGAACTGTACTTTTTGCAGATAAATAAATTTTATTCTCAGAGTGGGATATTGTCCCTCTCAACAAAAGCACTCAAGCACTGAAAACTCTGTTGAACACAACTGCTGCATAGTGAGGAGCAACAAACACTTGTGTGAGTCTGGAGATGTGAGCAGACACAGACTGGGCACGCAGAATCATGCAGGATGAACGAGCAAATCAGCCCATGATGTCAGCCCACGGTGTAAACTCTCAATCATCAACAAGCCAGCACAGGCTAACCTGCATTTAACTTTGCTACAGACGCAGGTCAAGTGAAAAATTATCATATTTTCATGCACGGTTCACCCATAAAAACAAACTCCCCAAATGCCTGAGATTCAGCAATAATATAGAGAAAACATGAAAAAAAAATACCTTCTGCTAAAATAGCTACTCCACACCCTAATTTGTAATAGGCTGCTTCTACTTGCTGNAATTATCAGAAACACAGATTACTCCACAAGACATTACCTCCTCAGAATAAACAAAAAGCAAGCTGAGACCATATACCACTGTACATACAAGTGCAGTGTGCATCCTACGTTACTCCAGAGAGAGTAAACCTACAAGTTACCTCCCATACGTGACTTGGTCTAGAGCCAAAAGACCATTCTTTGTGAACTGTCTGCACTATCTATGCTTTCTACTGATTTCTATCTATCCACTGATTTACAATGCCTCCATAGCAAGTATTAAAACTACTAGCAGGCATGTCTATTGCAGAAACCAATTAACATTTAATATTAATGCACCCAGTTAATTCCCTAAGGATTCCTGGAAAACTCTTCCAATCTTGAACTCTCCCAGAGGGCAGCTAATATTAGATTTATACCCAGACTCTTACCAGTTGGATTTGATGAATTTCAATTAGTGAGGCTGACCACAAAACTTTTCTTGCAAATGCAGAAGGACATCCAGGGACTGTTTGCTGTCAAAAATGTAATAGTAGGCAACGAACTCTAGTGACACATTTTAAGTTTATGCATCTTCTATGGTAGGTTCATACACCTGAAAGGCTTCCAGATTTTCCACAAATAAATTTTATCTACTGTACACAAAGTGCTATGACTGCTATTAAGAATAAAAATGTTTTGTGCAAATATTTGTTCTGAAAATAAAGAGGAAGAAGCAATCCAAATCACACTTGACCTACTTATTTACTCGAGGCACCCCAAATCTAAAGAATTCTTGAAGATAAAGAAGGGCTAGCACTTCTAAATAATTTAGAAATTTATGCACAGCAGATATTTCATTCCTATTAGTAATACAGTAACCACAGTCCAGAAATAAGACAACAAACAAGCCACAGTTTTGTAAGGCTCCAAAAGTAATTGAAAATGGTTCCAAGTGTGCATATTTTTGTGCCTGAAGTCAAATATACTAAGTATCTCCACTAGAAATTTGATTTGTTTTCATTTTGAAGCCATATGTAGTAGTTTAAGACATACTACACAACAATGCAGATTTGTGATTCATTACTAATCTCTTGAGGTCACACTAAAAGATAAGAGAGGAAGGAGCAAGCTATGATTGTATATTTTAAACAAGTCATAGAGGCTCATCTTTTGTTTTGCACTTTCTCCACAGGATAAAACTAGCAAACGTATTTTTTACCCTTGACTCAAAAGTGTCAGTTCTGGAAATCTGCAATATTTGTCACCATGAATACCATTTAACTGCAGAAGTACCCAAAGGAACTCTGTGCTGCCACACGTGAATACAACTGGAGGAACTTAATTAATCTTCCTGTCACTTCCATGATGCTTTTCATTAGTTTAGCTGTTATCTGATCAACTGCTCCATTCTCTATTGGAAATGGCTAACCAGAACCTCTTACAAAAGCATTTTCAGGAGGTAAACAAAGACTCACCTTTGATTCCGAGTATTTAACAATCTTTGTCATGCAGACTTTATCAAATAAATAACAGTACTTTCAGCATTGTTCTTTTTAAGCAACTAGAATTTTCTACATACAAGGCTAAGAAAATGTAAATAGCATCAGTATGACTTCTTACAAGTTTAAAGGTAGTACTTATACCATGTTGTACTTTGAACACAGATAATGTGGCAATTGAAAGGTTGTACTTTTCTGAGTTTCCTTTCCATTAATATGAATAGTTATTACATATATACATATATATATGTGAAAAAAACAAGTAACAAACATAAAGCTACAATATAAAACCAAGCCAACATTCTAGGCACTATCTTTGTTGTTTAAATTCCCATTCTTGTGTTTTTTTTTCCTTCTAAGCATGTGACAAGACCTCAGATGATGATTGTGAATAAACATACCACTATTACAGAAAGTTATTTGACTAGTATATTGATAATAATTTTAAAGAGAAAGATTGTCTTAAAAGCAAATGACATGATCAAGAAGCTTTCCTGAGTCCTTGTCAAAGAATTTTTTTTAATAATAAGAAAAAACAAACAAAAAGCAACAAAAAAACTACCTACACTTGTTTCAGTCTTTTAAAACCAGAACTGGTGAAGACATGAACTCCAACATGCATTGTCTCTCTTTTTTCTCTCACTCCCTTTTCATGCTATTTCTGTCCTCTATCCAAAATTTTTGTCCAATAGGTGTTTCTGCATATATCACATAGAAAATCCATTCCAACCCTTGGTGAAGTGTAGAAATCAGTCAGTATTTCACTTTATTTTTTTGTGTCTGTTTCTGACACACTGTTGTTTTGCAACATACCTTCTAAGATTCATCACCAAAACTAGGCATTTTATTGCCACCTTTCATAAATTTATAACACACAAATTTAATATTATAATTCCAGATATCACACTGAGAAATTCTATACAGCTTTTGCACTCTAGATTCTTTTTAGGTCCCTGATGTACAGAACACAATCTGTTCATAAACTTGACCTGCATTTTGCATTCCCGGTTGTGCAATCTTGAGTTAGTTAAATTTGGTAAATAGCAAATTCCTTAATGAGCCATTTCTTTGATGTGTACATATCTTATGCTATGAAGTGCATTTGTTTAAAAGAAAACAGTGTCCAAAAATATGCATGCCTATCATTTCTAAAATTATCAATCAAATGACAAATCTCAAATAACAAAACCAGATAGGACACAGTGAATTGCCTGTTTATAGTTTCTGTTTCAACCGTCAGCTTATTTTCAGTGAAATTAAAATAACTAACATTTATTGCATTCTTATTTACAGTTCATTTTCTTTGCTTAAAATTCAAAGCAATGTGAGTACTGCATAGATATCAGTTACGTGTCTGAATATCAGCACATCATTAGTCCCATGTCGTTTGTCTGTTTTTTGTTGTTGTTGTTGTTGGTTTTTTTTTGTTTTTAAAATAAGGCATATCAATTAAATTGGAATCTCAGCCAAACAGTTTAAATGTCCTATATAAAATTACCCAGACCTACTGATTTTAAAAAACTTCTTAGTTCAAGTAGCTGCTACTTGACATATTCCTTTCTTCCAGGCATTTTGGAAAGTACCTCAGCATACTCATGACATGAGGACTGTATCAAGCATTTTTCAAAATACAGAATAAAAATATTTAACATTTATGGCTCTTTCAAATCACTCTTAACAATCTTACTATCTCCATCTAGTGGCTCATACTATTAGAATTTTTGTTCTTAATACTTCCTAAAAACTTCTCATTGTCCTTACTCTTGCCAACCACAGATTTTTCATTTCCTGTTTTTTGGCTTTCCCTATAAATTTTCCATACTTCTTACTTCTAATTTATACTGATTACTATCCATTTCCTGTTTTATCATTTTGCCAATTTGTTTTTTATTTCTAGTTCCTAGCTTGTTTTGCAGCTGAACTAGAACAGGCTTTAAGCCTGTTCATTTTCTGAACATGAAATTATTTTTTCAGTCATCAAATGACCTCTAGTTATTTAAAGCATACCAATTTTCCTCCTAAATCATTTTCTAATAATTTGTTCCCAAATAGTTCTGATTCTAATTTTACTTTAAGAAATAAAACATTTTAATCTGTATTTTGTTTGCTCCTATAGGTCTCTCTCTGCAGGTACTTCTTTCATTTCACTACATCAGAGAAGTTTCAACATTTAATCTAAGTTAAATGTCAAACTTTCAGTCAGCTACAGTTAGGCAGGAAAAAATCAATCTCCAGTAACTATTAAAGAATCTAACTAAGCTTATAAAAAAGTTACATGACATGTCTCAATTTCATCTTTAATTTCTGAGGAAAAAATATTTTGGCCAACATGTTGTTATGAAAGGAAATGCTAGTTGAAGGTGGGAAATCTGCAATTCATCATAAACTGACATGCAAAATAGGAGGAGGGCAAAGTCACAGCAGAAAATGCGACAATTTGAGGGTGTAAAAAGATGCAAGTTACAGTATAGTGCTCAACTTTTTATGAGAAAAGTTTGGCAAGTTTATACTGTTTCTATTCATATCAGTCCAGAATTTGACTCACATATTCACTCATGTGTAAGCATTTTGTAGTCCTGCACGTGACAGCTTTAAGGTAAGGTAAGAAACAAATTATCATGCAGTGAAATTATCAGTGATATTTATTTTTTCTGTAGTAGATTTCAAGGTAGGTGGTATTCAACTCAGAGACTGATGCCTAGTTTTTTACATCTATATGCTGGTGCCCACCCATGAGCTGGATGTCACAGCCAATGGAGATCAAATTGATGCAGAAAATAAAGACAGAATAGTTATTTACCTCAGCCAGGAGTGCACACCTACATGTGGTTGGCTGAGTAGCTCTATAGGATCCATTAACTATATTGACTAGAGTTTCATTGATCAAAACGGGTGCTTAGACACCCAATTCATTTGTAGGCTGCTACAGAAAATCACCCAACTTTACATGCTCTGATATGTGGGCTGAAACATAGCCAATGCTTCCAAACCTCTTAAAAGAACTGGGATTTCTGTAGATCGCTCACACCCATTGAAATTCAGCTCCATACGGGTTTATTGCTGCAACTGCCAACTGTGCTCAGCAACACTAAGTAGCAGTTTAGAAAAGAACATGAAGAACACCTGGAAGTGAAACCAGCATGAAATTTATATAGGAATTGAATTATCTCCTAACAGTTTGGAATTAACTTTGTCATTAGTTTCTTCAATGCCTGAGAAAATTTCCTGGGATCTTAATCAAGCAGCACCTCAATTTTTCACCCAATACAAAATTCAAAGATCAAAAATGTCTTTATTACTGCAGAAAGTCCCACTTGTGAACGACCCAGCTGGTATACCCTAAAATAAATATGTTCTGCTGGAATTCCTGTGAATTAACATGTGCTATTCATGCTTACTTTCAGGGATCAAGAAAGAGAGAGATTGAGGGAAAGAGAACGGAAGCATTCCACAAAGCAACTGTTGGGCTATATAGCTATTTGTATTAATGGTGAAAATAACAAGATCACCTAGAAACAATCAATTTCTTTTGAATTTGGAATGCTCCAGTACTCTTCTCCCGTAAGAAGAAAGGGGGAAAAAAAACTTACTGTTTTCTAGCGCTCTGCCAGTGATGTTCAAATACATTCCTACCTGGTTTATAATTAACATTAAAAGGAGAGTTTTCATCTCTGTTCCTACCTTTTGATCTTATTGACAGAGCCTCCTGCCATTCTAATTCAGAACGACATTTACAGCAAATAACTCCTGTCTGTATCTGTTCCTGACTTTCTTGTTACATCTTTTTCTGTATGGCTTCCTTTTGATCTGCTATACTTCTGAATTTAATTATCAGGTTTTGAAACATCCTGCCATCATAGCAGCCTATAACTAATTCTGTCTGTTTCCGGCAGCTGAATGAAAAGACTATACCAAAGCTGAGCTCTCTCTCCCTTTTTTCTCTCCGATATGCACTTTTCAGAGACCATTTCAACCCAAATAATTTTCAACTGTATTTATGTGAACTTCATTAGGAAATTAATCATTTTGAAACATTGCTTCTATTTTTAGATAATTCACAGACCTGATTTTTAGTCATTTTGCCACTCAGCAACTCTGAAAATAAACCTACCTATTTTGGCTGTCTAAATATGGTTGTAGAGACAGAAACCACAGGACTGTCTTTACAGAAATTTTTATTCTGTGCATTATATAAATCAACAGCATACCACAGATTAAGATATGCATTATAGTTTGACTTTATGTTCCCACACTGATTTACAACTGAATATACATTAACTGAAAGAATTTTCTGATTTTGAAAGCCCCAGTCGTATCTCTCCAGACTGTAGATATGAGACAACTGTTCCAACTGCCTATAGGACTGTGTTATACCAACACTGTCTCAGCTTAGGAGTGTTAGAAGAAGAAAAACTGTTTGTAGAGCAGCTGAAAGTTTGTATTTCTGGCCAACATTGAGGAAGACAGCAGAATAGAAGATGAGTTTTTCATGAAGATGCACAATGGTGTGCTGGATTGCTATATCCACTTATCTGCTGAACCTCTGCTTTCTCTTTATGTAAAAAAGAAAGAAATAGTAATTACACAAATCTTTGTTGAACGTACTCTGACTACTCACAGAGTTGACTGTAATGTAAAAATGACTTCTATCTCATCCATGTGCTGCTGTGATTTGGTGGTTTAGCTTTGTGTGATACAAAATTGCACCACTGGCAGAAAAGCTTTCAGGGAAAATAATGCAAGAAATGGAAGGCCTCAATAAGACCACTTCATTCAGAAGCCTGCAGTGCCTGTTTTATCTTCCTAAAGATTATTTACCACGTTCCATAAATTGTTGATACTTTTTGTACTGGAACACTTTTTCCCTTACTTATCTACTACTTCGTTGTTTGATCACTGCCCAAAAGAGCAGTTTGCCAAGTAATTATTCTTACCAAGAGTAACTACCTGTACATGAAAATCTACTGAGCCATGTTTCATCTTCTGTTACATCCATTAAAACCAATGACCTTAAGAAAATATTCAGGAAGTACTGTGCATGAGTGGTACAATGATAAAAGCATGTACACAGATGCATATAAATATATGCATATATTAAGCCATATGCACATACATACCGATGCAGTGTAACATGACATTGACAGATGTTTTCTCAGTGGTATAATCAGTTTGCTGCACAAGTAAATTCCCATCTCTCCTTCATTCTTTTTCACTACTGCTCAACAAGGAAATCTTTTTCATCATTGGATATGAAGCTAATCATAAATTTTACAATCAGGAGTGGCAAAATTTGCCATCTACTGTATTATTTCTTACCTTCTCTTCAGCAACCAAGAGATATTTGATTAGAAAGAGGAAGGAGTTAAATTACAGTGGTCACAACTTCAGCAGGTTACAGTGTAATTATTCGTGGGAATTGTCCTTAATAATATTCTAGAGGGTTCCTGCTCATTGCTGCTGAGCATAAAAATTTGTCACGGCTGGTTACATCTCCATCATCTGGGTCTGATAACTGTCCTAGTTGAGACAGAAACCTCCGTCTTCTCCATATTTGCTGAATATCCCAATCAATGCACAGGGAAAGAATAAGAATGAACCATGGTTTTAATCAATGTCCTTTGAGATGATTTCCCACTGCACTCACTAGCTAGATGTCCATTGAAGTCATCTGAAAGATTAACAGATCAGTTCCAACTGGATGTTAACACTTATTCAGCCATCCACCTTGCAGGCTACCCAAGGCTTGTCCCATTTACAAAAGGATTGATATCTGCACGTTCATAATATATCCTCCACCTCTGATGAGGACAGGAATTGGGAGTACTATCTCCTAGAGATCTAATGACTGCTTTAATAAATTTGTGATATTATCAAACCCTATCTAATGCCATGAATATTTAGACTCTTCTATAAACAAACAAAATCTATCTACAACAACAACAACAAAACAACCAACAGCTTCTGAATAGTTTTCTGCTTCCAGGTACGGGAAAGACTGAAGGGAAACGTGCTCATCTCTCAAGACAAACAAGGAATTAAAATTGTCCTGGTTAAATCCAGAAGTAACCTACTTACTGAGCTGCAGTTTTTTCTGGGAAAAAAAAATGAAAGCACATTGTTCAAAGTAGAATATCTGACTGAAAATTTTAACATAAAATTGGTAAACAAGTTTCTGATTATAGGCATTTTTGATAAATAATAAAAGGGGATGTGTGTGTTGTTTTTTAGATGCCAGGTGGAGGGAGGCAAAGCATAACATAAATTTTTATATTAACTAATTGGAGTTGATATAAGATCATTTTTAACTTAAAAACAGCAAATTCAAAAGACAAGTTTAAAGCAACAGTCACAAGTGCAGTTTGGAGGGTTTTAGGTAGTATTTTGATGAGTACATTCATTGTTCATGGTTTGGGGTTTTCTTATTTTGTTCTATTTTCATTTAAGAAGAGAATTACATGAACTATTACTTAGAAATACACAAGCTGCAAACATAAAGAAGCATCTTTGTTTATATATTACATGACTACTTAATCTGAATTTTCAGTTCAGAAGCACATGAAGCAGTGGTTTAGTCCTGGTACTGCATGTGTTTTTATTTCATAATTTTTCTTCTGCAGTCTTTTGCCCTTTCATAAAGAATAATATAAAACATTGCATATAATATTTTCTAAGGAAAGGTCAGATCTGAGAGGCTCCTAATGGATTAGCCTTTGGATCTTTTCTCCTTGACTTACATTCATTCAAGACTTCTAGCATTTCTAAAATGGCAAATGAAAGTGACTTATTGAACCAGAAACACCTACTGTTTTGAAAGGGGACACTATAGGAGGTTCAAAATTTTTACCTAAAAATGAAAAAAATATTTAATGTATGGACTTTGAGAATGATAGATGATAAGTACCACATACATACTATATGTATTTTTAAATGTATCAGAGACACCAAATTCTGAGATAATGAGAGCTTATTACGAGTCATCAAAGCATGTACACTCTGAGGGAAGTATAATTAGTAATTTCTGATGACTGGCTAAATACTATAAATACCACTTCACTGTCAATCAGGGGTCACATCATTAAGTTGTTAAAGAACAAATAAATCCTTTCAAGATAGTTCTCAACCTTTTTTAATCCTAGCCAAAGACCCTGTCAACCGAGCAAGCTAAATTAACCTCTCATCCACAGAAAAATGACACTTTTTCAGATGTCTCCCCAGTCAGTGCGAGAAATTTATGAGAATTTGTACTCTAATTTGTAAGAATTGAGGCACTCATAACCCAAAATGATCAGAGGACGTTAACATTTACGATATAGTTTTATTATTTTTGCTAGTGTTACTGCATTTTCAATTAGTTGATCTTAGAAGATATTAAATAGTATCAAGCAGTTTTGGAGATTAAATGTTAGTTTAAGATAAAATTAGAAAGACAAAAAGCAGAAAACAGGCTGAATCACTGAAGTTCTTGTCATTAGGGCAGCTTTCAGATCACAATATCCTCTATCTTGTAAACAATGAAGCCAGCCATGAGAAAGTTTACATAAAACCTGTATTCACCTCTAATGTTGTTGAAAGACTATAAACAAAATGGTTTACTACATTGTAAGAAAGCACTGATTCACATTTTTCTAACACTGTGTTCACTTTTACTTTTGTTTCTTTTTCACAAGACACAAAAGCATAATTTTCTCCAGGTATAGCTCCAATGAGACCATGGAAGTTACATCTCAGTCAACCTGACCAAAACCGGGAGGCAGCTAAAAAAGTAGTAGTTTTTTTGTTATGTCATTATTTTCAAAAGAATACATGCAAACAATTGTTGCCAGATTTCAAACATAATTTTATAATACTCTCGTGGCCTTCAAATATGCTACATTTACATCTTTATCACCACATTAAATCACATTGCCAAGAATGTCTTTGGGACAAATTTGAATTCTTCAGGTTTGAATTTAATTACATTAATGTAAACTAGAAAATGTCTTCAGTATGCTTTGAGGGAATATCTTATCTTGGCAATTGTTAAATTCTGTTTTGTTTAAAATATTTGCATCTTGATAACTTAATTCTGCTGCATACAGAATTTATTGATCTTTTCCAAGAATCCAATTTCAATATAGTGCATTGTATTTATTTTGCCTAAACATCTGACTGGACAATATTCTTACACAGCATTTAAGGAAAAAATAAACTAATATATTTTCAAGAGCATCAATACTTTTTTTTATAATAACTGTAGTATAGGGAAATACTCTTTATTTTTTTTCCCTCCTCTGATCATAGTACTTCAACATATATTCTGGAATACAGCAAAATTTGTTATGGTTTTCCACAACAGAAATGCAGTTATGTAAGCAGGTTCCTCTAAAAGTAATGGAAACTACAGCAGATACAAAGAGCACAATAACAATATTTGATAGAGCAAATTCTCAGCTACAAAACACTGCCAACATAGTCACCACCATTAGCTATGTATTTTTGCCAGCAATGAACAAGAGCCTGCATGGCTGTCCAGAACATGGCTTGTCTTTCATGTCCCAGTTGCCACTGTTGAAACATACCGCTCACCATCTCACTGTGCTGACATCCACTGTTTCATCTCCATAAATATTCAGCAAGCACCAATGAAAGTCAACGGGTGCCGTTTTTTCCGCATGGAGGAATTAAATTCTACACCTTTGCTTCATACGCACTTCCATGTCAGATGCCATTTTGTCAGAGTGCCCTTCTGCTGCCATCTGGCTCATTGCAACAAAATTTGACAGAATATTGGTGGGAAGGTTCAACTTCTACTGCCATACCACCACCATTTCTAGTGGTAATAAAATGGGAGTCATTACTTTCTAAGCAGCCATCATATAAATCATACTGAAGACACATTTTATTTTCTCCTTTCTGCATTATGATTGATTCATTTAGTACCTCATTTGACATATTCAGTGTGTGCATTTGTATTTTAAATAAATTTTCTGAGTCTCTTTTCCTTGTCCCTCATTCCATGATTCCTCTCTTCTTCCAAATCTTCTACCCAATAATATCCTCATTCTCCCTTCTCTCTCACACTCACATTTATAGCAGTAATAACCCCATTCTGATTCAGACACAGTCAAAAGATTTTTTTCTTTCATATTTATTTCATAGGACAAATTTAAATGTGGAAGCATTTTAGACTCAATCAAGCCAATCCTGCCTTCCACCTGCATGAAAAAATAACTTTAGTTAAGAGGATCATAAGCAAGTATTACATACATTTTCATCATCTAATGAAATACATATGTGTGTATAGCTAACAAAGGCATGCAGATTTTCACTGTTCCTAATTCATAAATTCTGGGAAAAAAAGATCAGTATGTGAAAAATCTCATATCACAGCTTGATATTAGCAAATGAGTAAAACAGTTTTTCCAACATGAAGTATCCATGGACAACCTTTCTGTAAACACCCAGAGACTCTAAGTAAAAACATTGCCATGAAAAGTCTTCTTTAATAACATCACTACTTATCAAGGTCTGGCTCAAAAGTATATTATTGCAAGTAATAGCTTTCTGCTAATATCTCAGCTATTTTTCTAACGATAATAAATCTTCTCTTCTTCAATATCCATGATAAATCTTCCTATTAGATCCACTGGAAGGGTGATCTCAGATAAACAACAGAAATGAAGGATTATTGCAGTCACAGTGTGGAAATTTTGATCAGCTGGATGTTCCCATGCTGTAAATAGTGTTCAGCTGCACACCACATCTGCTCTGGAACAAGCATGTCCAAAAAGGGATGTGGGCTTGGCCAAAAAGGGCACTTTTTACAGTTTTAGATTCTGCTACATTTCCAACAGTTAAAGTACAAGCCAGATCATTTTTCAAGGTTTCTCAGATGTAGAATATACATATCAGCATGTTTATAAACAGATCTCATTGCAAAAATTTACATTCAAGTATTTTTTATGTATTTGAGATTTTAGTTCTTTCATTATGCGCTTGATAATTTAAGAGAATATAATTTCCACAGATTTCAATCAATTTAAAGGAAAACTAGATCTGTTATCTCTGCCTTTGCTTTCCAAGTCATAAAATAAGTCATGTGAAACAATCTTAAAAAAAAAGGCATTATTTTTTGTTGGTTTTTACTTACAAGGTACAGACAAATCTTGTTGCTACATTAGATCATAGTACAAAAGATACGTAGCAGAGTTTGCAACTATTTGCAGAAGACAAAACAATTTCAGTTTGCTATTAGAATATAGTGAAGAAATATGCTACAGCTTGCCCTTTGGGGAATTTTGTCTAAAGGTATTCCCAACAAAAAAAAGAAGTATATCACTTTGAGACTACGCTACAAGAAAGAACGCATAAAGTTGTGAAAGACTCCAGGCTCCACTTTCTTCAGAAGCTTGACCATTCAATTTTTGTTAATATCGACAAAAAATGCCCAAGCAGCCTTTCTTCTTCTACTTAGACAGTTGCTATAAAATTCTTTGGCAGTGTTGGATTTGGTTCTTGGTTCTTATAACAGTACAGAGAGGAGAGCTGATGGCAAACATGTAAGTTATGTGCTTCCATTGAATATTTAACATGGCACTGAGTTTTGACCAGACTTCCTATATGTAAGTGTAGTTCAAATAACTTCAGTAAAATATGCTGTATAAGTTTAGATCAGAGCCTCAGAAGAACACCTACTTGCATTGTTTGAATCATCTCAGTTCAGGTCCTACAATCTAACTCTGGCTGACAGCATTAGCTCTGATAAGGATATGAGAGAAGTGTATGACAAACTTCTTTGATCTGGAAGGAAATCCACAATTTGCCAAGTTTTGGTATTATTGCATGAGGATTTGCTTCGATTTCATTACTCAGTGTTCCAGAAAATAGATAGACACAGTTGTTGACAATGCATGTCGGTTTCTTATTGAGCAGTGTAATCATTTCTTCTGCCTGAAGTACATCTTGCACATGAACACAAAGAAGGCTACATCTGCAGATTCACGAATCCAAGTAATATGGATATAAAGAGTGCATTAGAACGCCCAGCCTTAGGCATTTGTTATGTCTGCATCTGAGCTATTCCTTTGGGCTGCCTTTAAAGCCAGTGAAGGTATTGGGCATTTGAAAACTTTCATCAGTTGAGCTTATATTAGACTCTAAAATACATCAGATTCTCAGGGAGAGTGTGCTTCTGAAATTCAGAAGCCTAAGATTCCTTGCAAATCATCTCATCCCGCCAGTGAACACTGGACCAGTACATGAAAACCACCCAAATCAAACTTACATGAACATGTCTTTCAATTAAGCTTGCTCAAATGCACAAATTACCCCATATTCCAGTGACTTTCTTTCATTTACTCTCTCTAGCCGTCTCTGTGGACATTTTTTATCATCCTCTATCAGTAGGGGAATAAAAAGCAAAGATTGATGTCTGCACCAGAAAGTCACTTGTGGGAAAGGTATGGAAAAGTTTACAGTGACAATCCATGTAATACGGATCCAAACATAGCGTACTTGAACAGCGAAGTTGCTAAATACAAAGCATATCTGTTCAGGCATGACCTCTGGGTGAGATTAACATCTGTCTCTGTCTTCTACAGAGCATGGAGAGCCAACTGAACAATTCACAAACATGTCTTGCAATAGGATCCAGGCAAAGGAAAAAAATAATTTAATATTCCTTTGGGAGAGGCAGAGAAGACAAGAATTTATTAAACACAAGCACACAAGACCACCTTCAAAAATCAGATTTAGAATTGCTACCTTTCCTATCGCCCTCTTGCATTTTACATTTTGAAGAAATGGATATGGGAGAACGTCACGCACAAGAAAACATTTGTCATGAATTTCTCTTACAATACATTGCAAAGCAATGGACTTCAGTACTCAAATTATGCTCTGTTAACATGAATCATACTGGAAAAGTGCATTTTTATTTTCCCTGCTTTCAGATCAGTAACCATTCTTCCTTCAACTACTTCACATGCTTGAATTTTTGTTTTGTGCTTATATGGAAAAAAAAAAATAATTAATCCCAAATGCCTGGGGCCAAGCAAGTGAAATATCACAGGAAAAATGAACAGCTTCCTTCTGTCATGCTTGCCTGCTATTTGGTAGGTTGTAGTCAGGACTGCAGTAGTCATTCACCGCCGATGGTGCTGATTTTTTTCTGATCTTTAACCTCCTGCTTGACAGAAGTCGTCTCCTAGTGGAAGTGTGTCACAAAATATTCCTACATTCAGCTTACCATAAGTTATTCTTAGGTAGACAGATGTCACATTTGCTCTAGGAGACCAATGTAAAATTTCACGTTTTGACGTCTCATTCTCAATGCAAGAACAATGCGGATGCCACATCACATTTCACTGCGGTGGACACATACTCTGAATGAATATCCATTTTAAAATGGCAGAGACTTAGTCATTAATATAGTATTGATTTCAAAGAAGTCTGTGTGTGGAGATTTGACAAACCATTGGCTGCCATACCTTACCAACAGTCAGCTCTTAGATTCATTTGATGTCTCATACACATAAATGACCTCATACAGTCTTAAGATTTAATGTATATTCTTCGAACAGAACAAGCTACTGAGGATAAAATATTTGGCCATCTAAAGAAATTATTTTTCCCTATGCTACAATTTCTCATATGAAGTGCATAATCACTTGAATTTTGCCTACATGACTGCACACTGTGAGTTCATTAGCTTTCTATGTAATACTATTATTTCGCTTACTCATAAAACTGTGCAAGAATGCTATTCAAATACAGGTTGTGTATAACTCTCTACGCCATTTCTAACTCACTTTTAATTTAAAAATCACTTTTTCATTCATGTATGATGCTGCTGAACCAGACTAGAAAGCCTTTTTATAGAAGCTTTAGGAATATGTCTTAACCATGTGATAACAATTAAGGAATATAATCCAAAGTTACTGTTGTATTATGAGCCACAGCCATTTATTGCAACTCTGCTGCTGCTGCTTATATGCAACCATCATTAGCTTTAAATATGTTCTTTCTTTAGAATAAAATGGTCAAATTGGGCTAGAAAAAGGATTAGATCAAATACTTTACTTCCCACCTAGGACCATCATGAAAGCCTCAACCATGTTTAAAGCCTTAACTCAGGAAACACAATCTTTTACTCTACTGAAAGTTAGATTTGGCAACGTGTTGAAAACTTCGCAAAGCCATCTGTGAGAAGCTTAAGTCATTCCTGAAATAATTTGATTGCCATGCATAGACTGAAAGTATAGATTGCAAGGAAGTCTTACAGAACAAATTTTTGCCCCTAGCAGACATTATAGACCTCACTATGAACTTATCACCAGATTAATTTAGCTGGCAATCTATGTTTTTGTGCAGGTGCTTATCAGTCTGGCATAAGAATATTATCACTCAGTACAGTTTGGATATTAACAGCTACCAGCTCTTTAGAGTGTACTTTTTTAGTACCACATTTAATTTTTCAATCAGTAAGTAAAAAGTCCAAATTTCTCAACTATGAACTTGCCACTAAGTTCCCTTGGATCAATCTTCTAGAAATTGCAGTTATTTTCAACAGTTCCTCCCGTTTCTGTTTTCTATTCAACATATTCACAGTGATTAATATAAAGTTTTAAGCAAGGGATATGTAGATCTATAACAAAATTAACAGTGGATTTCTTAATGCATAGTTCATCCAAGTTCACGTATTTCCTTGTAGAGTCATTAATAATCAATACTGATGGTGATGTGTTAATATTAGACAGCAGAGATAAATATTAATTTCTATATGGTATGTGATGTGTTTCTTTGGAGGATAGAAAGAGATTAATTTCAACTCACAAGAAATACACAAAGTGCAGTGAATCTTTTAGCCATGACTTGTACTATTGACGTGCGCTGGTGAGACCCAGCTGAGTTCTGACAAATTAATGTAAGAGCTCAAACCTCTGCTTTTTTATGCTATTTTGTTCACAATTCTTAACTCCATTGATTTTCATCTCTAACAACATTACACCTTTATATATATACACACACACACAGAGCTATACATAGATACGAGCAAGTGAAAATTCTCTTTAGCAGCAATGTAACAATTTTTGTCTGACCACTTTTGTTATTCATTAAAGTGACTTGAATAATCTCCCACTGGTGGTGCATTAGAATATGAATCATTAGTTTCACTTCAAAAAACACAGTGCCTGCCCATTGGACATATTTTAAGACTTTAATGTGAAAGCCTGTACTTTTGCCAGATGTCTTAAAGTCATATGCCCATTTTCAGTCAGTATATTGTCGCAGAATCAAGCTAATCTTCTACACTAGTAAGAAAAAAAAAGAAAAAAAAACACCTTTAAAATGCCACCTATTGTGCAATTGCACTGTTCTGGAACAGTACTACACTGGCTATGAAAGAATAATAAGTCTATTTATATCTTCAGTGCTTGATAATTCATAAAACTAAGTTACATCTAAGTAATTTGGGGGGAATTAAAGCTTTTCAGTGTCTGCAGAATAAAAGTATGCTAATGAACTAAACAATTTTTTTGTATATACAAATGAACGTTATCTTACAAACCAGAACCAAATTCCCTAGCTAAATCTCCAAATATAATTTCCTGAGCTTGTATGAAGTATTCTTTTATGTATGATTATTATTTCAGTAGCTCTGCTAAAAAATTAAATCTCCTACATTCATTAAAAACTAATAGTTGTCTTTTAAGCACATTAGTGCAAATATATTTATCATTATCACAAGGAATCAGGCTATGCTTTGCCAATATTCATTATTGGAAAATAGTCTAATTTGTCTTTTTTTTTTTTTATTTTCAGATGAAATTTTGTTTACTTAGTCATATTTTTTAAATTAAAGAGCAATTGTAAAATGTAAATTTAAGTTCATGTAAAGCCTCTGAGTTTTAAACACATTATTTTAAAGCAATAAAGTGCAAATACACACAGCTTATTAACCAAATATTTGGAGCATACAACTAATAAATATTACAATCTCCAGGACATAGACAAATTTCATTCCTGACTTCTACCTTTCCAAGCTACCTGGTACTTAGCAATATGCTCAAAACAGCAAAATAGCTTAATGCCTCAAGAACATGCGAAATAGGCTTAATAGCCCTCCATTAAACAAGAAAATAAAGCACAAATAATAAAAGAGAGCTCTTCATGTAATACAGAGTTTTAAATACCTTAACTGTGACTTCCGGTCAAGTATCTTATCAAATTAGGCCTGAGTACACTATCCAATCTATCTAAAAATTTACTGGTAGTTAGAAATAAGTCTCCAAAACACACAGATAACAATTTATCCCTACGGAAGAGATTTCACATATGAACAGAGAGAGAATACATAATGTAAATGAATTGATAAAAGATTCTAGATACATGGACCAGGCTCTGAGTAATTTGATGTAGCTGTAGACATCCCTGTTCATTACTGGGGAGTTGGACTGGATGACCTTTAAAGACCCCTTCTAACTCAAATGATTCTATGATTCTATATGAAATAAGGAACTTGAAGAAAAATAGGTATTTGGATATTCTGTTTGTCAGATAACAAACACATGGCAAGTCATTGCTGTGATTGCCTGAGTTTGCCTTGAAGCTGCAACATTCCAGGTGTTCAGAAGAGGTTTCTTTAGATATCACTTATAAAAACTGGAAGTCAATGATTCTTTTTTTTGTATCTGTATATAGAATATTTTTTCCAAACTAAATTCTGCCATGTTACTCAGATTTGAACCTTGTGAACAAGCCTCCTGTGTGTCAGCTCTCATAGTTTAAAAACACTAGGCAAGGAAAGAAACAGCATCAGAAATTGGCCCCTTAGGTTTGAAACTTTTGTGTTTCATATGAATGGATGCAAATACAATGTATATATACAATGGCAAGATCTCTTAAAACTAATGAAAGTTATGGAGCTGAAACTCATAGTTAATGCCAAGTTTGATGCCCAGATTATTCATATCCTGCAGAATCTCTTTGAAAAGCTATGGACACTGCAGAGACCATGAAGTTAAGAGAACTGCTGTACAATCAATACTCTTACTGATTTTAGAGTACTGATAGCAGTCTTGGAAAGCTGACAAGGAGGAAGTCAGAGGAATGAGCTAATGAGATAACAATAATAATCTGAGAGAAGCCAGGGAAAGCAAATATCTGTATATCTCCAATCAGTAGCATGAGACAGCTTATGAGTGCCAAGACATGAGGGCAGGCATCCTGGGTAAATGGAGAGAAAATTCTCAACAAGGCTGCTGCTCAGAGCAGCCTGTGTCAAGACAAGCACCCTCTCATAACAATCTTTAAGCTCCCAATGGGAGACCTAGCATCCAGCAAAGGGTAGTCTACCAGCCAAACCATCCACCTTGGTCTACAGCCATGACTTGCCTCAACAATCCTAAACAATACAAAAGACATCATTTCGGCAACGATAAACCCTAAGGCTACAATGGTTGTTTTACTGCTTTTTTCGAAATTCTGCAATCAAGAATGTAAACTCGTTCTTTGTCTGAATTCACAATATATGTTTTTTCTTTTAACATATAAAATCCACTTAGTGTGAAAAATGAATGCTTCTCAACTGACAACCACAAGACATATTACCTGCATCCATTGCTTCCAGAGAAGCAGAATGCTGGGGACAAACTCAACGGAACTTGCGGAAACCCGCAAATGAACTTGGAAGTCTCAGGAATGGCAATATCCTTCCTGTCAAGCTGCAAGAATTAGTTTGAGGGTGGATTTATCAAAGCCCTGAATAAAGTCTCACCTAACAGGTATTGCTCCATGCTGTTAGTAACTTGAAAATTAAATGAACCAGACATGCCACAAAAAACTTCCACCAGTAGTACAGACACTTTACTTTCCTTGCTCCGAAGGGAAGAGATATGAGATTTGCTATAATTCCTTCCAAAACACAAATGTATTTTACTTCACTTCCCAGCTAACCTCTCCTTATATTCCCTGTTTTTCATCCCTAAACTGCATGTTCAAGATAATGTTCTGGACATGCTGTACTTTGACCTTACCTCTAGCTTAGATGAGGATTCAAGGCTTGATGAAACGGATTTGATTTTCCCACTCATTTTCAGGTTTGCAAATAGTCACTTCACAGAGAAGGAATTGTCCAGCCAGTAATGCTGAGAAGCTCAGGTAAATGTTAAGAATTGGACATATTGAATATTATTTATTTAATCAATTTCCATCCTCACAAAAGGACAAAGGACTCTTAAGCTTGTTACTACTCAGTATTTTCAGGTCTGTTAATTTGGTTTATATGAGTACATTTTTGTGTTTGACACATCCAGACAACTAACATTACAACCACTTCGTTTGAGACTCATTTAGGTTAATCTAAGGAATGCAGAGTTTTAAATGTGCATTTTTGTAGCATTAGCTGGAGCTAGTAGTTTCATAAAAAACTCAGAGTGGCCCTATGGCTTAAGCTGTCTCTAAGTAAACTGAAGGAAGAAAGAAAGAAGAAGTCAACAGCAGATATAAGTCTTACACAAATTACTCCCTATACTAACCAGTAAAAAAGGATTTATTTATTTTTGCTTAGGCTATAAAATACTTGTTGGTGTGCATTGTATGGGACTCGGACAGTTAACTAGATTCCAAAGGTCGTTTACAGTTTTCTTTCTATTTGATTCCTCCTCTTCCCTTGTTTTTATTTTCACCTGCCTTTCAACCTTGACGGAATTTTTCTTAACGTTAAAAATAGAAAGGAAAGTCCACCTATATTTGGCATATTATAACTGTAACTTGCTCTTCTCTATCAAATTATCAGCTATTAGCAGCAGCATCTCTACAAAAAAGACCACTAAAATAGCAAGGACATTTTAAGGTGCAATAGAAGTCAGTTTAAAGAGAACGAAAAATACATTAGTATTCTCAAATTTATACTGTGTCCCTGAACTTATTTCAACTACGAAAAACAGGAAGACACCCACCAGTCTAAGCGAGACTAGGACAGGACCCCAGGGAAGATTCTAATTCAATGTTAGTTATATTGAATCAATGTGAAGTCTTATGCTTCTGTAATAAAATATACATAATATGTGTTTTTAAAGAGTATTAAATATCACATACACATATGTTGAAGACAAGAAACTATCTAAAGGTTATTAACACAAAACTGGATGAACCTAAAATGTAACCAAAACAAAATCTCTACTCCCAGCAGTGACTCAGCTCAATGACATCTTTTTCCACCTGTGTTTTATAACCACATTACACTTGCACTATAAAATTAGGTTTTAAAAAGTCCTTGAATCACACTAAAGCAGGGTTCTGGAAAAAAATGTCTTCATTTCCCATTCACAAGTTACAGATAATACTAGAAATACAGCTATTATAATTGTCGAGTAATTATTTAGACTGTACTATAAAGTCATACTCAGAAATCAGTATCCTGTTCATACATGATTTTTTTAAATTTTAAGTATTTCCAACATAAAATGCAGGATAATATTTATTCAAAGAACCATATTTATTATGCAGACTCATAAATAAACATGTAAAACTAAAGATTTATACATTTTTAAAGCCTTATCCCTTTCTAATATTGTTCTTCTGAAGAAAACACTTTATTTCTAGAGCATATGATTTACTTTTTTTGAAAGGATTAAGACTTTATTTTCCAGACTGTATTATTTTTGAATAACAAAAACCATTTCAGAATGACACGAAGTTACAAATTTTTATGAGCACTGAAAATAGCTTCATCAAAATTTATATTCGAGTTAAATAAATAAATCTGACATTTTCTAATAAAAAATTTAGCTTTTTCCATTATCAAACAGGTATGAAGGCTTTCCAAGCACTTTTAAAGACTATCTTTTTTATTATTATTTTCTCAGCCTGCTACTATTTTCAGTATTACTAAATCAAATTTAAAAATTCCTTAAAGGAAATAATGCTCATGAATTTCCTTCTAGTTACTTCTAGTTATTTAGGTTTGCAGCTTGTATGACCAAGGCTTGGGTTTTTGGTTTTTTTTTTTCTGAAATAGTCTCAGAGAAATATGGAGAATGTTGTAAAAATATATATATATTTATATATATACACACAAGCATTTACTTGTAAATGCTTGTAAAAGTATCAACTGCCACAAAATGAAGTAAAATCCAGACCACTTGTATCTTAGGGAACAAACACACATTTAACTTCTGTTGGAAATATTTCACATTTCATGCATTAGGGTGATGGTTTTGTCAAATATTGCCCAACTTGAGAGCTTGAGTAAAGATCCACACTGAATGATTTGTAGATTGGGGAACCATCACTAGAAATTCCCCTTACTATCAGGAAAACTCAATGCAAGAGTCAGAGAGGAACTATCTGAATCCTCCTCCTGTTTCTGCAGTTCTCAACATTCTGGGAGAGTTCCCTTGGAAACATAATTCCAAGCGTAAATCCTTCCAAAAGTCAACTCATAGGATCTTTAAGGCATTTGAAATCTGGATCTCAGCTCATCTGCTGGAACCCCCCAATAAATAATAAGGAATAATATATAGTAGAGGTTCAAGACTATTTTATCTGGAAGAGAAAATAAGCCACTTAAAATTATGAATATTAGCTGTCAGTCCTTTTCCTGTGAGGCTTCTAGACCACCTAAGGAACTAAAAATGGTCTAATTATGTTGCATGTTCACTGTATAAATGGCAGGGGTGATAAATGAAAGCCAAACACAGACAAGCAATGCAATCTTTTGTTTAGAACATTGAATTATCACTTCTATACAGAGCTTGATTCACTACCATTTCTGACACTGTTTCCTATTGTTGTGGCTCAAAATTTAGGGAAGGAGCTTTGGCTTTTCTCTAAATGGATCCAAACTTGTAGACTTCCCGTCACTTAAAAACCATGCAGTCAAAGTCAATGTTTAAGCAACAGACACTTTCAAATAAATAATGCAAGGCACTCAAAGCTACCAATGTAGCTGGCAGACGGAATTTACTGTTTACATACATTGGGCTGACTTAACTCAGAGAATATATTAGATTTCATGTGCAGTACAGACACATAAAGCAAACAAGGAATTACAGTCATACCTCATGAAAGTTATTTTTATGGAAATGAACACTGTATTTTGCAATATTCATCACTTCGGTAGTTGCATCCTATACCTCATTTAACAATAAAGGCAAAGTAAGGCTAGTATTGAATTAGTTAAGCTTATGTTAATGATTAGCTAAGTTGATATCACTGCCTCTTTCACAACTGATCTCTAAGCCAAATCTCAAGATCTCTCTAAATTGAACCAAAGCCTAATATAAACACAACTTTTATTATAAAACTGCTGTAATAGCAGCTCTGAGGTATCACAATTGCCTAAAGAGGTTTAGTCACCTTTGATAAAACACAGCAGACTGTGTTTGAATAATACTTCACATGCTATCCTGCCAGAGAGGCAGGTAGTACAATCAATATGGAAATCCCACGTCTTTTTTTCCTGCAAATACCATAGGTAAACACATATTTCTATCATCAATAATGCAAGTAGTCTTACACAGATTTGAGATTCAAGCTGTTGGACACAATATCTTAAAATAAGGAGTATTACTCACATTTTAATCAAGAAAATAAAATAGCATCTGAACATGTGTTTTTTGCCTGTGCTCAATTCAAGTTTGTGTTACATTAATTTCTGTCTTTCTAGATTCAATATGCTTTGCCCTCTCTGAACCTGTTTGGCTGAAATGTAGAAGGAGAAATAAAACTTTAAGCAAGCATTGACTCACCAAGTAACAATGACATGACACACTAGGACTGTAAGTAGCATTCAAATTATCCAAGATCAAAAATGTATGTGCGGTAAAAGGTGACATAACATCCTGCTAATTGCCCGAGAGCCACTACTTTCAATTTTCCCTAGACAATACATAAATTTGGTTAAGTCAACAGAAGTTGTGCATGCAGGATGACATGTTTAAATTTAGATGTCTTGCTCTATAATTCAAAAAATGACAAGGCATAGCAATTCATTTACCTATAACTATGTTTCCTTCCTACATTTCTAACCCTCGTGAGGCTCAAAACTGTCCCTCTGTATGTAAGGTATGTGTTCCCTCACCATTTAATTAAATTAGGGAGGAATATGCCCATGTAGGAATGGAAGTAGCAGAAGAGGTGAATTTCCTACAGCTTTCCCAGTGTCTACTGGTGACTATGGTGTGGATGTAACATCGGATGATCAGAACAGCCATCTTACAGGAGTGGAATTGCACTACTAGGGCATTGTTTCTAGGAAGGAATGACATTATAATGGAAGTGAGATGATGCAATGTAACTCTATGCCACAATTTTCCTAAAGGTAGAAAAATTGCCTTTTCACTTTGACAACATTCATGTTGCAGTTTAAGGAGGTAATTATTTCTCTGGAATTCCAGCTAAGAGGGGAAAATAACATGAAGTCTAATCTAATAGTACCTATTTTCTGTGAAGCTTTGGAGTATTTCTGGCCTATGCAGCATCTGTCATCTTTTATCAGAAAGATGGTCAGAGAGATCAGGTCAAAGGCATATCGCCATACAGGGAGACCTCAGCAGGAACTACTACTATTCCATGTAGAAATCCTTTACCTTCTTTTACCATATATGGGAGTAACAAGAGGAGAAAAATTCATTTAGATGTGAATTGAGAAGAACTCTTGGTATACATTTTTACTGCTTAACTCCCTTTAACAGTAACAGCCCTGTGATTACCAGGATCTTCCTTCTTGCCCTTCTTGAAAATTGGAATAATGTTTGCCAGCTTGTAGCCAACTGGGACCTCTCTAGATTTCTAAGACCATTGAAAAATAATTGAGAGAGTTCTCACAATGACATTAGCCAGCTCTCTGAGTACCCTGGGATGAATCCTGTCAAACTCCATGAACTTCTATGCACCTGGGTGAAGCAGCAAATCCTGCTCAAGTTCAGGGTTGGCTGGGTGTTGATCATTACTGCAGTCACAGACCTCCAACTTGGAGCACTTGGGGACCCAGAGCCCATCATTAGTGTTGAAGACAGAGGCAGAGAAGGCAATAAATATCTCTGCTTTGTCTATGTCTCTGTTTGTAAGGTGACCATTCTCATCAGGTAATGGACCAATATAGTCTCTGGTCTTCCTTTTGTTGTTAACATATTTTTAAAAACCCATTTTATTGTCCTCCACAGTATCAGCCAGCTTCAACTATAACTGAGCTTTGGCTGCACAAATTTTCTTGCTACAAAGGTGAACAGCATCCCTGTACTCCTACCATGTTGCCTGACCTTGCTTCCAGCAGCCATACAGTTTCCTTTTCTGCCTAGGCTCTAGAAGACTCCTATTCAGCCAAGCCAGCTTCGTGCCCCGTCTGCTTGACTTCTGACATTTTGGTGAGACAAAATTCTCAAAGTTACTAACTCAATCCTGAAGACTGTGGATATGATCCTGAACAACCTGCTCTAGGAGGCCCTGCTTGAGGAGGGAGGTTGGATGTGGTGATCTCCAGAGGTTCCTTCCAAACTCAGTCATTCTGTGATTCTGTTAACTCATTTGGTTCTGTCCCACACTAAATTCCATGTTTCATTCAGTTTCAGAACAAGATGGAAGAAAAACAAATATATATAATAAGTATATGCAGTCTCCATCCTTGGAGGTTCTGAAGGACTGGATAAAGCCCTGAGAAATCTAACCTGGTCTGACAGTCAACCCTAGTTTCAGTCAGAGGTTGCACTGGAGACATCCTGAAGTCCCTTCCAATATGAATCCTTAAAAATAGATGCAATGGATTTCCCTTCCCCCCTCCCCTGCCCAATCATATCATCATCTTCTATATTCTTTGTCTTCAAATCAGAAAATAATTACAAATGAATGAGGTAGATGCTCCTGGAAATTAAGTGAATAATTTTTTTAGATGAATCAAAATCATAAGGACAGTTACAACTGCTCTTTCTACTCTTTATTTTCATCAAGTCTTTCTTTAAATTATTGTAATTGCCTGTGGTAGAAAATTTGTCCTAGTTCATGCATGCAAGTCAAATCCCAGTCAGAAACTCCTCCATACAGCAAATGAATATTCATCATGAATGTATTTATGAAGCAACGATTCATAAGTATTTGTTAACCAAGGCGAGTTTCAAAGTTTCCTCACCTACTACATTGCGAAATTTCTTTGAAACAGGACTTGTTTGTATTGCACTGCTCATTAAGGCAATGGCAAGCCCTTCCTCCAAAGAGGAGATATTGCAAAATACTATTTCCTGCATCACAGTTGTGTGCAACTCTTCTAATCAACAGTATTCCACATGCAAAATGCCTATTTTCAACTTAACCTTTGCCACAAGCACCCTTAGAGTATGTTCCTGAACTTTCACAAGGTTTTCACAATGCCTCACACTTGAGAATGCACACACCTCACTGCACCGCAATGTGAAAACAGCCAGGTCTAAATCACACAGAAAAAAGAATAGATGCTCAACAAATCAGATAGAGCCAAGATGCAGCTCTTTCCACCTCTGGTATAAGGCTCTTGATTTAGTAAGTCAACCCTGAAACTAAGAAGTCAAGAATCTCAACAAAGAGAGATCTTGGTCAAGGCACTGACAAGGTGTGTGCATTGTTTTTTTTTTTTTCNTTTTTTTTTTTTTTTTTTTTTTTTTTTTTTTTAATTTTGAGTAGGAAAGTCTCGGGACAAGTGCAATGGATATAATATAAATGATTGAGCATACTCCTTTAAAAAACCATCAATCACACAGCATTTTGGATGTGTTCATAGTGATACTCTCAGATCTTTTTAGAACTGATCATTTTGCATTCCTCGACACTCATTAAATCCATTCTGATTCTTTACAGAGTTTAGTTAAATAGTTAGGTAATTATATGGCAGATGTATTTCTAAGGGGAGTTCACATCACCTCACCAAGAGGAAAAATTAAAGCTTTTATGAAGAACGGGGAGGTAGCGCACAGTGAAATTTTAGCCCAGTGACACAAGGAAAATAAATAATGTAGATGGTAGATGAAATGTGTAACATAATAGCAGCAAGATGGGAGACAACACATATTATATACAGCATATACATATGTCATATTATATATGAATCTGTCTTATGTAAGCCATTTATACTTGTACATTATCCACAGTTACTCCTCTCCGTGCATTTTTAATTGTTTTATTTACATATTAAAATGCGACTTTCAGCTTGAACTAAGATTGAAATGTAAACCTTGATATAAGCTATAATAAAAATGAGAAAAATGTGTGGCAATGACAGCTATCAGTGAAGGGTAATGATTCAGAGAAAAATTAATCAGGTGAAAAATTAACTAGCTGTTAAGAAGAAATAACTTAGCACCATTGATGAATTCAAAGTAGCAGCTGAAGTCTCACTTGGAACTGAATTAAGAACATGTAGGACATTTTCCTATGCCATTCATTATCAATACTTCTTGTTTTGATACCTCCTTCCTTACTATCACTTGATTCAGTTTGACAAACTGACAGAGCCTTATGATTTTAACTACAGAAATAGTAAGACTATATAGAAAAAGGAAAAAATAAAAACTTCAGAATTATTTCTGAAGGTAGTTTGTATTCATCCTACAAAGTACAACAATTTGACCTTTAAAGAGAAAAATGATCACTGGATATCAGGAATCTCACAAATTATTGTCATATATAGCTTCTCAAAGAACAGATCAAAATACAGTGTCTGTACTAAGAAATTTTTCAAAGCAAGACTCCAGCCGCAGTATTGAATTACGGCTTGAACTCTGATGGCTTTTGTCATACACAAAGAAGAGGAAAATACATTTACGATCATGAAATCTGTCTAGAAATTTTCATTCAAAGTTACTTTCCAGTGTGTAGAGGGTTACAAGTGTAACTTAAGTTACAAGTCATTCTTATCCAAATAGGAGAGTCCTTTCAATGTAGTAGAGGTATAGACTGCAATAAATAAATAAATAGATAAAATAAATAAAATTGATACCCCTTCCAGTGAGGAACTGTAACTGAGGTAGGAGTCAACAAGGATGAAGGCTGTCCCATCCCCTCCCATTTTAAACACGGTCTTCTATTGCACATGAAACAAACTTATGTACAGGTCAGAATGTCAGAGATATGATAGAAGAACTGTCAAGGGAGGAAAGCTTAAACACACAAAAATAATAGCACCAATATAGTGAGGCAAAAAAGACAATTTTGCAACTTTTTTCCCTTTTTTTTTTTTTTTTTTTTTTAACGTGGAAGAAACATCTGTCCTTATCAGAATAATTTGCAAAAGGGAAAAAAACAAACAAAACAAAATCCACAATTTAAACAGAGGTTTTTGCCTCTGAATGGGTACCAATATTCACCAGAACTTCCTGCAGCAACAAGAACCACCTATATCCCTGTACTGCCTCTAAGAGTCCATTTCAAATAGATAGAAAACAATCATCTAGTCTCTTTCCCACTAAACCCAGAGGTTTGTTACTGCCACTTCTCCAAATCTGTAGCTGTAAGCTGAGAAGGAACACAAAGTTCTTTCTCTCTCCCTTGTTATTCAGTCCCTAGCAAAGGTTGTTGAAAAAGCTGATAACATGAACCAGAAAACCAACAAATTACAGATTATACCCAGCCTTATCCATTACATAAAAAGAACATACACAGCACCTAGCAAAATCTTTGAAACTAGTAAGGTTCAGAAAGGCCTTGAAATCAGTGTAGATACAAATAGATATATCTATATATACACGTAAATAAACAGCCTAGTAGAAAGAGAATCACTTAAAGAAAATTTCCTCCTCCAGGGTATTTCCTATCAACAAGATTACCTCTTTTTGGAACAGTGAGACAATACATAGTTTAGGAATTTTTTTTATGTTTGTTTTGGTTTTGTTTCTTTAAGTTCACATTGCTATTAGCTTGGCACATACTGATAGGTCAACCAAATTTCTGTTTCTGCCTAGGACTGATTAAGTGGTTTTGCCCCTTTTTATAAGACTGGAATTGGCAAGCAATGCTAGCATCATGACTTTCAGATTTAATTACAGCAAATCATTTAGGAATGCAGCCACAGAGCCTGAAAGTGTTCCAACTGGTACAAAAGCCTGTCTGCTTAGCAACAGGGATACAATGAAGTGGATCATCTGAGTGCTTCTCTTGTTGCATTTGCTCTCCATTGAATTAAGAATTCAGTTTGCTTACTTGTGCAAACTTCCTGGATCTTTGAAACTGCCACAAAAGTCAGTATCTATGCAATTCTTCCTCAGAAGAGGTAAAAGCTACTTAAGAATTCACTGTCACCTAAAACCAGTATTATTTGAATTAAACATCACTGTGCATTTTATGTACACAAAAGATGTCAATCTATAAATGACAAAACAGACAAACAAGCTAAATCTATGCAAAATACGACAACTATTAACTGCTACTACATGGAAATTAAACACAACTTTTTTTTAGGAAGTGCTCAACACTGAAGTGGGCACTGACAAACAGCCATACATTGATAAGGTCATATTATCAGCTGCATACACAAAAATGACATCAAAGTCAAATAAAAAGTACTCATTTCACATCACCTAATGTATTATTTTGTTTTTCACAGATAACAATTTGATTACATACAAGCCATATGTTAAACTCACTTAATCTACAGATAGTTATTTCACAGACTTTTCTGGAACTTGTGCAGTATTGTAACAGAATATAAAACTTCTTGGTATCAGTAAGCGTCTGATTGTAGCAAGGTGTGAAATTGCTGTAATCAGTAGAGAAATCCTTACATAACTTTTATTCATTCCCTCCCCTAAAAGCACTCTGCAAGCCAATTAAGAGTAATTAGCTCATCACAGGAAGATGAGGGGTTTTTCTGATTCTCTGCGTATTTAATTCAGCTGTGTAATTCCTGTCTCCTCTTCAAACGTACTGTCAATTTTACATTTCTAAGGGAAATACTGAAAAAAAAAAAAAGGTCAAATATTGTTCATCATCATTTAGAAGAGAAGTACTTCTGTGTCTTTGTATATATGTAAAGCCTTGTGTACAATGAAACAATATACACCTTTGATTTGACACTTTCCATCCCTGAAAGTGAAAATCTTCTTCCCTATTCAATAAGAAATATGATCACAGGGCAGTAATTTATGAGACTTAAATGTAGATCTATGAAAATTTTTTGTATTCTCCTAACAGTAAAGTCCTAAATAGCAAAGCTATGAAGCAAAGGAGTGTCAAAACAGAGATTACAGAGAACAGAGTAAGCAAATCAGTTACCATACAAGCCAGCTCTTCCTAATTTGTCAGTCATTTTTCCAGCCTACTCCTCAGAAAACTCCCTGATGCTGCCATTTCAACAGCCTTAAAAGCTTATGTGTTTTATATTTTCCTATTTTCAGCTTTCAGTTCCTGGCCAAATTTAGCTGTCAAGTCAACAACAAGCAATAACTCCTTACAAAAACCAGGAATAAATTTATAATAGTGACTGCATCTTTAGAATAGGGACTGCTTAGAACAAGGCACTAATTAAGAAAGAAAATTATCCATTCTCTGCTCTGTGACATCCCCAACCACTGCCAGTCCCCCTATAAACTTCTTTGTCCAGAAATGTTTTTGTTCCGTTCTTGCCCTAGCATAGTTTTTATCTAACAGGACTATATCATCCTTTATACAGGACAATGTCATACTATATCATACTGAAATCAGTATCTCTTCTAACCTAATCTTCACTGTTTCTTTTGAACAACTGGAAAAACACACAGCTGATGGTAATCAGGCAGAACGACTGAGAAGCTTACAAGTTGATTCATAATATCACGTCAAAAAGGTATCCACATGAACTTAGGTATTTCTGTGGGGGTCCAGAAAGGGTGCTGATGGACCCCGGAGTAACATCAGACTCTTCTTCCTAAGTTATTCCTGTTCTCCAATTGAACAGTGTCTATAAAAATCCTAAGCAGTTAATATTTGCTCCTAAAATATTTTATAGTTACTGCTAGCATCGTGCTTGTCTGAAATGCTTCTTAAAAGGCACTTTTAGGTTTTCAGGTAGTTTTAAAGGCATGTTTCTGAGCATTAAATAAAATTCCAGGACTGTCACATTCTTGATAAAATTTCAGGTCAAGGTAGCTGTTCAGCTTTAACTCAACATCTTTCTGTACAATGTCAAGAACATCACAAAGTGCCAAATCAACTAGAGCTGCATGAAGCTGATAAGAGAGAGATACAACATTCATATAAAAATCAAGCTGGAAATCAATAGGGCAGCTTGGATTTAAACTGAAAGTCATTTTTTATAACTCAGCTGCTAATATTAGGGGGAGCGTAGAAGCTTACCGCCATGTGCTTAGTTGGGATAAACTCTGAGACTCTTTTCTTGCATGCCTTCACCATCTTCACCTGGCTTCCACTCAAGAGTGAAGATTGTAACTGATTGTTTGCTGTGGATATGGGACCAAGCTCTATCCTACACCTGTGGTTACTTTGTTCTCTTATCTGAAGGCACCAACTATCATTGGCCTTGGTAGCAGCCAAGTGGGAATTCATCAGGCATGAAAGAATGACAGAGCTTCTTACCGAAGCATCATCCTGCAACAGGACCCAACAGATAATGACTCACTCACATATTTCTTCTGCACAGTAGATGCTAAGCAACAAGGATGTACCAGACAGTCAATGTAGTTTAAGGCAGTCCTGAGTATGCTCTGAGCTACATTAGAGATCAAGGTAGGAAAAATAAGTACTTTAAACCTGCTCTTTCCCTGCCTCCCTGCCAACTGGTAGACATAGGGCACAATTAAGAATAAAATTAATTAAATATTTTTATTTCTATTACACTATTCAATAATGAATTCTATTATTTCACTAACTCTTCAGAAGTTATCACCTTGAAATTAGCACATATTGCAAATAATTTGAAATTCTCACCTCAGGGTTTTAATGAAGTAGGAGGGTGCTTATATAAGCATGTCTGATGCTTTGGGCAGTTTAAACATTTGGCTCAAGGATGCTCAAATCTCCAAAGAGCTTTGTATCATTACCGTGTTTGCAATTTCTAGCAAACTTGCACAAGTTATCTTGTAACGTAAAACAAGTACTGACTCTCTTTTTGCAAGAACATAGGTGACTAGCAAATTTTCCTACAGCTTTGCATTCACATATAATGTATCTGCACTAAAATTACAAAGATTATGCAAGTTCAAAAATTATTAATACATTTACAGATTCCAACGTAAAGGCAATTACTTTTTTTTTGGGGGGAGGGGAGGAGGGGGAGTTTATGTGCAAACCTCTAGTATTCATGTATCATAGAATCATAGAACGGTTTAGGTTGGAAGGGACCTTAGAGATCATCTTGTTCCAACCCCCCTGCTATGGGCAAGGACACCTCCCACTAGACCAGGTTGTCCAAAGCCCCATCCAGCCTGGCTTTGAATACTTCTAGGGAGGGGGCATCCATAACTTCTCTGGGCAACCTGTTCCAGTGTCTCACCACCCCCACAGTGAAGAATTTCCTCCCTATATCTAGTCTAAATCTACCCTCTTCCACTTTATAACCATTACCCCTTGTTCTGTCATTACCTATCCTTTTAAAAAGCCCCTCCTCAGCTTTCCTGTAGGCCCCCTTCAGGTACTGGAAGGCTGCTATCAGGTCCCCCCACAGCCTTCTCTTCTCCAGGCTGAAGAGTCACAGCTCTCTCAGCCTGTCCTCGTAGGGGAGGTGCTCCAGCCCTCTGATCATCTTCGTGGCCCTCCTCTGGACTCACTCCAACAGCTCAACATCCTTCTTGTGTTGGGGGCCCCAGAACTGGACACAATACTCCCGGTGAGGGCTCACATTTTCTTGGAAAGAAATTCATAAACTTTTAGGAATTCAAGACAAGTGTTACATCAAATCTATTCAGGTCAGTTTGAGGTACTTAATGTATACTCCCTTTCAATTTATTTTACTTTTGATAGAATTGAGTCTTACTTGAGCACTCATTAATAAACTTTTTTAAGTAGAATGCCCTTTTAATTTTTCTGTTTCTCAGTTAAACAAGATACAAGAACAAACATTCTACATGTCAGATGAGTATCTGGGAAAATGGTCTGGCCGTCATAATCAATTACAATGGTCTCAGTTCATGCAATCTACAAGTCTGTTGTAGATCCAGCTCTATGCAAGGCTTATCATAACTGAAATTACAGGAATCAGAATACAATCTTCAACCATTTCTAAAATAGATACAAAGCGAGAAAAAATAAGACAAGTCATCACAATTTTTCCACCTCTATTTCTTCAATTTGTACATTTTTGTACAGTTTGCCAGTGTGCTGTTTAATTCACTTTTGCAGCAAGCCTTCTCTAGAGATTTATTCGAGCATTGCTGTATAAAGATGAATTTTCTGACCCAAGGAGATTCATTTGCACAGTCAATAACAATATCCCAGAAGTGAACCAGAAGACAACATATGAAACCAAATTCAGCAACAGTATCAAAACAGAAAGCTTTGTATCCACTGACAACTTCTTTCCAAACATGCTGCAAAAATGCATATACAGCAAGTAATACCTTATGTATGATCTAAATCAGATTATCTCAATATATGGCACAAAGTTGCAACAGAAATCACAGGACTCATGAGAGCCCCTGTGGGACACTGTTACTTATGTGTATTGAAAGTCAATTTACGTTCATAGATTGAACAGAGCTACATCAAACCTGGAGAGTACTTGTCATTCTATAGTGCAATCATTAATTATTTAAATACCTAACAATGCATGATACAGAAAATGCAATTTTAGCCAATCATTCACTGATCGTAGTACATCCCAATCACAAAATGGTGTGTTTTCTCCTCTCACAGTAATATAGGACATCTGTACAAGATATGAAGTGGAAAGGAAATGATAAGAGATGATTAGTTAAATCACAGCTTTGCTATTATATTGGTCCTGATCCATACTCTGGGACCTGAGACTTATCTGCCCTCCAAAATAAAGCTCAAGAAGTCTACATGCAAAATCATTTCCCAAAACTGCAGGGCTGTGGAACAAAGTTAAGTAGCTGTTAACACTAAAGTGACTTAAAGAGCAGTCAGGTTAGGAATTACAATAAAAAGGTCAAATTTACCAATATGGCTATTGTTATCTCTGTCTCAGCAGTATCTAAAGATACCATACAAGATAAGGTAGTGGATAAAAAGCAGAGAAAATGGGCTTCTCATATGAGACCTCACAGGTTTCGGGTTACTTTTAAAAGAGCCTGGATGCTTACAGCAAATACCTGCAATTGTTTGGAGGCAGACAACACATGCAAGGAAGATGAAATACTGATATATATATATATTTATATTTATATTGGAAATGAACTGGCTGAGAATTTAAGTGATTATAGGTTACTGCTGAGTTATATCCATACTGATGATACAGGAGATTTGAGATACTTGCCTAACGCCACCTGGGAAACATGCAGTAGACTCAGAAATATATACAAGGTCATTGTACTCGTGACAGTATTTTCATCATGTTATTTGTACAATTAGAAATTTTATAGTAAGGGAAAACTAAAACCTCTCCCACTGAACAGGTTTACGTCACAGAGCCATATCTGACACTTGATTTCTTTTTCATAATGCATGCTATCTGCTTGTTCTTAACATTTCCATCAGCCTGATAAGGAAAACACATCAGCAAGTTGATTAATGGTTTTGCTCCCTTTCAATTTTCAGTTTTCATGTGTTCACATGATATATAAGTGGCTGAGTTACAAAACAATATGGAAAATGCATGCATCTAAAAGTAATCCCTCTATCTTATTTCTGTACGATTCTGTTTTCCAAAAAAAAATAAAAAATAAAAATAACCATAAAATTTTGTCAGCATTGCTTTATACAGTACTTTGTCAATAATCCTATTACAATAACACATTGTCCTTGCCAGTCATTATACTCATTGCTACTACAAGCATGGGAAATGATTGTAACCTAAGCAGAACTTTTCTGGGCCTTTTCTCAACTGGTGGCAAGTGTTTGCCCAAAAGTGCTCATGCTTCTGGATCAGAAAGATCAGGCACATGTCTGTAGCATCTCTCTGGGGCAAGCACTTGGATTTCCCTTGTGGGAACGAGAGCACATAAAGGGGACACTAGTAGGTGTCCATCTTACAGCTACAAGGAGTCAGAAGACAGCTAATACTCACAAGATCCGGAAACATTTTTAGGTCTTCCTGATATTATTGAGTTTGCTTAGGAGTGTGTGTGCATGTGTTAATAAGAATTATTAATTTGGAGCATCATACTGTTCTTTATGTATTGCCAAGACAGATAAATCTTATTATCCTTGTATACAAATGCGGAAACTGAGACAAGGTAACAATGTTGTTAATGTAAAATGTGATTGCAGACTCAAAAATACAACCCAAGTCCTTTCACCACATTGTGTACAAATTGGCCTAGCACAGGATTAGAACTCTGCTTTAAATAAAACAGGGAATTCTGTAGGTATTCTGCCCTAAATATGATCTTCACAGTACATAAGTATACCTATAGTTTCTATATTTTAAAGTACTATTTTTTTCTAATTATTTTCTCCCTGCATTCTGACTTGTTAATGACATACATATATATACACATGCATACATATATAGATATATATTAGCTAAATTAAAAAGTACTGGAAATTTCACACAAAAAACATCTTCCTCTTTTTTTTTTACCTTGGGATTTGAAACTAAATTATTCAAAGGAAGGAAAAAGTAAATGGTAATTACCATCCAGATAATCCTTACTGAACTGGAAGCTTAGAAATTGTTTTGATTAGCCAATTACTAATTATGTACCAGGCACAGACAATCACATCTAATCGTGTGTACGTATGTAATGATGTTATTTTATATACATATATGCACGTGCACACATTTTTTTTTTAATCAAGAAGCCTGTAAAATATATCAAGTGGATTCTTGTCCTGTCTCTAAAAATATAGCATCCATCTATTAATCTATATAATGTACCAGGTACAAAAAACAAATCTCTTTTCAACAAATTTTCTTGGAAAAAAATGATGAAAATCTGTACAATGATCACTTTCTCACATAAAATCAGTCACAAATTAAATGACTAGCCCACTTGAGTAGAAAATGCTAACTATTCAAATGTTAAAATGACCTTCAGGTCAGTTATGTTGATTTGCCATTACATCATTTAGACAAAATTCGCTATTTGTTCTCATTTGAATTTCACTCCATCACATAAAATTCTTTATTTATAAATTTGCCAAATAAATCATTAATTGTCAGTATTTGTTTGAGTTCCTGACTTTTTTTTCCCCCACTCCACTGTTCTTACCAGTTTAGCAAAAATCTGGAAAACACTGCTATGACATCTATTATCAGATAACAGGAATGTGTTTTTCAGATTTTATGATGGTATTTCATCTCTTCTGCTACCCACCTCCCTCTTCAAAACACTCTTCTGTCATCCCAGGCTTTCTGCTTTCAGGCTTCAAAGACCCCATTAGACTGTCTGCTGATACAAGCAAGTTCATATAGTTTCAAAAGGAAAAAAAGTTTAAGTGGGCACGAAATATTAGGAGAGCTTTCTGCTTTTCTTAAAGCAATATTTAACAGAGTACAGTAAACAACACCAGGAATACCATGCTTTAAGTATATTCTCCAAGAAACATGATTATTTTTCCAGCCAAGAAGAATTATGGTTTATCACTCAGACATTTTCTTAACACTCCTATGATCCCTATCTAAAACAAACAATCACTTGCAAGTTTAACACAAGGATATAAGTATTCAAATGTGTATGGAACTGGTTAACAAAACACCCATGAAAATTGACAGTATTGTTGGTAATTTCAGAGGAAGATAAAGCAGTATAACCCTACGAAAGCTAAACTCTTTTCCTCAACCATGAAGATCAAACTTCTAGTCAGGGCTAAAGTTAACTACCTTCTCCGCACATTGACCTCTGGCACACTTTTTCATTTTTTCAATATTAAGTATATCTAATAAATTATAAACTATAGTATTTCAAGTCGTAATTGATTGTTTTAGCACCATTTTCCTTGGTGGAAGCAGGATCCCTTTTCTGTTGTTGTTATTGTTGTTGTTGTTTTCCCCAAAGGAATGGCAGAACTCTATGGTGACTTCTACAACTTCATTTTAATACAACTTACATGGGGATACAGAGACAAAAAGCCTAAACTTTCCATTTATACATTCACTCTTCGCAGGAAAAAGTGCATTTCTTTTTGTAATTTTACTTAAAAATAGTATGTATTTATCCTGAAATAACCATGGAATCGACTGTTTCAAGTCTGGAAGGTTTTAATGAATAACTTCCTAAAGGGACTTACTGATTAGATATGATCCTATAACAAAGATGATCTTAAAGTGTATCAAATATATTCAGATCTTGTTTTTTACTTGTTAATATTTTCCCATAGTAAATAATCATCTCTAATCCAGTAAGGTTACTCACATGCTGATCTGAAAAATAAAACACAACTATGTACCCATTGTTTCATTAACTTTGGTGAAAACATATTTCTAGTTATTAGTTTTCTTTGCTTGAAAAAGTTTCTAGCTAAAATAGAAATTAGCTGTCTGTGATGAAAAGTAGGAGTACAGAGATTTAAGCTATGCCTGACAGAGATACTCTTAACACAAAAATAGTACTTCTTGTGTAATGGACAATAATAAGCATAATTGTTCTGATGTGTCATGAACTCAGACATAAAAGCCCCAAATACACCATACTTAATACTAGTACTATTCTTTCTTTCCTTTTTATTTTAAATGGTTCTTTCATCTTGAAAACCTACTGCCTAATGGATAGTGTCCTTACTAAGCAAATGTAAGTTTGTGTGGTTTTGGCATCCATTGTGATAAAATGAAATGAAGATCCATGTGCCACCTCAGAGCATAATGTCTATTTCTAACTGTCTTTTAATGCATATACATCCATTAAAATTATAAGTGAATGAGTCGAGCCACAGAATGTCATGCTCACATCAAGTTACTGAACAGAAAAAATTATCAGAGATCTTCACATAAGGAAGATTTTTCTTCTTTTCCAAGACGCAATCTCTTTGCTAATTTTCCTGTTTCAGACAAATGTTAGTAGTTAAAGCATATGACTGACGTGGATTCAGCTCTACTGAGCGTCAATCCTGGCTTAACTAAGAATTTAGAAAATTTGTGCCTCAGTTTATCATCTCTAACATGGTTGCACAGTATTGCATTTGTTATCTGTCTCACAGCAGTGTAGTAGGATTAACTAGTGTTTTAAAATTACTCCAATGCTTAAAATCTCTCCTGAATGCAAATGGCAATTGCAAGTACACTGATTTAACTGTTCACTTGAAATTAGCTCATCTCCAGTAGGCTGAAAGGTGGTTTTTTGTTGTGTTTTTTTTTTTTTTTTATCTTCCAGAAAGTATATTCCAATAAATCCGTAGAAGTCTGTAGGTATAATTGTGAAGAAAGAAAGGAAAAAAAAATCAATCCTCTCTCATTACAATATATCTTAGCTAGTGTAAATATTTCATTGTCACCTTTATATGATGTGTTTGATGCTGAGTACAATGATGATCTTTATTTTAAAGAGAAGTGAAAACCAGAAATAAAGCATATTTTATTTTTGGAAGGAACAGTATGCCTAGATGTTTTTCACTCAACATTTTAATGTGGTTTAGTATGGTCTGACTACAAAAGAGGTCTAATGTTCCTAGTTTTAGGCACAGCCAAACACATCTCTGACTCATGACATTAAGAATCTCCAAACTTCTGGTGATTTCACAACCTTGCCATTAATTCAGGGAATTCTGACACAAGTAAAAGCCATGCCAGATCCTGACAATGAACTTTCCTAAATGAAACATGAGCTGTTGAAGTTTATATCTGCTTGAAAGACATAAAAGCATTCCTCAAGAGAAAATAACATGACCATAGTGGTGATAATCCCTTGAAAATGCTAAAGAAAATCAAAGTGAGTCGGTTGCCTAGAGTATTTTTTTTTTCCATAAATTATTTCTGCACAGGTTAGTATCTATACTGTCCATATACACCAACATTTTGTTACAATTTGTTCGCAGTCCCATTTGCACATTTAAGAGATTGAATGAAGACAGTCTATCAGATTCAAGAAATATTCATCTTTGATCTTATTCCTCTTTAAGTAAAAGTGATATTCTATCATTAATATTGCAAAACTATTTGTGTCTTTAAGATATACAAATATTTATACATACTAAAGAGATGCTTAAATATAAGCCTCCACAAACCTGTAAGCCCAAACCTACATAATAGAATACAGATTTGGCAAACATGAAATTGTGCTTCTTTCAAGTACAGTTTTCTCAATGACTGTGCAATTTTTGGGGTTTCAGTGGTGGGAGATAAAATGGGTGAAAATGCAGATCTTAATAGGAAACTTTTTTATTGACTGAAAGATACAGAACATCAGAGGCCATATGTAAACTACAGGTGAGTTTACCTGTATGTTTGATCAGCCATATTCTAATCAAATTAGCAAGTCTAACAGCTCAGTCTTTCGAGCCTGTACACATATCATGGCAGTAGTGATGTGAAACTACTCCCATCCACCTGAGAGAGAATAACTAGACTGGTTATCAGTTCTTTAGATGCTTTTAAATTTATCATATTTTCATCTTAATAACTACTGTATTTTCACCAAATCTTTATATCTTTTAATTATAGTTTATAATGAATAAGTCCCTCATCAGTTTCTAAATCCTTTATTTCCCTCTCTCTCTCCTAATGTCTTTTGCTAATGAAAATTGGGATGCTCAAAGTGACGTTGAGCAATTCCAGTTATGAACACAATACCATAGTTCGGCTACAACACAGTAAGACAAAACGTACAGTTTTCTTTGCTTTACTATGTGGATCTTACATGTTAATTCTTTTTTTATCTAAACATGTATGGAAACAGGGTTTGGGGGCTCACATTTATGTACTGTAATAAATTTTAAATACATTTGCAGTTTTCAACCAACCTTATTCTAGGAGTAGGTGCACACAACATAATCACATTCTTGCCCAGCTACACCATAACTTTTAGATCTTTCTATCTTAGCACAAATATTTTTCAAGTTTTCCTCCTGGGGAATAGGTTATTCTAACAATTTTTTCACTTGCATTTCTTCAAGAAGTCTTCATGCCACTTCAGTGTTTAGTCATATAAATAAAATTGATGAAGTCTTTTAATGGCAGATCAGCCATGATCTTGTGTTTAAATCAGTATGAATAATGCAGGCCTACATAATACAAATTTAATATTGAAACATCTCTTTCTTATTTTCGAAGCATGTTTACTTCTTTGTGTGTATTCAAAATTTTAGGAGGCCCATCTATAAGAATTTTTCCACTGCTTTAACAGGCACTAGATTTTATTCTTCCTGCCAATAACCCGTAAAAGAGGTTAATCTAAGAATCCTACAATATTTTACTGATCTGAAAGAAGAAAAAAATGCAGTGTTTCAAAAGCTTTCAAAATCTAGGAGTTAAGAAAAATATTTTTTAAAGAAAACACTACCTACCTGCAGTTTCTATGTATACTTGTGTAAACAATAAAAACAGTCTAACAACATTATCACCTCTACACTTGAAAGCTCATAGTTTTAGAGTGAGTATACTTAAACACCAACTTATACAACAGAGCTGGTGTGGAATTTACTACAGAAAGAAAAGAATATTTTAGTCGACAAATGGTTTAGCTGAATACTGAAAGTTAACAAGCTTTATAACAGGAAAGGAAACTGGAACACTTTCTATCACATTAAAAGCTACATAAAGACCTCGGTATGCACGTTCTATAATACCAAAAGGAAAAAAAAAAATACATTCAGTAGAAGAAGTCTAAACAACATATTGGTGATCTGGCCAGGGAAATCACACACATTTCCATTATTACAGTAATGTATGGAGTTTTGCAGCACACAATGAGGCTGCAGAAGGAACATTGTATTTCTCAGCTACGCATATGGAAGTTTTTCTGGCTTCCTTCAATGTTGCGATAGGTGCTGGCCCTACTGCTGGAAGAAGAAGATAAGCAAAACATTTTAATCTGTACATTAATTATTGAAATATGTACTGTAAACAAATATTTTAGGTAATGAAGTTATTTCAAATAGGTTCTTTTCTTTGCCCTTATTTCCCTGCAACACAATTTGAAGCAGCAAGTAATTGTTTATTGCTTCTAATGCAAGCAAACTTTTTAAGGCAAAATTCATGCACCATACATGGCTTAGTACAGTGGGCAACAGCACAGACACAGTTCATGTGCCAGTGAAATAGAATTATTCCATACAGAGTCAAAGAACAGAAAATCAAACATACTTTTTTTAGAAAGACATTTGTAAATGATTGAGTTTGTGATGTTGACGGATATGGGCCTGGCAAAGAGCAGAATCTGGACGCTGGACCTCAGAAGAGAGAGTTTCTGGTGTTTAAGGAATTATTGGATGGGATGCCCTGGGAAATGGTTCTTAGGGACATACAAACAGAACAGAGCCAGCAGCACTTTAAGGACACTTTTTTGAGAGCACAAGAGCTCTCCATCTCCCAGGATAAGAAATCAAGCAGAGGAGGCAGGAAATCAGCATGGCTGAGCAAGGACCTGCTGGTCAAACTGAGGGAAAAGAAGGAAATCTACAGGCAGTGGAAGCAGGGACATGTGGCCTGGGAAGAATACAGGGATACCATCCAGACATGCAGCGATGAGACCAGGAAAGCCAAGGCACAGACGAAACTGAACTTGGTGAGGGATGTGAAAAATAGCAAGAAGGGATTCTACAGGTTCATTGGCCAGAAGAGACAGGCCAAGGAGAGTGTACTCCCTCTGATAAATGAGAAGAGAGAATTGGCAACAATGGACATGGAGAAGGATGAGACACTCAATGAGTTCTCTGACTCAGTCTTCACTGTCAGTCAGGCTTCGCACACCTCTCACATCCCTGAACTTCTAGGCAGAAGTTGGGGGAACAAAATCCCTCCCAGTCCCTCGTTGCAGAGCAAGTCAGAGACCACCTCATGAGACTGAATATGTATAAGTCTATAGGGACAGATGACATGCATTCCAGAGTCTTGGAGGAACTGGCTGATAAGGCTCCAAAGCCACTCTCCATCATATTTGAAAAGTCACAGCTGTCAGATGAAGCTCCCAGTAACTGGAAAAAGGGAAACGTTACTCCCATTTTTAAGACAGAGAGAAAGGAAGATTCAAGGAACTAAAGACTAGTGAGCCTCATGTCTGTGCCTGGGAAGATCATGGAGTAAATCCTACTGGAAGCTATATTAAGGCACATGGGTGACGAGGAGGTGATCGGAGACATCCAATACGGCTTCACCAAGAGCAGACTGTGCCTGACCAATCTGGTGGACTTCTTTGATGGAGTGACAGTATCAGACAAATGAAGGGCAACTAATGTCATCTATCTAGACTTGTGCAAGGCCTTTGACATGGTCCCACACAACATCCTTTTCTCTAAATTGGAGAGACATGGATTTGACGGCTGAACCATTAGGTGGATGAATTATCAGTTGGATAGTCACAGCCAGAGGGTTGTGGTCAAAGTCTCTATGTCCAGGTGCAGGACAGTCATGAGTGATGTCTCCCAGGGATCCATCTTGGGACCGATGCTCTTCAACATCTTTATCAATGACATAGACAGTGGGATTGCGTGTACCCTCAGCAAGTTTGCTGATGACACTAAGTGAGTGGTGCAGTTGACACAACAGAAGGAAAGGATGGCATTCAGAGGGACCTAGACATGCTGTAAAAGTTGGCACATGTGAACCTAATAAGGCTCAACAAAGTCAAATGCAAGGTACTGTACTTGGGTCAGCACAATCCCAGATACGTATACAGACTGGGAGAAGAACTCAATCAGAGCAGCCCTGTGGAAGGACTTTGGGGACTTGGTGGATGAAAAGCTGGACACGGATCAGCAGTGTGTGTTTGCAGCCAAGAAAGCCAACTGTATCCTGGGCTGCATCAAAAGGGGTGGCCAGCAGAGCAAGAGAGATGATTGTCCCACTCTACTCTGCCCTCATGAAGCCCCACCTGGAGTCCTGCATCAAAGCCTGGTGCCTCCAACACAAGAAAGATGTGGACCTGTTGGAGCCGGTCCAGAGGAGGGCCACAAAGATGATCAGAGGTCTGGAGCACCTCTCCTATGAAGAAAGGTTGTAGGAGCTAGGCTTGTTTAGCTTGGAGAAGAGAAGGTTGCAGGAGACCTCACTGTGGCCCTCCAATACTTGAGGGGAACTTACAATCAGGAGGGGGACTGACTTTTTACATGGTATGATAGTGATAGGACAAGGGGAAATGGCTTTAAACTAAAAGAGGGGAGATTAAGATTAGATGTTTGGAAGAAATTCTTTACTCAGAGAGCGGCGAGGCATTGGAATAGATTGTCCAGAGAAGCAGTAGATGCCCCATACCTGGAGGCTTTCAAGGCCAGGTTGGATGGGCCCTGGGCAGCCTCATCTAGTGGGTGGCAACCCTGCCCGTGGCAGAGGGGTTGGAGCTAGATGATCTGTAATGTCCCTTCCAACTCAAGCCATTCTATGATTTTATAGTTCTATGGTAGTTAATGCACCCGTACCTTCAATGTAACTGTATGTTCCTTTGCTCCAAGAGAATTCAAGAAGTTAACAGTAAAAGAAAATGAGAGTGTGGTAGTACAAAATATGTTAAATACACATTATAAACACCAGAGGTAGCCAGCAAACCTCATAAGAGCAGCTCTTTAGCTACACTAGGAACAATTCCACCAAGGTCCAAATGCCTGCACAACTTTTAAAGCTTTTGGGAAAAAAATACAGTAAGACAGAAAGAAAGACAGAAAGAAGGACAGAAAGACAGAAAGAGAGAGAGAAAGACAGAAAGAGAGAGAGAAAGAGAGAAAGAGGCAGGGAGGCAGGGAGGCAGGGAGGCAGGGAGGCAGGGAGGCAGGAAGGAAGGAAAACAATAGATCTCCTAGTGGAGATCTCAGTGGTGTCTCCTCCCTCTGATGACTGCAGAGCAGCACTTAATCTCTCATTAGCGTGCAGTGACTCCACAGCCCCTGCATATCCCAGGCATCCATGACCCAGATCTTAATCTCTTTTGATTAATACATACTCATGTGGGATAATATCCAGTCCACCATTTGAACATTTTTCATCAATGTCTCTCTCCACATCCTTTTTGCTGCAAGGCTGCATTCCAGAGCTTTATCAACTTCTTCTCTGTTCCTCTTTCTTTTCTCCAGTTGGCCACAACTCAGCTCTGGTCCTGTGCAACTCAGCATTAAGCCGTTAATTTCTGCCCTTTATTTCTACCCACAGGTAGGCATTCTTGAAAACTTCATCTGCCCTCCTTTGCGTATCACAGATCAAGAGCTTAGATCTCATCTCATTTTCAGCAGAAGACATTACTAATAACATCACTGGATCTCACTGGAATGAGATCTGAATTTGGGCCTACTTCTCAAGACACAACAGTAGAACATAAGTATTAGGCCTTGACAAACTATTTAGTCAAAGAATCATTCTGTCACTGTAAAACAACTGTCTGTTTAACTAGCATGTACATTAAATGTTAGCTTATAAGACATACAGTGACAGGCAGGAGACTGTCACTTATATTTAACTAATAATGGTTTCAAAAACACAGTTAATACATGGTGGAGAAGCAAAAATTAAAATGTATTGGCTCCATTTTGCCAATCTTGAAATGTATTAAAAATATGCAAGCCAGCTGCAGGACTTTATATTGTCAATCTGTCAACAATCAGCAGCAGTGATCAAAAAGTTTGAGATTATTTATTTTTTTAAAAAGAAAAGCACTGAAAATCCAAAGCTTCCCAATGATCTTAAGCAAGAAAACAACAGAGGAATTAGAGAGCCAAGAGGCGAGTTAAAAAGCAGGACATCCTTCTTATTTAATATTTACTAGTCAGTTCCGTTTCATCCCATCTCCCAGGAAAAACTTGTTTCATAATCTACTCTTTAAGACTGTACTAGCCACTCCCACCATTAGGTCTTTGCAGTTCTGCTGCCTATAATGAGAAGTGAATGCAGTTAGTTCAGGGAGCCTACATTTATGGTAGCCTGATAAAAAAAAACAAACAGAAAAACAAAAAGCTAACAATAAGAAAAGTAAACAGCACTCCCCCCCCCCCCCCAACAAAACCAAATAAACAAAACAAACACCATACATTTTTTCTCAATGAAATTCATAAACAAGGAATAATATCTAATCATATATGTACCCAGGAAAGCTAACAGGCAGCAACTCTCCTTTCCTGTCATAGCATTTTGCATGTATTTAGAATATGAAGCTTGTATGACTGTCTTTCCACAAACTGCTTGCCAAAAGAATGATTCAGCCCAGAAACAGAATCCTTTTCCATTCTTATCTGAACTTAAAAGTAGCTGGTCAGACCAAAGACCTTCATATAAAATTTTCAAGCCAGGCAAGAGTTTTAAAACAAAGAAAAACACACTCTGAATATTTTCATTGCTAATAAAAAGAGAAGATCGTTAATGTCTCAAGTTCTTTTGCAAGTTACAGGAACATAGCAAGTAAAATGAATTGAAACTACATTACAATATGATGTTCCTGTGGCTCCATTCTACTTTAACTGCTTCTATTGTAGAAGGAAAATGTGATCCATCTGTTGGATAGATACTTAAAGAAAATGACTCCTTGCAGGAACCAGACTATTTGTGGGGATGGTATTTAAGGTCCTACAGCTTTCTCTGGTTATGTTGACATAAGATGACATTAAAAAGGAGTAATATCAGCTCAGCAGGAGTTACATAAAAACAAAATATACTTTATCTTTTTATCTCTTTCAGTATGCTCTAAAAAAATTAAACAATTATTTTTAGTACCCTTTGTGTGATACATAATGAAGGAAGCAGATTTATACAAGCTCATAAGGACAAGATTAAGGCAACAAAAAGAGATTATCCCATTTAATTTAAAGACTTACCACTGCTAGTGTGTAAGTCTACTTCTTGAAGGACTAGGGTCATTGCAAAAAAAAGTAATATACACAGATATCTTCAGACAGCCATCATCAATCCCATTCTAAAATAAGTTCCAATGCTTTAAAACGTATCAGTCAATAAAAGAGATTCTCATCTGGAAGGTCATTCTTCAGATGCTTTCACGTATCATAAAAGCATACGTTACTTTAACATATATGCAGTGGGTAAGAACGTCTTCTCAAGATGCAGGTCATTTACAATTCATGATAGTCAATTCAGACAGTTTGCCAAATTTGTTTAGAGAATATGAAGCAATTTACTATTTTAATTAGATAGAATTAGCTACATGAAGCTCAAAGCTCACAAACCTACACTACCACATTTCTCTACTGCCTTGGATTTGTTTGTTTGTTTTGACAATGATTTCTGCATCTAAAAAAGCCATCTCTCTTATTTTTCCAAATGCGAAACATCAGCATTTTCCCATCTCCCACCTATGTTTTGTTTACGAGGTGGGGACTTAACTATGTGCTCAAGCTGTATGGACAGGTAGCTGTCAAACTCAACTCAAGCGTCACTTTGATGGATACTCTGTACACAGCTAGATGTCCCACATCTTGCATATGCATCATTAAACTGAAACGTAATTAACCAATACTGTTAAAACAAAGATGGTGCTATTTCAGAACAGAAAGATAACTACATTTTTAATGAAGCATTTAAAATGTTCATAAGCCACACAGGTTTGTTTATATTAATATCCATCATGAGTATGACATTAAAACTACAGGAAAATAATGATGTGTGCTATTCTTTACATCTAAAATTCACTAATAATATTAAGAACTAGCCTGAATACAAAAGTGACACTCCCTTTTTTGAATAGGTTTCAAAAATATTCTTCTGTACAATATGAAATTAAGAAAAATTTTATCTAACTTTCTGAGGTGTGCGATTTCAGACAGACATTTTCAAAACCTTCCAAAAATGAAATAATTTTTAGGTTCCTGCTACAAATAAATGCAGCAATAAATGTTTAACTTCTTAAAAAATGTAGCAATTAGAAGTACAGCAGATCAGAGATATTCTGGTGTAACAAAGACTTAATGTATTTTAGCGGAGCTGATCCAAAGTTGTTGTCTCGGCCAAGGACATCAGGAAAAAATTAGCCTCTTTACTGACATCAACAGAAGTTGAATCATATGATTATAAACATGTATATTTTTAGATTTTGAGCTGATCCTTCTAGTTTTATCTGTTTCGATATAGCAGATCTACAAGGATGACCTTCAGGAGCCCCACCAGTCCTGCCTTTACAGCCATTCAACTCTCTACCAGATTTAAATAGAAGAACACCTCAAATATGCTCGCATTCCAATGATTACATATTTATTTATTTAGCAAGCTTCTTGCCTAGGCTTCTTCCTTAGCCAAACAAAAACATTTCTAGGTGCAACCACCTCTCCCAGGTTTCACTCCAGACCGAGCCAGAGACAGTTTTGAAGTTTCCTCTCCATACTCTTGATCTTTCCTTCCATAAAATTAATAAGCCTAAAAACCTCATTAACAACATAAAACTCCCAGAGGTAAGTGCTTGCCAGTTCAAATTGCTAACAATATGCAGACATTCATGAAACACACTCACGTTTGTACGTTAAAGCAAAACATTTAAATATTTTTTCTCTTTTATTCAGTTGAAGGCTTTCAGTGCCTCTCTTCAAAAACCTTGGTAGCATCACAAACATCTAGCAAAAGCTCTAAATCTATCAACAAATAAAGCAGTTCAGATGTCATGTTATTGAAGAAACACAAAACTTGCCAGGTCTTCCACTTTGACAGAGTCCATTCTGCCTTTAAATCCACTTTTAAGAAGAACTGAATTGAGCCCTCTGCATAAACAGAACTCTAACTCCATGGATTCTGTGGCTATATCTGATTACAGATATACATTATTGCTTTTGGCAATTTATAATAAAGGCATTGATAGTAGTGCCATATTTAATGCCATGTTGAGGCATATATATTTTTATTTCAAACTTTGAAGATAGAATTTCTTTTTAATATTTAACATAATACATTTGGAAAACAGATCAATTGTCTATAAAGGTTGCTTATTAAAGAGTTTCCTTTCATGCTTAGGAAATATATTAAAATCAAATATACCTTTTAAAAGATTTTCATTACGATGTCAGTGTTTATCTCATTCTCAATAGCTAATGAACCACAGTCTACAAATTCCAGACAACTAGACAAACATTTTCATGCAGAAGTCTCTGCTCTTGCAAATATTAAACACAAAGTGCTTCATTTTCTAAAGAGAATAATAATAATAAAACTACACAGAAAAGCTTGCAGAAAAAAAAAGAAGGCATTATCAAAACTTTAACTGCAAAATTCATGCCAGTCAGTCTCCTTTGCCTTATGCTTCCACTGACATATTCAGCAAACTCCTTGGCTCCTCAGCTAACCTCCAGTTTCAAAAAGAGAACAAAGCCCACCAAAATCACATCTGAACAAATGCTCTTAGTTTCTACCTTTCCATTTTCTGAATCACTTTCACAGAACTAACTTTGTGCTGATCCTGAATCCTCATCTCTACTACAAACCAAGGTACAAGCATAATGTCTTTTTAAATAGATTTTGTCACTCTGTCCACTGAAAAGACAAATACTTAAGAACCAGGTATGTGTTCTCTGCTAAAGAATATGTCAACAGTAAAGGCTAATAATCTTTCCAACTGTAGATCTGACTGCTTTATATGGTTGACCACGTAAAGAAAATGCTACTTTTGAAAGCTCCAAGTTTGTTTGTTGCAGTCATCCCTATGGTTAATTTGTATTACACTTACTCCTGCATCTCAAATATCATAATGAGGTTCACACCATAAGAATGAATGAAAACCAAATATGATTTCTGAAAATTCTGTTTTGGTGACAAAATTTCCAAGTGTAAAAGCTAGTCTTGGAAAAGACTGTTCTAGCGTACCGTTCCAAAACCACAGAAGGCATTTGCAAAGCCATTCTCACTGGTTGCCTCTCTCAACCACAGTACCACACCTCTGATAAATCTAGCAGACCTCTAGAGGCAGCTGGAGAGGTGGGTAAATGACAACTGCCTGTCTTCAGCTGGCAAGAGATCATGGTGAGAGCTGCTGAAACTATCTTTCCATAACTTCAATGAGAAAGCACTGCTGTACTGCTTTTCCCTCAACAGGTAAGCATTGGGAGAAAACATTAACAGGCCAAAAGGAGAGGCAAAGAAACGTTAAAACAAAAAAATCCTGATTCAATGTTTGCCCTGCATATGCTGTGAATAGCTCAATACTATAAAATCTGTAGAACTTAAAATACTATGCCTCAGCAAAAATACTAAATATATGTATTTCAGTATTGAGCAAACACATATTTAACTAGACTTCCTTGGTCAAATAAACCTGTAGAGCATAAGGTAAGAGCATAAGAAACATTCTAATCTCATTTATTATGATTACAAAAATTCTTTGGATATGTCTTCAAAGACAGTGTTCAAAAGTTTGTCTATGACATTAATTAAAAAGACAAATCCTAATGAATGCAATGTGGCAACTGTCAGCATTATTTTTTTCTGTGTTTCTTTTCTGCATTTTTTGACTCTTTTGACACTCCAATAAACGTATATTGTCTTGTCCTCCTGGCAAAAACTGTGGTCCTTTTATTGTGCTAGCAAAAGAAACATCAGCTCCTTTTCAACAATTTAGTTGATGTACTCAAAGAGCCAACAGGATGAAACTGTTGCAATGGTTAAAGTCAACAGCTTTCCCTAACATTAAGTAAAGGTCACTGCTCTTCCTCAGAAAACAAAAATAATAAAATCTGTATGTAGATTTCAATTCAATTTAGCTCTAGGTTTGTAATGAATCATAAAAAGGGTTCTTACGCAATAAATTATCATACCAATGCCATAAGCAAATTGCAGGACATGATCATGCAAGTAATCACTATGACCACCAAAGCAAGAGGAAATGTGATTCATATCCCAAAGCTGCAAAGCAAATCCTAAGAGAGCTCAAGATGCCCTATTAACGGTATAAAGTGATTGCAGCCCATTATGGAAAACCTCTGCTAATATTAAAGCTTTGCTCTGAAAGATGTTAATTCATTAAAACTCACTTTTATCACAGCCATGATAGCACGATATCTAACAAGTTCTTCAGCAAAATTCACTAAAGAATACCTATGATATGTACTAGGGAGGCAGAGACAGAAGTTCTGAGTGACTTTTATCAGTACTAGTTTGGGTAACAGACTTCTCTGCCTCCAGGGACTGAATGCATACTGTGGCATTTGATCAGAAATTTCAGTGAGGGTTCAGTATCCTACATCATAAGCTTACTCAAGCTAAGGAAAGGCCACTTACATAAGATGAGATAAGAGCAAAAATTTGAAATATTATATTGTGCTAAAAAGCACAATTTAATTACCATTGTCTGATGGTTAAATACTAGAGATATCTGAAACAGCTCTCAATGAGGAATTTGAGCAAGGGAATAAGGAAATACATTAAAAATTTGAACAATTTAACTCAGGATAAACTGTAAGCTGACTTTCAGGATAGGTATCTAGAGAATAAAGTCAACAATCCAAAGGATTTTGGCAAATTGGAGACAAGTTCTGAAATCAACAAAACATTCAGTAAAAGTTTGGCTGAGGAGAGAAGTCAAATGGAGAATTCAAAGGCACAAGTAGGAAGTGGGGAAAAAAACAGTATTTATTGGTACAGCAAAAGAAAGCCCTTCACTTCCACAATAACCAATGTCTGAATGCAAATCAGTAATGCAACACTGCTTCAAAAAAAGGCAAAGGTGCAATTCCTGAAAACTGGAAAGAAATCTGTCAGTTTGCTTGTTGCTGATGGGCTTCTTCACCTGAAAAAGGGTTCTGCAACTATATCTCCTGGGAAAGATTCCATAATTTGCAAGAAACAAATTATTTTGGATCACCTATCTTCTATTCATAAAATCTTAAGAGGAATGTCATCAGCTCTATTCCCACGTCAGAGCTGTTCCCTCATGACATTCTATGGAAGCAGAAGAATCATCGTTTCAGTTTGTGTCAAAAAGATCTAGGTTTAACACCATGAAAACCTTTCTAATGATTATGGTAACTAAACACTGAAATATGGCAAACTACGGAAAACTACTTAACCATATGTTCTTAAGAACATGAGACAGTCTGTACTTTCTTCAGCTTGAGTACAAGGAGTTAAGCTAAACAATCACTGTGATCATTCCAAATGTGTCCTCTTAGTCCTGCAGGCTAGCCTGGAAAGCAGACTTCTAACACATGCCTGAGGTTATCTGAATTCCTGACATTCTCCTGTTGCATCAGACACACACTAGAAAGTGGTTTCCCTTAAAAACATAGAGATTTTACAGCTGTCTCACAATAGTCATAGATGGGCTTATTAAGTATAATAAAACAAAATTTTAGCATGAATGAAAAGATGAAAAGTGATATATGTAGGGTGCAGATTTTGTTGAGGTAAGTATGCATGAGCCTCTTTCTTCCAAAGCAACACAAAAAATATGATCAATGATATGTAGGTTTGGATGTCTCTAAACAGCTAGTACATTTTATTTATTTATTTAGAAAACATATATACTACTAAATGGTAAACTAAATTACATTGTATGTATCAAGGTAACCATCATAATCTTCAAACGACAGCATAAAATATCATCTTATGATGTCAAAAAACAGCTTTTGCCTGCCTTCTTTTTTAAAAAAAAGGAGATAAACTAAAATAACTTCTGTGCAGTCATTTCTACTATCATTTTCAACTGCATTTACATATGCCATCAATATACTCAAAAAACTGAGATGCAAGGTTTTCATTCTGTCTGGGTAGTACCTTCCTTTCTTTATTCTGTTTTTTTTCTTGCCTTTTACATACAAATATACCAGAGTTTTAAAACATGTCAAAGCCTTCACATTTGGCTCATCAAAAGTGACACTAATAAGACAGTCATCTGATGAAATAATTTGCTCTTTACCAGGTAAAAAAAAAAACAACAACAAAAATCACAGACATATATGTATATAAAAAAACAAACCCTAACACCTAACACTTCAATGAATACAGCTCTCTTGACATTAAATAGTTTATTTTCATAAATTATTCCTGACTGAATGTAGAGTTACCTAAGTAATAGAACATATACTCATGAGAAAACACAAGTGATCGATTTATGTATTTGTGATTATATTGCTGTCTCTCTGCTACTTTTGCAGCTTCATCTGCCTTCACAGTTAATATAGCTGTTTTGCATTGAAAACTATAGAATCATGGAATGGCTTCGGTTGGAAAGGACCTTAAAAATCATCTAGTTCCAAACTTCCTGCCATGGACAGGGAAACTATGTATCAACATAGTACAACAAAGTTGAAAGAAAGAGGGCTCCTTTTTATTCTTATTTAATCCTTAAGAATCTCGACTAGTTAGTCACTATCACGTAAGTGAGTTCTTGCTAAATAGCCATTATGTATGATTTATTGGTTGGCTAAAAATCCCCTAGATCTTGCCTTTCCAAACTTAAAAGTACTTTAACAGCTATTACTGTCATGCAGCACTCTTTTAATTTAAAAAAAAAGAAATCTAGAAAAGGAAGGCTTAAGTTTTTTTTAATGTTTTGCTTTATGCAAGTAAATTTGTTAACAATCAGATCAAGTACTAAACAGTACCAAAACTAATAAGCCATTCTTTTGCATGATCATTCTTTAATAAAAGAGACTGTAAAAGAGACATCAGGTAAAATAAGACTTCACAATCTCAAAATAATTGTCCTAAAAAGGAGAGAAATGAGAAGAATTATAGGAAAGAATATAACCTCTTCCTCCTCAGATCATCTCTATAGTCCATTTTCCTAGTATTCAGAAACATAATAAGGAGTGATCCACCAAGTATGATGAGGGCTGCTATGAAAGTAATGCCTCCTACTTTATTATGTCGGCCCATGATGTCAGAGGTTGATGTTGGTGGTATGGCAGTAGAGGCTGAACGTTCCCACCAATATCCGGTTCCATGTTGTTGCTCTGTGACAGATGGCAGCAGAGGGGCACTCTGACAAAATGGTGTCTGACATGGAAGCGAGGATGAAGCAAAGGTGTGGAACTGAATTCCTCCATGTGGAAAAAATGGCACTCATTGACATTCATCGATGCTTGGTGAATGTTTATGGAGACCAAACAGTGGATGTGAGCACAGTGAGGCAGTGGCGGTGCATTTCAGCAGTGACAACAGCGACAATGGTCATCTCCACTGGTGCACATTTTTATGAGTACAGCATGCAGGCTCTTGTTCATCGCTGGCAAAAATGTATAGCTAATTGTGGTGTCCGTATTGACAAACAGTGTTTTGTAGCTGAGAATTTGCTCTATCAAATAGTGTTATTGTGCTGTTTGTGCCTGTTGTAGTTTCCAAGGAAATAAATAAGAGGCATTATCTTCAAAGCGACATACTACCAACATAGTAGTACTACATTCTACTATTGATTCACTGTATTCAGAAAGAAGAGTTTGGTACTGGCACACTGAAAAATTTAAGATGTACAAAGCAGTGTAAAACCGCAGCAATCACATCAAGTGGCATCACATGTAACGCATTAACCACCAGTTACTGCTACTTTAAAATGAAAAAAAGTAAAATATACAAGACGAAAAGTAGAGCACAAGTGATTGACTTCTATTGCCAAGTCACACTTGTAAGTCATTTAAGCAGTCACATTTTTCAAAAACATTAATATGAATTTTTAGCTAAATTTCCTATTTAAAACCATTATTAATAACTCTTTATTCAGATGCTTCCATTGATCTAGAGGAATAAGTGAAGAAAGACTAAGGACTTGACATCTGGAGTAGCAAGCACGAGTAGAAACTTGTTAAAATAGTTGCCTTCGTTTTTTTTTCTTCAGTGCACTTTCATCAATCATGTTAGGCAGTTGTACACAATTTTCTATTAAAACTGTCCTCATTAAAAGAACATTCTGAAAACCTTATTGAAGGTAATCTGAAAATGATTGATGTGTTCTTTATCTCCTAACATACTGAAGAAAAGACAACAGAACACACCATGTATCATTATCAGATTAGACTTTAAGTAGATAAGGACGACTTCCTAATCCATACGGTTAGATTTATGCCAATGATTTAAAGTTATAAAATGTCTTTCCTGCAAAAATTCCATTATTTCTTATTTAACATTATGGCCCTGTAAATACTGGCCTACGGGAAAATAATAAATTACTTTAAAATTCTCTGATGTTTCTTAGTGAAGAAACATCTGCATTTTAAAATATGATTCTTTGTGGTTTTGTACTTCCTTCTTAAATTTATAATATTTCTTCCTTGTGTTGTGTTATGGTTTGACTTAGCAGATAGCTGAGTTCCACACAGTTAGTCACTCACCCTCCCCCCTCCCCAAATGGGATGGGGGAGAGAAGTAGAGAGATATGCAGTAAAATGCGTGGGTTGAGAGAAATGCTATTTACTAAAATAGTAAAGAGAACAAAAGAAATAACAGTACATATATATATATATACACAAAGAGGATACGCAGAGCAAGGGCTCACAGCCACTGGTGACCCTTCCTCCCGGCTAGCCCCTTCCGTAACGAAGAGAACCCGGAAACCCCCCAAACCAATCACATGATGTTATATGGGATGGAATAGCTCTTTGGTCAATTTGGGTCAGCTGCCCTGGTCCTGTCCCCTCCCAGTTCCCAGCTCCTTATGCCCCCCTTACCTATCTCACTGGCAGAGGAATGCGGAAGTGAGTTATGTCCTCGGCTCCGTTCAACACTGCCAGGATGTTATCAGTATCTCTGAGGTACAAGATAAATTCATACTAGACACTACGAGAAGCGTAACTTCTGTTAGAAACTAAGACATGTTGCTACTGAGATAGACTGAATGCATCAGAAAATCTGTTCTCCCAGCATCTCAGAAGAGTCACCGGCTTTGTGTAACACAGAGAAGCAGAAAAAAACAGGACTTTTCTCAAAAGATTTCTTCTTGCTGCTGCTGTTGATTCAACTACTTCAGTACCAACACTGCCTCACCAGCAATAGGAGCCTAGGTAGTGACATCTTGACAAGTGTATGCCGAGGAAACACATAGTAACAACAATGCTGGCTGCAAACATTTCAGCTTTGTTTTGTACTAAAAATATTGTTTGTTGTCAATTAAAAACCTTATCTGATTTGACTAGAGAAAATTTGAATGAGTAAAGGAAATTTTCAAGAAAGAACCACACAGAATCACACAGAATTGCAGGGGTTGGAAGGGACCTCGAGAGATCATTGAGTCCAACCCCCCTGCCAGAGCAGGTTCCCTACAGCAGGTTGCACAGGTAGGCATCCAAAAACCCTTACTCTGCTTTAAGGAGAGTCATCAAAAACCTGTGTGAATACTTTAAAAGTACAGAAAAACTCGAAAAAATGATGTTACTCAATTCAGCAGAATAAGCCAAAAGATTCTTAAGAGCAGGGCAGTTTTAGGGTGAAGAAAGTTCAAATGTTTGTGTTTTAATATTGTTTCAGTTTTGGTAAAACTTTTCCAATTTTGAAGCTTTGCTACAAATGAACCTTCATTGCAATGAAAGCAAATCCACTTTACCATCAATTGCTTTACTTCTTTTAAATAAATGCCAGGGAAAAAGATCAGTTTTTCCACAAAGAAACTCTGTATACTTTTTCCACTTTCTGTACCTACCTTCTCCGCTCTGGTACTAGGCAAAATTGTCACATTAATTCAACAAAAGACTGCATTTCTGTAAGAAGAGGCAATCTCACTCTGTTATTTCCTAACTTCCCTGCTCAGTACTAACCTCTACTACTTTCCTTTTTCTAGTGCAAACATTCATCACATCTTATACCAAGATGGATTAGTGAATTTGTAAAACTGGAAACTTTAAAAGAAAAATCTGTTCATTTCCTACCCAATCAGCTGCCCCATCTAACATCTTGCCCCATCTAACAATAGGACTGCACAGATGTTAGTATACAATAGCCAGTGGGAATAAATAAGCAAAAGCAAGTTGGGACAATTTCTGCCCACAGCAGAATTATCTTTTATGCTATTTGCTACTGTTCATAGTCTCTGTCTAGTGGGACCCAGATCAGCAGATGATGCAATGTAAGTGAAGTTTCCAAATTGAGTAGGCATTCTAAAAATATAAAACCAATACTTTCACATCCTTACATGATCTGATAAATATTTTATGGCAGCCACACAATTAAGTTATGCACTCTAAATTAACAGCATCTTCCACTTTCTAGTTAAGATCCTACTTAATTATTACTTTACTCTAAAACAAACATAAGCTACAAAACATATTTCCACTCTCCAATGAAATATTCCTACCACCTAGCCTACCACCACTGTTAAGATGAAAATTGTATTTTGAGGGAGTCTGTGGATGAAAGGCCAGGATTTTCTTCAGCTCCCACGCTTCTGTATTACTTCTGCAGGGCACAGATTACAGCAAGCTGTGTGGGGGGAAGGATAAAATGGTGCCCTCAGTCACTAAGAAGCAGGGCTAAGTATTTCAATGGTAAATAAAAATTCCTTTGTTTTGATGTTTTAGTGGTCTTTGCTGCTTTTTATGAAGACCTCAGGGAACAGATATATATATACTTTAATTATTCAACAGAATCTGTGTTACAGTGGCAAAGGAATGAATAAACAGAGAATATGTGAAGGAAGGGAGAGGCTCTGTTAGTCTGCTAATAATCAACTTGTCATCTAAATCACATATGCTTAGAAGTTTTTATTATTTTACTGTTATTTTGAAAGTTTCATTTTCATGAAGTTAAATATATAATACCTTAATTTTACTCTTTAGTTTGCCTGCTTTCCTTATTTAAAACAGAAAGCAGTATTCAGCTTTCCTTTATACAACGTTTATCGCATTGTCACAAAAAACAGCTCATATGACTTTCTAAATCTCCAATCAACATTGCCTTTGTTTTGTTTTGTTTAATCATCTAGATACCAAAACCACAATCATTCCTTTCCACTTAATAAAAGCTGCCTGTAAATAAGAGCTGGCTCTCTAAAGAGTTCAAAATCTATAAAAATAGCTCAGTGATAGTCATTAAAATATGTCCTGCAGATGGCTGCATAACTTGGGTTTCCATTTTGTTTTTATGTTTGTTCTGGTATGTTTACTTTCTTCCCCGCTTTGGAGTTTAAAAACAAATCAACTCATTCTCAATACCACTAAATAGCTATATTTTCCTACCAATATTTTAATGCTTTATATTTTTTAGAAACAGTTCAGAGAAAAGACTACATTTACAAATAATAATTCAGCTCAATCTGTGAATTAGATGGATATTTTTAATAATTTTACAAAACTCAGACACAAAGGGGTTATGACCTGACTGGTTATGAATCTCCAGTACAGTTAGCAATAAAACAACAGAATTATTTTTAAGCATGATTTCAAGACAGCTTTCTGTCACTTACACAGTTTACGCAATAATCTCAGGCCAATTAGATGTCAAACAAACTGTTGCATTCTCTTCCTTTGTAAATTTCTGTTTAAGATCAGCTTGCAACAGCACATCATTTATTACAGGATCTAAGCACTTTTTTAAAAAAATAAATATGTTCAATACAAAACAATTAATATACAGGTTCTCTGTAACCAGCCCTTCAGGTCTGCATGTTATTTTACATATACAGAGTTGCAATTTACAGTGAACCAAAAGCTTTCATGTGCACTTGGGTCAGGCACAGCATCACATTAAAAAAAAAAAAAAGTATCTGACATAAGCAATTGAAATAATTAGAACTCACAGCTGATTGGGGCTTATAAAGTTACTGCAATGCAATAGCATTCTTGCCTTTTCCCTTGAGCAGCGAAATTCAACCTTAACCTATGCTCAAGTGCAAATGAATGGATTTTTATGATATATATATAAATTACTAGTATTATATATTGTATTATTAATATTATATATTGGTATGAAAACCTGAGTGGTTTTGTATTTTTTTGATCTAGTCTAGTTGATAACAATTTGAGTTACAAAAAAGTCTTTTAGGTGCCCAGCACTTTGTTTTTTTGAATGTTGTAACAAAGATGAAACACAAAACTATCTAGAGCACAGGGTAAGGACACCTTTCTGGTTTACAGATCTATCTTCAAAGAATGCCCGGGACTAGCAGATGATTTCTAGCCCTAACAGAAAGCACTAATAGATAAAAAGCTGCTGAAGAAAACTCTTTGGTCTTTTGGAATACACTTCATATTGCACACCTGGTGATCAGAGTTTCTCTAGACAACTATGGAAGTGAATTTATTCTTTTGGAATAGGACAGAAATACGGATACAGTCTTTCTGTTCAAGTGACTTAATGGATTAGCAAGTTTCCACTGGCCTCTCATGGTACTTTGGATACACGATTCCTATTTACGGCTTATCTGTTCACCAGCAGGAGAAGATGTCTTCAATTAAATTTGATTTCTTTTCTAGTTTGTTTATTTCAGTTTTTATCTATCTCCTCCTTAGAAAATGAAAGCTCAATTTTGAAGCACAAAAGAGTTGAGCAAAAAAATATTATTATTATTAGATATCTCATGCATTAGAAATAGGCTTGTCATGGACAATTCTTTCTCTTGCTCTACTTCCAAATTATTCTAGAAAACAAGGAAATATTTTTATATCAACTATCTGGAAAGAGTAACAGTCATTAGCTCAGTCAGGAAAATCCCATGGAATTATTTAGTTTGGGCTCAAGATCACAGGCTACTCCAATGCCTGCTGCCTGAAAAATGACAATATTTTGTCTTGGTTTATGTCATTTTTTGTCTCATATGACATGATTCACATTCTAGCCATATATTTTAGATTAAAATGAAGAAGAAATCCATATAGAATCTCAGTTATGAGAAGGCCTTTTCTACCTAGCTTGAGAATACAGGATTCAGGCCTTGAGACATGGAGAAGACAAAAACAAACAAATAAACAAGAAATAAAGAGATTTCGGTGGCATCAAAGGCAACTAACACACAAGAAGATAAGACCATTTGAAATCTTACAGTAAATGAAACTTTCTTGCAGCTAAAAGCAACAGAGAAACAAATCAACACTTACCTGTAGCGGTTCTCTTTACATATTTACTGTGTTTTGTCTAGAACTGGAAATTTTAAGGAACTGAAAACTTCAAGAAATTTTAAGAATTAAACTCAACATGGGGATCTTAGCTTGTCTAACTTGACAATCTAGAAGCATGTGTTTCCTAAGCTCTTTTCCTGTCAGTATTTGTTTGATAAAAACAAAGATCTCTTTGTTATTCATCTAAAGGACTGTAGTTTCAAGGCATACTGTCTAGTTTTCCAGATCATCTCCATTTTTTTGATTGGGAACCGACATTTTGACAAAACACTCATGAAGAAAAGATAAAAGCAATATTGAATACATTGCTAACACTGATGTTCCATACATCCACTAATGAAGGAAGACCAAAATGCTATTGAGATTCAGGAGTAACTCATCTGTATTTTAATACAAGAAAGGAGGTTTTAGAGATACAAAGCACCAGCTGCATAAACCAGGTTTAACTTACGGTTTTTCACTGTATCTGGCAATGCAGAAATGGTAATCAAGACATGCAAGGTAATGAATTGAATTATACAAGGATTCTATGGATGCTACTTTTTATTTGAGTTTCTTCAGCTTTATTCCTCAGTTTCTCTACCTGGTCCTAATCAAAAGGAACTCTTTGGTTAAACTATTTGAAAAGTCTGTATTAAAAAACTCTACAGAAGCTAGATACTGTGTTTACTTAATTTTATATTTCTTTGAAGAGACAACCTATGAGTAAGTGTACCTGTAAGTAAGAAGAGGTCAGAACACTGGTTGAAAATGGAATTTTTCATGGTTAATTGCACACTCAAGGCAGTAAAACTTCTAATCACCAGCATGTGTGCACACATGCACACATATAAATACTCTAAAACCATTGTTTACCTTGAAATCAGTGAAACATTCAGACACTCTCCTTGTCAATAGAATCACAGAATCATAGAATGGCCTGGGTTGGAAGGGACCCCAAGGATACTAACTTTATTTGTATGTAGTATAGTTACAGTTATTTGTCTTTGTTTACTGTTTTGCCAACTTTCATCATAAAATCTCATTAAAGAAGTTGCAAGTCATTCACCTCAGTACATCTTTTTAAGAACAAAGTAGCAAGAATGAACAAAATTATTTGACCATGACTCATCAGAACAAACTTTCCAAGAATCAAATCCTAAGGTTTGAGAGTATAGAATGATTATTCCCAAAATATTCTTCTTCTCTCAGTTCAAAATTGTTTTACAGGATAACTGTTCCTCTTGGATCTCTTTAGTACACTAAATTCTATTTTAATTTTCATTGAATTTGCTTTGCCACGTCATCTTTTGTATAAATACGTTTCCTTGAAGCACATTCACAAATAAGCAACATGCAAGTTAAATTCAGTTGCCAATGTGCAAAATACATGCAAAAACATAAACCCCAAATCTAGTAAGGGTATATTCTATATACACAAAAATAAGAACAAACTCATAGGGAACACATCATTTAAATTATCAAGATGAGAAGCAGCAAATAGTGAACTGAATATACAAAATACTTGAACTAAAATGCTGAAAAATTAAGTAGGAAAAAACCATTTCCACTATAAATTTCTATCAGTGTCTATGTTCCCACTGCTAAAAGCAAGAATATTCTGAGCTGTCTCATCTTCTCAAAAAAAAAAAGAGAAAGTAACAAATACAGTTCATTGCATGTTTTTATTCTGATCTAGTTCAAATATTTGAAATCAAAACTACCTCTCAAAGTCACTCTAATTTCTGAAAATGTGAGTTCAGTGACTGCTGTAATTTGACCGTCTCCCTGAACCTCAGTTCAGCTGAACTGTCCACTAAAAAAGGTAAATAAAAATAGCAGATGCAACTACAATATGAGCCCACATCTTCTTCTAATTTATATAAACAGAAGAGATGTTTACGTTTCTTTATCCATCAAAGTCTGTGTCATACAAGTTCTCATTTCATCATGTTATCTGAATTATAGCATTATCCTTCCCTACTGGGCCGCTTTTGCAGAATAACAATGTCAGCCTGAACTCTTTACTGAATTTAGCTTTCTGGTCATGTTATCAAAAATTGGTTTGACTACACAGCCTGCAAAAAAAGGAGAATGACAAATCAAATAACCCACAAGGGAGAAGAAAGCTTTAATAGCTTCTTGCCTGTCGACTGGTTATTATAAGATGATGACAAACAACATTGCACTGGTAACTTTTCTAGACATTTGAACCATGTCGGATTGACTCAAGATCATATTAAAAAACCTCAGAGGTTTCAAAAGATGAAAAGGCATACTAGCAACTCCATCTAGATTAGAAGATTATCATTATTATTATGAAAAATGAAACAATGGTAGTCAAAGCCTTAAAAAAAAGTAAAAGATTAAGAAAAATTTGCAACTACACTCATCTACTGGTCTACTGGCACATGAACCTATTTAATACAGCATTAAAATGAAGGTAATAATTTTTTTTTCCAAAGTATCTCTTTTTGGAAAAAGCTGTATCTGGAAGGACGCAACTTTGGTTTCCTAATTTTTTAACCTTTCATTTCCACATTACGTAGAAGAAATATGAACTGTAAAGTAAGTATATAAAAAATTCTGCATATGTACAAAGTCAGCAGCAGGAAAAAATGCGTTTTTTTTTCTTTTAAAAATTACAATCCTTTTTTTTTTTTTTTCCATCATTCACGGAATATGGGCTCCCTCCAGTGGCACAATTAACATTTTAAAATCTTCACGCTTAATTGTATGGCCTACTCAATGAAACAACAACCTCACACATTGAAGGCTGGGAGTTCAAAACCCTTTTGGAATGGGACTTTTGTTTATAGTTCATACAGCTTTATTTTTTATTCTTTTTTGTTCAATGATATAGACAGTATCTTTCATCACTTTATTAAACGCCACACAAAATGTACTGGCCCTTAATGAAATATTTCAACATCTGAAGTTTTAAAACAAACTATTGCTTCCAAAGACTTTAATTTTTGAAGTCAAGCTATACCTTTGTAAAAAGAAAATACATGCATTGGGAAGTTTACGATCCCTACGTTTCTCAGCTACATTTTAAAAAGTACTGTGTAGTGCCCAAACGTACAGAGTTCAACTGGCACCTCAGAAGGATGCATTATAATTTGTTAGAACTAATTTTTTAGGAAACAGGAAGACATCTTCCAACTTTGCCCACCTTTGCTCTATTCCTGCCCATCCCAGAATGACACTATCTCATGCTTGAGCTTTATGAATGAAAGGTATTTTGATTAATTTGCATGAGTATTCTTGTCTTTGACTAATATCAGAGACAACACAGCTTACAAGAAAGCTGTTAACTTTGTCACAGGTATTTTCATTTCCCGCTGCGCTCACTATGAAATCCTTCCATTTGCAAGCTCCACAGCAGTATGGCTATGCTTTGCTTTCCACTTCATTCTATATTATTCATTGTTCTCTCTATATTGCATAACGTCATTGCAAATGACAAAACAAAGTGACTGAGATGAGCCATCTTGGTGAACCTATGGCAACTGGGAATCTATGAAGTAGTTAACCCAGAAAACAGCAAATCACTTAAGCATCTGATTAATTTTAAACATGTTGTTTAGTTTTCTTTTTGTGGAACTACATTTTGCTTAAAGATAACACCTGCTCAGAAGAGGCACTAAATTTTAATCCTTATCTTATAAAGAAAGAACTGGAGCAGATAATAATTAAAACTCATGGTAAGGCTCCATTGTAAGTGAAACATCAAATCATAAAAAATAATTGTAGTCTATCAAGATTTTGCTGGCTCTCCAGGGAATTCTATCCTTAGAGAGGATCTCATATGAAGATTTCTCTTTTTATACAAGGTAACAAGCAGATTGAACACACAAACTTCTTTAATTCTTTAGTCTATAATGTGTCTACTATGAAGCAAAATGTCAATTCAGCTATCAGCATTCTACATGAAAGGATGTGAAAGGATTCAGTAGAAGAAGCAATTACATCTAATCACTGTTTGCTACTGTAAAAACAATCAGTAGCATATTTTTAACTATTCTTCCACAAAAGTTATTTAAAAAGTCATTTTCTCCTCTCCCCATCAAACCACCAATTTGGAAAAAAAAAAATTAAACTAGGGCATATTGGCATGGTGCAGTAGCTGTAGAAGAGAACGAACTAAATACAGACATGAAAAGCAAGACACAGGTAGAGCTAATCTTCCCAAAATCTCAGGAATCATAAGTTCAGGCACTGCAGCATTCCTTGGGAGATAATGTCATCTCAATTGTGACTTGTTTTATTGGGTTATTTGAAAAACGTAAGCTATTTTCTAAAGGTGAAGAAGATATGTACTGGCATTTGCTGCTCTGAAGAAAAATTGTGTATTGAATCTGTGCAGTTGCACAATGATACAATTTGAATGCTATTATTTTCAATTCACCTATCATATTTCAATATAATGTAGTACATTAATTCCTCTATAAACATAAGACACGTTTTGTTGTGGAACAAAACCTCTTATTTATTCACAGCCCTTATTTCCTATTTGTTATAAGATCATACTTTCAAACATTCAGCAGAATATTCATGTTACAGCCAAAATATTTTTCCTCTTCAGTACTCAGATATAGAATATGACTCACAGCGATGAATTCATGGTCATCCTAACAGAGAACATAAAACCACACATTGATAGGAGGCATCTCAGAGGCCCCATAACCACCACTTCATTGACCTTAAATCACTATGTGTGACTTGGGAGTGTTAGCAGTTTGCTAAACAGGCATTTGAGATGCAGAAACAGCTGTTTTAAGCTATCCACATGCATTGAACGAATGCATTAAGCAGTCAGCAGAAACCTTTTTATGTTCCCCTCTTTCACTAGGAGTTTTTTGTCCTTTGCCCATTGGAGTATATCCAGCAACCAACACATCACCCTTTGAAGTCAATGCTTGAATATTACTCACATTTAAAAGAATCAGACTGACTTTGAGTAAAGAGCCAGATACAAGAGCTGGCATTTATTGGACGATGCTTTCAAACTTTGTCATATAGCAGAGCTGACTTCAGACACTGACAGCGGTAAGTATAATAACTGAATAATCCTTTCCACTATAAAATCAGATTTGAAAATGTTTTTAATAGAATGCTCTATGTTACCAGCTAACGAAGTACAATCAAGTAGAAAGATGAAGGTCCTGAGAAGTTTTGGTAGGTTGTTTTCCATCTTTCCTCAGAAGGACAAGCAAGTGGAACCTTCTGGAAGCCTCAGGGAAAACAAAACTCAATATTAACAACAATCAGAAAATACAGAATCAATACAGAATCATGTTCCTCTTGCATATCACAGAAAAGGCATCAGAGATTAAAGCGTAGCAAGGACCCCGCACAAGACAGCAGCAAAACTCCGGCACAAGAAGGTCCTGAAACTATAAATCACAAATTGGTCATTATGGATCACTAAAGGAATGCACCCTTGGCAGCTGGCTAGAAATGGATTTAGGACAGAAAAAAGGGAGCAAAGAATTTGTATATGGCATACCTAATATATCCCACGCATGAAAATATCAAGAAGGTATAATACAGTCACAGAATGTACAAGAATAGGAACAAAGGAAGAACAGAAAGGTAAGAATTGCTCCAACCTTATCTCCTCCAGTCAAAACACCAGGCTTGATTTATGGTCTTCCCTCATCTTTCAGCAGGGGACATACTCTGCTTTTTCACTTGCCACTCATCACACTGTCTCTGCAGCTCTGCAGTCATTAATAACATATTACTTTTGCTATAGCATTCGGTTAAGAAAATTAGAACTTTAAAAGAAGCGTATATGAATGTGTCAATTCTTCTTCAGCCTGCCTCTACAATGAGATGATTCCCCAATAACATACTAAACTTTAGTCAGACTAAACTTCAGCAAAATAAAAGATTTAATAAGGGCACAAATGTGCTAATTCACTTGTGAATTATTCAGTGGTAACATCAAACTTTTTCTTGTTTCCTAAGATTCCTTAGCTAGGGGTGAGATACCATCCATCAGTTCAAATATCAGTCCATTGCTGGAACTTCACTAACATACCCTTGAAAGAAGGAGAGGTGTACGGCGGACTTGTATTAAGGAAATAACGTCCTGTAAGTCCACTTTCAATTTCTTTGTAACATAGCCTGAATGTTTAGTGGTTTTTGGGCTCAGAACATGGAGTGCTGCAATAGGATTATGTTTCCTCTAATTTTCTATTACTTTCCTGTAGCTTGATCAGAAAGCTTAAGCAGGAAGGAAGCAATGATGTTATACAGCTGTAGCAGACAGTGAGTTCCTAAAACCAGAAAAAAAAGAAGTCACTGATTCCTAGGGAAAGATGGGGAAAAATACCCTATAAGACATACTCATCTTTTAATTCATTACTACAGAAAATCACTGAGTCAGGTAATGTAAAATTCTAAAAGGCTGAAGTATTTCACAGATTCTAACATTGTTTGTTGTATATGCTGAAACAGAATTATCAATGTACAATCTATGCTTCAGAACAAAATAAATTATTTCATTTGCACCAACACTCCATTACTTAGTTTTCTTGGCAGGATTTTGGAGTTGTTCCTTTACAATGAATGCCAAAGTGGATGAACTCTGTACCAAAATTCAGTCTTAATTGCATGAAATATCTTCGTGAATTTGCATTGAATTCTAGAATTGCTTCAGTTACGTCTCAAAACACAGGGAATAAGAACCAAGATATTTAGCTATTACCTACCAAACTGATGGCTCGAGCAGTAGAGCAAATGGGAGACTATATTTCCTCCTCAACAGGAATAAAGAACACACAAAAAGCTAAGCAAAAATACATAAGCCAACAAGTTATAAGATGCTTTGGTGTAATGCTGTCACCCTCAATAAGGATTACTGAGTCTGTAATTTCTTTTTGTTCATGAATTACAGTCTAAAATTAACAACTTCCGTCATAGAAGTCCTGACAAAAACGAAAAATATTTGAAACTATGTTTATTTTTGGTTTTGTGAGTAAAATTTTGAAAGTTCAAGAAAAATTCTGTATTTCTTTTGTCATATTAAAACTACTGACATTGTATTAATTCAGTACCAGTTAGATAAGAGAGACTAGGACTCCCTACAGATGAGTGATTACTGTTATCACTGAGGGAAATCTGATTCAAGTCAAATGAGTATTTAAGAGTCATATTAGTAATGGATTCACTTTAGAACTGGGATTACAGGTGCAATAGCACCATGTTTTTAAGGATTATGATACTTATCTAGACTCAAGTTCCTATGAACAGAAGAATTTCAAGATAGTATTTCTTCACTTTGGTGAATGATCGAACTGCAGGGTTAGCAAGTGATTTAAAGAACTATTTTTTACATAAGCCCAGTCAGAAGATGTATTTCTGAAAATACATAAAACATATTATATCAGGCCTCCAACAGGTTTCTCCCAGCAGATAAACAACTAGATGGTGAATTCTCAGGGAATGTCTGTGAGCCATGCATCTACTTGTTCTGTGGCTGTGGACACTTCCAACACAGCATAGAAAAAGCACATATATGAGTTTATTTAGCCTACGTTGTACCTAGCAAGAAGCTATGTGGCTGCATTAAAACCTGATTCAGTACATCTCACATATTACCTTAGGCTTTACTGCTATGCAAACTTTGGCTGTGTGATGTCTGGCTAACTCTAAAAACAGGCAGAACAAATTTCTATTTATGTGTATTCAAAAACTTTGCAGTGGCATACCACTCAGCAGTCAAAGCTGTAAGAATTCAGTTCTTCTTACAAAGAGACAGCTTTTAGTCTCATTTCAGCCATGAGCCTGACCATCTGATGAAACCTCACTTTCTTTCAGTATATGACACAGAACAAATCTCCATTAATTTCAATATAGCACACTGTACTGACAGAGTAAGATGATATGAAGGGATAGCATTTCGAGAAAGAATATAGGTCATTGATTTTACTGTGTTTTTATAATCTCACGGTTATTATCTCTTCACTGGTTATGACAAAATTTTACAGTTCACATATGCACTATAATTTATATTTATATAATCATTCATTAAAAGATGTGTACTTTGTGATATTTTTATTTCTGACTAAAAATGTACATTTTTGAACATACAAGAAATATTCTGAAACAGATTTAACATTAGGTTCTGTAGGTTTAACCAACTCAATTAAGTAAATACTTCTATCATTCTTAAGTTAGGATTTTGAAATTGCAGAAAACCAGTCAGTCCTAATAGCTACTGCAACTTATATTTCAATAGTTTATGCTCTATCTAATGAGGTGTGTACTATATCACATGCTCCCTCTTTGAATGTAAATGAGTTAGCATTTTCATTAAAAAAAATGCAAATTATATTGGTATTCTATGAAAGCCGCCCATCAGTCCAAGTTAAAACCTCAAATATTTGGCTTTCTGCACAGATATTAGAACTCTTACTTCATGGGGATTACTAATTCAGTGTTTTTCTTTGATCACAATGTAAATTTGTTGTAGACTCCTACCTCATAATGATCCATCTGTTAAGATTTTCTCCTTGGTACCTCTTAAAATTAGGAGAGGATATGTGGATAGGTTATTTTTATTCACAGCCACATTAACGCAAGTCCTAAACTAATCAATTTGCATTATGTAGTCTTTTATGCAGTTTGCACAGATTTACAGCTTGGTTGCTTTATCTAGTCTCATGCCTGTGAGACAGCTGTTAGGCATTTAGCTAATCTAATTCTAATCCCCAGGGAGTTTCTGGTTTGTTCATTCAAAGGTATGGACCACAGTTTACAATCTCAAGTACCTTATGTCACTCACTTTTTTGTTTTGTTTTTCTTTATAATTCTGGATCCAGAATTTCTTTGAAAAGGTTCATTAAAATTGTCTAAATAATAGGAGTGTAACAGCTATTGACTACCGTTTGGTTCTAATTTTATCTTCCTCATGGGTATGTTTAACATCATATCTTTTAAGCCTATCATACTGATTTCAAGGGTTAGTAAGCAAAGATTTTTTTTAATGTGTTCGACCTACATAAAGCTAGAAGACACTTTCTGTACAGTGGTTTTGTTTCTTATGCCACAATTTTATCTTTTTTTTTTTATGATACTTAAAAAATTAGAGAAGATTAAACATTTCCTTGTTTGATTGTGTCCCTGCCAGCTGATCATATCTACAAAAGACCATTCAGCTTTCTCATTTAAATTCAGTCTTTAGATGACTAAACTTAATTGGCGAGAAATCAAGGAACATAATTGTTTAAATTATGAGCATTTCTAGAAACAGTTCATTATGATGAAAGTCATATATTTACACTGTGCTATTTCATTACGATTGTACTTTCAGCAGAAATTGATATTTTATCTTGCTGTTGAAAAAGTAGTAAAGTGAAAATCTGACAACAAATATAACATCTTGATTTGCTGAGTACTAAGAATCTCTAACATACATTTATTTTCAAATAGTAAGTGAATTTAGACTTTTATAAATTAAATGCATTTTCCCTAATGCTGTTTATATACCTGAGCGCAGGACAGACAGGAATTCTGCCTCTGAGCTTCAACAAACAGTTTGCTTTAGTAAAAAAACCACAAACTGTAATTGATAAAGATAACGGGCCAATGGAAATTTCTGTTTCCGTTTAAATTAATGTCAACACTGTCCAGACCCTCTCTTGCCCCAACTATAGGCCCATAGCCTGGCCTTAACTAAATCACACTCTTATGATATAGTTGGGTTGAACTGACCACACATCTTTCCACTATAAACTAATGTGCATAGTAAAGGCTGGTATTGGTCTCTCACTAACTCAGACTATGCACCCTTGCTAAGACTTTACCTTCAGTATTTAGAATTTATCAGTGAGTGAGGAGAAAGAAAGAAGACAATTTTAACATCTTTGTGCCATTAATGCAGGTCAGTAAGCCACGTTTGTGTTGTGGCATGAGGGTGGGCATCTACTGGCACCTAAAAGCATAAAGGCTGCAATGCATCTGCACTAATTTGATCCTTGGAAAGAGGCATAAGAGGATGGGGGAACACAGGAAATAAACTACGAGCATTAGTCTCATCCCTCACCTCCCTGCAGAGATGTACTTTTCTGTTTGTTTTCACTTCCAGTTTGTCAGGGAACCAACTCCCTGATGCGAAGAGGAGCAGTAGCCTTGTTTTACAGTCTAATTCATGTTTTTTCTCCTACAAAGCCAGCCCAAGCCTTCTTCCTACTTCAAATCCAAGTCAGAAAAAAAAATTGACCTTGAGATAGCTAAAAAAGTCGGGCTGCACTGTGTTGACGAAATGAATTCAGAATGCATATTCTCTCTGTCCTGCATATATCTGCTTCACAGATCAGCAGCTGCCTGGGATTTCAGCAGGATTACTAAATATTCCTCTACCTGCCTCCACTATCAGTGAGAGTTTCTCGCACCTATGAAGATCCCCGCTGCTCCTGAGACACTGGATCTATCCCTGGACCATGCCAGTCTAATGTGCTTCCTGGCAAGATGCAGGGCCAGTTAAGCAACATATGTTCATCCTGTCCTGCTATTATTTCCTAGCCAGATGGTATCCAAAGAACACAAGTCAGTGACGTTCTCTGTTCATCCATCTGTCCTGGAATTCTTGCAGACTAAAAAGAGTATACTTTCATTCTCTAAAGATTAGGATTCAGTGAAAAACAAGAGGTGGCAGAGTAAAAGTAAGGTATACACCAGGAAAGCAAGAATTCGGACAGAAACATAAAGAAAGCTTCCCCTTCTATTCTTAATTCATTTTCTTGCAATTTGCAGTACAGCTGTTCTGCAGTATTAGGTAGCATTCCTAGATCAGCTGAAAGTTGTCTGTACTAGTTCATTATTTACAAGCTTACTCTGCTGCATTTAGGCAAAGATCAAACAAAGTAAAGAAACCAATATTACTTTCAAAGTAGGCCACCATGATTATTATTCCAACTACCTAAAAACATTTAATCTTAGTTTCTCCTTTTTAACTGATTAGAAATTTAAAATAGGAGAGAGCCTGCGACATCAACCCAAAAGCTGAACTGTGATTACAAAGATGGACAAATGGATGTAATTCAGCTGAGCTTTAATCTCTCACCATTACTTCTGTTAAATAGCATGGAAAAGGATAGTGTCTTATAATAAAATTATTTCAGCCAATCAAATGTGTCACTTAATACCAAACTGAGAACAGAGATCTCAGTATAATAGCTGATTAACTGCTGCCATTTTGCAAGTGCACCAGTTCCTGATGCCTGCTTGCAGAGATACCTGGATGACAATTATACCTTTGTCTTTGCAGAACTTGTCTTTTAAACTATTACAGAGAAAAGATGGAGTTGTTCTTCTTCCTTTCTAAAAACTTTTACTAATTTTCCTTTCCTTTCTTCACTGGATCTCAGAGAAATCTGTAGGAAGAGAAACTAGCAAATAAATATTATTTTTAAAACATTGCCTCAACACTTTCTTTCATCATTCTTACAGATTCTTTTTCAAGATTCCATCAAATGAACTTTTTTTCCTTTTAATTTGAAATACTGTTCAGTCTTTAAGGAACTTTGATGAATTTCCATTGGTCAAAACAAGCTAAATTTCTTAATCTTCATTTTATTATGCTAAGATACGTTTTGGTGCCTACATAAATGGTTTTTTCCTCTGTATTTGGAAAGACGTGGCATGCAGCCCACCAAGAACAACACCAGACTAAGGACAGGATTTCTATCAGTTCATCAATCTGAATACTACAGTATCAGAAAATTAAACTTTAAGATGGACAAGTGAAATAATTGGCTTACCTTTTCCTGACCGTAAAAAATGACTTTGCATTATTTAATGCAAGTTTTAAATTCCAACTTTATTTTGGTCATAATAGGGAAAAGATTTCATACTTCTGAGTTTTCAGAGGATCAATGAAAGGTTTTATAAAATCCCCGAGAAAATATATTTTTAATGAGTTACATTTTAAGAGTTACTGTACTTACATATAAGCATATAAAATATATGTTATTTCTACACTGTCTTAAAATTTTCTTCTTTATGTTCTTCCTTCCTTTATTCCCATCTACATTTATAAAGCTAATTTACTCGTTCCCATCTTTATTCTTTGACTGAGCAAATACAAAAAAAAAGCCTAGGTAAATACATTTTTAGATAAATATGGTGAACTTCTCTCTTGCTCAGGTGATCTTGCATTGATTTCTATGAATACAAAAAGATGTTATAGGGAAAAAAAATCTCACATTTTACTAAAAATGACAGATTTTCTGGATTTTAATTATTTGCAGGTTATCAGTTTAATCACTCCTTTTTAGTCATGATTACAATCCCTGCTTATTAATATTTGAAAAACAATTAACACACACGCCTTTTGTATGATTAAATCTCTACATATCAATGAAAACTACCCTTACTGTCTGATAGATAATATTAGAATATTACTATTACATAGTCTTTGTTGTCTAACTACTACTCCTTGTTTCAAAGAAAGTTATTTTCATTTAGTTTTAATTTACTATCCACTAGACTTTAGTATCCATCACATCCATGTTATGTCTAAACCAAATCAAACAGTTCTCTGCAGCTGGTAGTAACTGGCAGTTATCAAGAGATGAAAAGTTCACATCTCTAATGACAGCTATATCTGCTCTACCAAACTTCTTCTCCTACTGTATCAACAATTAGCACCAATCATTTCAAAATCTGGAAATTCATTAAAATTTCCAACATGCATAACGACAGTTCAAGTGCAGAAACGTTCATGCTGGGAGTATGCTGGAGTACACTCATAGTCTGCAGCAAATGGAATGCAATTTTCATAGCAGCTCAATGACTATAGTGGGGACCAGACTTTCAGACACATTAACAAGTCAGACAGGTGTTTCATACTATGAGATCGAAAGCAAAATACTTTCACATGCATTTTTATTTCAATTGGTGCTTCAATATGAAGATAAACGCTTTGCGTAATTAACAAAAGGAGTTAAATTAGATGACTACAGCAAACTGAAAAGCATCTCTTTCTTTTATAACTGTTAAAGTACATGGATGTTCTTCAAAGTCGTCTGGCAGCTATATGTGTCTTTTGGCATCAGAATACCTTTCAAAATCTGTTTTTCAGTGTCTGATATTCTTTCATAAAATTAGATAGAGTGCACTTTAGAGAAAGTTTTTTCCCTTTTGTCAGCCTGTGCGATAAGAAAGTCACTTAATCTGAGAATTAAAATTCCTTGAGTACATATTTTCCTTGTTGCTAATTTAGCACTTCCTTTTTTCCTAAAGGATATTTGTATGCAAAGGGTATTTTTACCGTGCAGTGCAGTAAAAGGATACCTTTGTATTCTTCTCTCACAACAAGGAGAGTACATGGGTAGAAAAAGTCAAGCGCCAACAAAAATTTGGCTTAGCTGTGAAGTAAGAAGGAATTAAGTTATTTTAATCTTTAAACGAGGTGACTTTGTCTTTGGAATACTACATAGGTAGGTAACAACCATATATTATATGTGCACAGTGAGTATATTGTTGTTCAAGATGTTCCAGTGTCATTTCTAGAAGTGATAATGATAAATGATGATGCATTTTTGATGACAGCTGAAGAGAGACAAATATTTGTCTGTAAAATGTTCTGTGTATGCACAACCTGTGGTGCTATATTACATATCAAATGCTTTGGACTGAGCTGAATAAAGTATGATCTATAGCTAGCATTTATTGTACGTGACAGTTTAGTAAATCTGTATTTTTGTCCCATAAAAAAAACAATAGCAGTTTTGCTATACACCAGAATCAGAATAAAATCAGTTATTCCCTAGTGGTTAACATTTACCCTTAGGAAAGACTGTAACTCATTTTAGAGTACACTCAGCATTCGCAGAGAAAACTGTCCCAGAAACTTTCATCACCAAGGACATCAAACTTTCCAATATGTACAAATAATCAACTAAATGTATGGAAGAATCCCATCACTATGCTGTTGCAGAACTGGTGACAAAATTTCTACCTAATGCTGAAAATGACACGGGACTGAGGCTGCACTGGGAAGGGAAGAGAAACTGTGGATTAAATCACATACACTAGGTCAATATTTAAACTTGCGTAGATGTATACTAAGTGGCTCACAGTATTTTTAAATATTTAAATTTAAATAGATTTTGCTTCAATGGAGAAGGTGAGGGAAAGAGATTCAATAATAATTTAAATCAGATAAAGAGAGACATTAGATGAGATTTGCAAAAATTATTTTAACCTCATATATGCAATCCTCTGTGTATTTGAATTTGAAATAAAAATACTTCAGTGATGCAACTGGTTTACATGATTATCTAGAGCTTATGCAAAATACACAGCTGTACTTGAGGATAAAAAAAATAAGCTGGAAAATGTCAAGGCAGCCTCTATCAGATAATTGTAGGTCTGTTGCTTAACCAGCAGAATGCAAAATTCAGGGCACCAAATTAAAGCAAATCATATGCTTTCAAATTTGAAGAGCTATGTAAAGTTTTGATGTTATCACAAGAGTAAAAGGAACGCTTTTACTTCATTAGCACAGTATATACCTACCATTAACAACAAAAGAAATACTAACTACATATTTCTAATACTACATAAAAATATGGAAGCACAAGGTATTTTTTCCATGAAAAGACAGATAGTTTTCTAGTATATAAATTGGAATTTTTTTTGATACTCTCATGAAGAATGTTTTCCACAGATATAAGTAATAAGAGTCCTAAGACAAATGAACCATAATAAAATTGTGTTTTAAAAAATACAATAAAAAGTTTGATTGTGAGAATCTATTTTTTGTTTGGTCACTCTAAAACCCACTCAAAATTGGAAACATTTTCTTCTTCCATGGATGTAGATCAATTTCATAAAGCCAATGTGAAGTTTTAAGTGAATTATTTTTTTAAAAAGTTCTAAATTCAGAGACACAAGACCTGTAAGAACACAGTAATATTACAGTTCTACAAACACGTCTTTCATTATGAATTACCAAGGTATTTTTATGCAACAGGAAGTGTCAAAGCAATTGTCTCAACATATATTCAGAAAAAGGTACAGGGTAATGTCAACACAATATCACTTTCCACAGTAACGGAAGATTTAATGGTATGGCATTCTCCACAGTAAGCTAGAACAAAGCTTTCCCAGTCAAGCCAAGAAACTACATATTTTTAAGGGTCCTTAAAGAAAAGAAAAAAATACAAAGAACACTCATGTTTCTTGGGAGGATTTTCCTAAGCTTCCACAACTTTAATTGTGACTACTCCTTGTTAAGCTTTCCACTTTCTTACCTTTTTGTTGAATAGAATAATAAGATAATCTCTACGAGCTGAAAAGCAAGATCTTAGTATAAAGAGCCACATAAGAAGATCAACTCAAAAAGTGACACAAGACTCAGTGATTCACATTCAAAGAAAAAGAATTAAAGCTGGTCTAGGTCTGGGTGTTCTTATTAGAGCCACAAAGAGGAGATTTCAATTTTAAAATATTTTATTCAGAAGACACTGTGAACCGAAAGAGGTTCGACACAGCGAAGGGCAAGGTCTTCCACTTGGGTCGAAGTAATCCCAGATACGTATACAGACTAGGAGAAAAGATCCTTGAGAGTAGCCCAGCTGAGAAAGACCTGGGAGTCCTGGTGGACAAAAAACTGAACATGAGCCAGCAGTGTGCTCTTGCAGCTCAGAAGGCCAATGGTATCCTGGGCTTCATCAGGAGAGGGGTGGCCAGCAGGGACAGGGAGGTGACTGTCCCTCTCTACTTCGCCCTCGTGAGGCCCCATCTGGAGCCCTGTGTCCAGGTCTGGGGCCCCCAATACAGGAAAGACATGGAACTGTTGAAGAGGGTTCAGAGGGTCACAAAGATGATCAGAGGGCTGAAGGATAGACAATGAGGACAGACTGAGGGAGCGGGGCTTGTTCAGCATGGAGAAGAGAAGGCTGCGGAGGGGCCTCATAGCGGCCTTCCAGTATTTAAAAGATTATAAACAGGAGGGAAATCAACTTTTCACAAAGGTAAGACAGTGATAGGACAAGAGGAATGGTTTTAAGCTGAAGGAGGGAAGGTTTAGGTTAGACATCAGGGGGAAGTTCTTTACTGAGAGAGCTGTGAGGCGCTGGAATAGGCTGCCCAGAGAAGCTGTAGATGCCTCATCCCTGGACGTGTTCAAAGTCAGGTTGGATGGGGTCCTGGGCAACTTGATCTAGTACCTAATCTGGAGGTTGGTGGCCCTGCCTGTGGCAGGGGGGTTGTAACCTGATGATCCTTGGGGTCCCTTTCAACCCAGGCCATTCTATGATTCTATAGTGGCATTTTATTTATTCAGAGCAGCCTTATCCACCGTTTGAGAAGTTGATAATCAATTACAGTACTATGAAAAGGAGATATAGAGGCTGTTACTTTTCAACAACAGCATCTGATAATATCTTGGCATAAATGTATGTCACTGCTTTCCACAGTTTTATAGTTTGTATCACAGAATGCAGTCAACAACTCTGTGATAAAGAAGTTATATTTCATAAGACATTTTACCACTTCTTTCACTGTGTCAAACCTGGATCAATCAAAAATAGTCACACTCTTTGCTGTTTGGGTCACAATTTGCTTCTTCAGGAAGAAAAATATGCTCTTCAAACACACTACAACGTGTATAAACTAGTATCACATTCTGACTTACCTATCTCATTAACTACTTCTCCCATCCCCTCCCCGCAAAAGAATTCAAAGTAAAAATCTTCCAACAGCCTAAACAAACAAGTTACTTGATCAAAATTAAGATTTATAGCATGTGAGTTTCTACATTACTCAGAAACTAGTGATGCTATTTTTGAAAATGTTTTGTGTACAGGCTCAGTTCCATTGACAATTTAGAGAACTCCAAATAATACCTTATGATAAACATTAAGAGAGTTTTCACTGGTAGTTATTCAATTATTACTTTACCCCATATGCTATATAGGGATGCATGTCATACATACAGCCTTGTTAAAATGCATATACTAATTTCTAAGAAACATATTGTTGAAAACAGTGGGATTATTCACAAAAGCGGTAGTTACTGCTCAATTTACAGTTTTGTTGGATCAGAGCCTTAGTTCTTAAATACTGGATGAAGGAATTCTGATTTTTCCTTCAACCGAGAGTTATTTTTTTTTTATTCCTAGTTTAAAGTGGTACTTCTCAATGTGTCACATAAAATTCATTATAATCGACTTCAATATAAAAAGCAACATCACAAGTACCTTTTGCTATTGTTAAACCTGTTTTAAATTACCTGAAATGGTGATTCTAGTTGTTAATAGTAGTATTAATTTGCCCTGCCTTGAATCACTATTGTATGGTCCATTATCATTACAAAGATCAAGAAAAATTAAATAATGATTTAAGCATTCATAGCTGTCTGTAATCTGTATCAATTGTAAACAGTAATTAGGGTAAGTATTTTAAAAGAGAGACAATTGCGGATCATGAATATTTGACTGAATCCTACAACTTCTAGAGGCAAGTTCAGATTGACAGCAGTGTTTGGCAACTACTTTCTGAAGTAAATAACAAATCAGGCATATAAAGCACTTGTTTAGACCCGAACAACAGGAAGATAGTTAGCCAAAACTTCACCTAAACTGCTAAGATGTACTATCACTATGAACAAAGGAAGGAGAGGAAGAGACAGAGATAGGGAAAAGCCAGGTTTTTTTCCTTTCGATGGCTTAAGAAGGAAACAAGACGCGATAAAAACAGAAGCCAGGCACAAAGACAACACAACCATATATTTCAGTAACTGATAGGGGATTTCATCAGATAAGTTTGTTTGATGTTCCTTTCCAGAAGCAGTATTATGCAATTCTAAGATTATTATTTAGTAATCACTAATTTTTGTAAGAGCATGCATAATAAGAGTTCTCCTCAGATTACATTAATATTCCTCATATAGACAATAATACAAGAACCCTTTGTGAATTCTTACACTTAGAATAACTGAAGACATGCAGCACACCTTCAAAGAGAATGACAAAGAAAAAACACATCTGAATGACAAACCAAAATCTTATTTAGGTAAATACAAGTCTTAATACTTAGGTAACTGTTTTTTCCTGAATTTATCTAAGCTTCATTTGTGTTTTTCTCATATTTCTATAGGCATAGACCTTAAAGCTTTATAAAATAAAGAGTATTTTTCCATATGAAAAATTGTTGAAGTAGTATTGCTGGATTCTCTTTGAAAACAAAACAAAACAGAACAATCTTCTGTCCCAGATATGAAGTTATAATAAATTCTAAACACTAGGAACATCTGCAGAATTACTGAGAAAGGTCACATGTTGAAACCTGTACATAGCAGCAGATTCATGTATCATGTAAAGCTAGAAACTGAGGCAAAACTTAAAGAAAGGTAACTAAAACGCTTTATGTGACCTCCAAATTTTTTCATCTGCTTTGCTAGTCTATGGTACTGGTCTGTTTCAGATGACTTTACACTAAAGAAGTAGTCCTCAAAATACAACGTAATGTGTATGTTAATGATGACATAAATTGGAATGAAATACTTCAGAAAAATCAATATACAAGTATTTATGATGCAGAACAGTTTCCTGTTGTGTCATCTGTTCTTAATATTCTACATTTTGGTGCAGTTTGACATTCAAAAGACATTATCACAGATGTTTACTTGATCCATTGTGCCACTTGGATCTATTTGGCATAATACTAAAGATTTGTTTGTGCTACAAGCTTGGAGTTGATTTTTTTGCAGATTTTTCTGTAAATCAGAGCAGACTGTCATTCCCAGATCTAATATTTTAGGAGAAAGATGACTGAAGCCATTGACAGCATAAATCACCATAAATGATGGCAGATCTCTCATTATTAAAGTGTTGTTTATACTGTTTTATCTTTTGATCTTTTTAATCAGGACTTGCACTTGAACAAAGTAGTCACACAAGTGGCATCTGAAGATTTAGAAAAAGCTTCAATTTTGAAAATGAACACAAGTCTCTTTTGCTTTGAAAGCAGAATAGGAGGAAAGCTACTAACTCTATCTAACTTGTTTATGCGGAGGATCTGTTTGTTTGTTTGTTCCCCCTTAAGCAGAGATTTAAATATGTTTCTATGCTGTTGTAGAGCACATATAGATTAAAGTAATCAGATCTTCAGAAAAAAAAACACCAGGACTTTCAGGAGAAAATAATTTTCTTAATCTGAAAATCTCTGCCCTTGATGACAGGATCAGGTCTGAAGACACCCTCACTGTGCACAGCCCCCGTCAGTCTGTCAGATCATTCCTGAGACCTGACTCAATGAAATTTAGCAGCAGTGCCTGTACAAAAAACAAGATTTCAAGCCATCATAAGAACACTTCGGGTTTCTTTTGCCAAGAGGTATTCATGACAATCGGCTATGGGCTAAACTCATGCCTGCTTAGAAAATTTGCTAAGTTTGCCTTTATTGGTTAGAGAGACTGGCAAGCAGAGTACCTTTTTTACACCTGCCAAAGGCTTTGTTGATGTGTAATGTAAGTAAAAATAAGGCATAATGACTGGAAAATGTTAATAGTGGTTATGCAGTTGTGGCAAAGCCAGTAAAGTCAGAAGAGGAGTTCCAGAGGCTGTGTTACAGGGCCTCTGAAAATTAAACATCCATAACAAGATCTTTGCTGTACCTATTGGAGTGGTTCGCTGTTCATCACTTTCACAACAGGGCAGACTCTACATCTGGCTGTGGCAGCAAATGTCATCCTTTCCAAGACAAGAATCTAGCATTTTTGCAGGTCAACCACATACATAAAAGTGCTGAGTACCCTGCTTATGCCAAGGTATTTTTGAAGAGATCTGAAGATGACTAGGCATGTCTTCAGTATATTGAAGTTATAGCCATGTGATTTAACAACATAAAGGCACAAACATTCAAGACAGGCAAATAATTTGGCCTCAGATGCATGGAGCTCCCTAATACCTTAAACAGGATCTATCAGTGCCCTGTCATATCTGAAAGTTACCAGGGATCCAGTTCGCCCTATGAGGACCTAAGTAAGTTTGGCATGTAACCTACTCTTATTAACTCAAAAGGAATTAGAAGTTAATTAGTCATTAGGTCAGAGAAAAAGACACTTTTCAGGGCAGAAGTGCTGCAGGCAACCATAAAGAATGAAAGGTTGTGAGTAAGGAGCAAGCTGAGGGAGCTGGTTCACAGATCAATTTGTTGTAACGTTTCCTCCACTCATCCATAAAAAGCTATCCCCTTATTAAACACTTATTTATTATGCCAAGCTTTGTGATTTAAGCGCCACAGAATTTATGAACTACAGAAGAACTTGGAGCTTCTGATCTCTGTAGAAGTGTGAACTTCACCTTTCCTTCTTGACACTTTCTCTTAAGGAGAAATATATTCTTCTACAGCACATTTCTACTCCTTTCCTTCTAAGAAGGTTATAAAACACAGGTTTGAAGAAGTCCATATAAACTGTGCAGGCTTTCCCACATGCCAATAAATACACTTATTTCCTAAGGGACTCTAATTCTATCCCAGATACTAGTAAAAAGTACCAGCCCTTACAAAAGCAGATGTAAATGTTACGTGATTTAAAGCATGTAGAGCCAAAACTAAAAATTAAAGGTTAGTGTTTGTTAAACATCTGTTTCAGTTTTCTACTTTTTTAAAAAACATCCACAAATACCTGGCTCCCAATTTACTTCAAGATATTTTGATTCAGAAAGCCACAAACTACTACCATAGTCCTACTATGTACAGAACAGTATGATTTTTTACATACAATAAATTATTTACTGGCAGCTACTGCTTCCTGCTAAAAATTGTTAAGAAATAGGAATTGAACCATTTGTTTTTTGTTGGAGAGCTAGAAATTTAACAAGAGAAAAAAACACTCCTGCCTACACCAAAGGTTGGTGATAAGCAAAATGTAGGAAAACCCCTGGAACATCTGTGGTTGTGCGACACCCCTCATACTCAACAACACCCTACATTAAATTCTTGTTTATACACTTGTATAAAGTGACAGACAAGTACTAAAAGATCTGAATTTGAGTGTACTTATTCCTCCAAAACACAGAGAAGTAAGAAAAACAAAAATCTTCTAGAATAGTTGCAGAGTTACTGCACAATGACCATTAGTTGCCAGGCAGAAACAAGCAACACAAGTACTAGGTCAGCCATCCAATGGCTGTATTGATAACAATGAACTGAAGTGAATGAAATCAACATGATAATGTTCTGTTTGAGGGCTAACTTATGTCTAAATTTTCCTATATACAAGCTCTTTTCTTTCTGTAGTAGTGATCCTAGAATATCTTGAAGATATACATTTGATAAACATATATGCATACTCAATGCATATGCATTAATGACGATGCCAACAGTTTCAGATCTGCTTGTAAATCCAGGCAGATATAGAGGAGCCCTTCTACGGGCAATAAGGCTGGTAATAAATTTGCTGAATATTTAGCGGACCACTTGGTGCAATGTATCCTGAATCCTCACTGTTTATGAGCTAGATAAGTAGCTGTCACCATTCTCCATTTATAGGCATCGGTTTTCCATAAATAAAGACTTTGTTGCTTTTCTTCTCTACTCCTAACTTTTCCCTCTGAACTTGTCTACTTAGATGTTAAGCACAGCACCCTTATGAGCACAGAAAGTATTCACAATTTTTCAAACAGACATTTAAACTTTTCTTCCATTGCCACTTCCAAATGTTAAACTGTTGAGACCACCTGGTACAAATTTTGTTAACAACAATCAATGACTTTGACTAACAGTAACTGCAGAGGCTCCGTGTCAGTTAAAAGAACAGCTACAGAAGTTCTCTTTAAGATTACTGATTTTGAGTATGCTTGAGAAACAATCTATCTTAACAATGCATCCCATTCAGGATGTAAGAAGAATGGGTTTAAATGTTTTGGAGTTTTTTTGTGCTATGATCTGAAATACTCGCATTTAGTATGACATTGAAACCAAAGCTCAGGAAATAACTTAATCGGATGCTTTTGTCAGAAAATTCAGCTAACAAAAGATGAGATTGATTAAATTTTAGAAAATGTACGGAAGATTACAGCTATTCAAAGTAATTTGGACATACACCTCTTGAGACAGTAAATGTCAGCTTATGAAAAGTTTCTGTTGCTAGGAGACTACAAAATGTCTATCTGGCAAATGCACTTCTGGTATTTTAAAAAGAAAGTGGTTGATTAAAGAACAAATGAGTGCTAATTAGTATACCTAGCAGCTAATAAAAAAACAGATTAATTCAAGACGGGTAATTGCCAGAAACCTAGCCTGATGGCAAGCTAGCTACTGTCTTTGTTTTTGTCAGAGAAGATTTTCCAGCTCTTAGTCCTATGTCCAGTAAGACACCACTCACTCATATAAAAAGGTCATACTCTTCTCCTCCCAGTAAAGAAAGTTCTCACATCTTTTTTACAGGGCATAGATTTATTCTTCAAAGTAAAATATCAGAACATGCAAAGAAATTCTTGTGTATTCTTTTGCAGCTGCAAGGTATTTCTGAGCTTTATCTATCTCAGAAATGGAAGAAGGTAACAGTACTGTCTTCAACTTATCATCCTTATCTTCTGTAGCCCTGAATATCTTGGACAGTAAACAGTTTGATAGAAACCAAGAGATTCTTTCCCAGAACATGCCAATTTTTAAAGCCAAGAAGTATACAGTAACATGATTTAATTCCTTGAACTTGATCTGGAATCCAGATCCCACTGTTAGATACCTATTATGCCTTATGGAAAGATAGGTGCTTAAGATGGCTGGCACAAAAAATCCCCTTTCATCCTTGTCCAAGTTCATTAATGTTATTTAAGATGCTAAATTTTAGTGTACGCTTTGGGTAAGAATATGTACATCACCATTTACTTAGCTAATAGGCAGTAGCTCAGCAAGCCATAGGAATGCTATTACATCAATTTTCAGATTAGGTACAGCTACTCAGCTTTTAAAAGGCCAACATGCCGTAGTACAAGAAATTTCTGTTACCTCGTGGAGCAGGTGAAACTTTTTATCTTTCTGTGTTGAAAAACCAATGAAAAGAGACTAGTTAAAACCAACAAAATATATCTTAAAGGCATGAATTGCCACAGATGTTTCTTAACCACTTGAGTGGTCACGGACACTTGCCAACTTCATGAATAGAAGCATGCGCAAATGCTTCCAATACATTAATCTTTTTCATTTACTCTTATTGATGTAAAGGATACTTCTAAGAGGTTAGAGATTTATAGGGATGATTCATTTAAGTGTTGAACAAAGTCAGTCTAATGGCAGAGAGACTGAAGTGACTTTTTTGTTAATGGAAACCATTCCATTTCTGTGCTTTATAAGAACCATAAAATAGAACTACATAATGACATGAAAGATGCACTTTGATAAAAAGGAAATCAGTTCTAGCATGAACATATATAAAGAGCATGACAAATGGATTATCAAATTCAATCCCTTCAGGGCATCAGCCTGGGGCAACTTCACAAAAAATCATTGCATTATATTGTATTACTCTCGGCCAGCATAAGTAAAAGTAGCATAGATTATACTGTTCTACTGCATCCTCTCTTGATAGAAAGAAAACTGATCAATCACTTACTAAGACTGAGCAATATAAATCTGCTGAGTTCAACAGGGTACTTGTGAAAGACTTTTGAATAGGACAAATGGCTTAGATACAGATTCTCTGGCTGGTCATAAAGGATCTCCCATATCAGAAGCAATAAAGACTTACAAAACCTTTCAAATTAGCCTGTGAGAGAAGCATCTGTTGATCTGGGAAAGCATCTACAACTGTAATACATCTCAATGTCATATTGCTTTGAATTAAAGTTCTTAGCTGATCCCATGAGATCTGTCATGCCTAACTGTTTCTACAAAGAAAAGTTCCCTGTGTGACTTCATCCATGCAAAAAGTTCCTCTTAGCCAGCAACTTTTTCTTGGTTAATAAACATCCAGATTATATGAGACGCATAGTCTTCACATGAGATAGATAAATAGATAGATATTCACAATATATATCATCTCATCGTCTCATGTAAAGGACTCAGGTTCATGAGGAAGATTAATTACAGCTTTGATTTTGTGAAAAGCATTTCCATTTCTGCCATAATAGTCCTTTTACACTCCCATTATTATTTGTGTTGTTTCAGTAAAGCGGTAGAGCAAAGGAGAACAAACTGGTCGCAAACATTCTGTGTAAGGTGCATCTTTAAGGTATTTGTGCTACTCCACAGCCCATGGCAGTAAAGAAGAACATGCAAAAGCAACTGATCTTAAAAGCAGTTCTTAAGGAAGGAAAAGAAGACAGAATGACAGGTACAACTGGTGGGAGAATAAATGTTTGATGAATCACCCAGTAAGAAGAACAGAGAAGCAGAAAGAGATAAACAGAACACATATAGGAAAAGTGGTCTTTAGCTGGACTTCAAAATAAATCCTGGAAAGAATAGGCTTGTTGATAACATCAGTAAACATTCTTTGTCCTAAGCTGCTGGTAGAAATAAGCCAGGAGGATCTCTGCAACAAGAGCATCAGTGCAGAGCAAGAGCTGATTACGCCAGCTGAAGTTATTTGAATAGGAGCTGAAGAAAGAAGTTTCTTACACCTAACAGTGGAGATAACATCCCAACAATACATCAGAGAAATTTTTTGCAGTGTTCTCTTCCCATAACAATAGGGCAAAATTAAATTGATACAGTAAATTGATAAATCTGACAGAACAATCATCAATCATCATGGACACACCTTCAATTATAGAGGTTTCCACTACATCTCTCTGATACCGTATACCAAATATACTCCTTGTTTAAAACTTTATACACCAAGTTCCACTCATATATTTGACACTTCCAAAGACAGTAAAAGACAAATCTTTACACTTCATGAAAAAATCTGTTTTCTAAGTTATCTCAAGTTGGCAAATGTTACAGTTTTGAACAATGTAAATAAATTTAACCACCATTTCTCCTCAGCATTGCTCTTTCAGTAACACACGTCTCCTCATTGACAGAGAAATCTTCTGATCACCATTTAATCACCATCTTCTCCTTACAAGCCAACTCCCTAATTAAATTATGCAACTCAAGAAAGGCAGATCTTGCAAAAGTATCTAGCAAGTTGGGTAGACAATTCTTGACAAAAGTAAGGTTGAAATCTCAGCATGCTCATGTTGTAAGCTGGAAATCTATGTCTCCACTTTAATTGTGAACTACTTACTTTAACAGAAGATAAATAAAATTCCATCCCAGAGCAGATGAGTGTTGATACAAAATCACAAATACCACTTTCATCTGAAAATATTCCCTTAGCACAAACCAAACTTACCTAAAAACTTACATTAAAAAGTTCATCAAAATTCCCTTGAAAGTATTCTAGTATACTATGCTTCTCTTGCATAAACCAGCAATCTAGACAGTTTTGTTTCATCTGTTTCAAAGAAACATCACAATCCACAAGTGTGTGCTGTAATACGTCGTGGATAATGTAGGAAAAGTCTACCTTCTGCTTCTTCTCCAAGCTGGCTGGTGTCCAACCAGCTCCAATCCAGAACCTGCGTAGTCAGTTTGCTATGGTGAGACACAAAAAAAGTTAGTTGGCCACAGCACACACTAACATCAGCACATCACTTTCAGACCAAAGATGTCTCAATTCTAGTTAGCTTGTAGAGCAGAAAGAACTGGAATCCATCTGTATTCCTCCACCCTGTAATATTCTCTAATGACATACATGGTTCTGCAGATGCTTTCTATGATTTTAGCTGATACCATGTTGTCTTAGTTTCTAGCTGGGACCGAAGTTGTCTTTCTCATTGTGGGTTTTTGGAGAATGCGTATTCCAGATTACAGTCTGATTGTAAACCCTCTCTACCAAGTGACTCAGAAGAAGAATGACTTTACATGAGGTCCCGAGCAACAACAAGCCTTTGAAAAAATCAAACAGTTCATGGAGTGGCGCTTGGGCTGGTCCAGGCAGGGCAAGATGTAAAAAATGTGCTCTACACAGCAGCCGGAGAGAATGGTCCCACCTGGAGCCTCTGGCAGAAGGCTGACCCCTAGGGTTTTGGAGTCAAGGGTACCAAGGATTCGAGGCCAGCTACACTCTAACTGAAAAAGAGATATTGGCAGCACATGAAAGGGTTTGAGCTGCTTCAGAAGTGATTGGTATTGAAGCACAACTACTCCTGGCACCCTGACTGCACGTGCTGGGCTTTACATTCAAAGGGAGGGTCCCCTCCACACATCATGCAACTGATGCCGCCTGGAGTAAATGGATCACACAATAGGTTTGAACAGGAAATCCCAGTTGCCCAGGAATCTTGGAAGTGATTATGGACTAGCCCAAAAGCAAAGATTTTGGAATGGCATCAGAGGAGGAGATGACATGCTGAAGGGGCTCCACTGTACAATAAACTACCAAAGAATGAGAAGAAACATGCCTCGTTTACTGATGGATCCTGTCGTGTTGTGGGAAAGCATCAGAGGAGGAAGGCTGCCGTTTGGAGTCCTACATGACGAGTTGCAGAAGCTACTGAAGGAAAGGGTGAATCAAGCCAATTTGCAGAAGTGAAGGCCATACAACTGGCTTTAGATAATGCTGAACAAGAGAAGTGTGCACTGCTCTACCTCTATACTGGCTCATGAATGCAGTCCACATGAAAAACATGCTGGGCAAGACAGTCTGGGCTCTTCCTGCCTCGGGAAAAGGCAAGCTCATTTGTGGGATCACTTTTGTTCAAGGATCTGGGTGCAGTTGGTGGGTAATGCAGAAGGATGGGCATGTCTGGTGTGTACCTCAAGGGGGTTTGATGCTAGGTGAGAACAGTTAATAATTTGAATTGCATTATGCTAAGTTTTACAAAATACTGCATGTCATCATTATTATGGTTGTTTTTCCTTATCAATAATATTACAGAAAGAATCACACAAATTCAAGAAGAATGAATTCTGATGGAAGTAGAACTGGCTTCAGCATGCAGTAATCCAACGGCAGGCACCATTCTTCCTGCCCTGAAGGACTGTTATGATAGATGGAGCCCAAAGTCATGGACTAAATGAATTCCATGGATAGTTTACAAGACTGATCTATAGACTACTGGAGTTATATATGTTTATATACTAAAAAGAAAAAAAAATAAAAAAAATAAAAAGGCAAAGATAAGTTAAGCTGTATGGAAATCGTGAGACCTGAGCATGATGTCACTGGTATGGAATAAGGAGTGGATACTGTCTTCGTTTCTAGCTGGGACT
>WBMW01000129.1:0-35623 GCA_013396635.1 Penelope pileata
TCTTTGTGGCCCTTTGCTGGACTGTCTTTAGGAGGTCGAAGTCTCTTGTAGTGTGGAGTCCAGCACAGGACACAGTAGTAAGCTGTACGTACGCTGAGCGGAGCGGAAGGATCACCTCTCTCGACCTGCTGGCAACACCCCTCCAAAGGCAGTGCAGGACACCATTAGCATTATTTGTGCAGAGGGCTCACTGCTGACTCATGTTCCATTTAGTGTCCATCCAGGGCTTTTTCTGCAAAGCTTCCTTCCAGATGGTCAGTCCCCTGCATACACTGGTGCATGGGATCATTCCTCCACAGGTGCAGGACTCCATGCTTCTGCACTCCGTGAGGTTCCAGTTACCTCATTCATTCAGCTTGTAACTGACTCTTCTGGATGGCATCTCTGATCATCAGCCACTCCTCTCACGATGATAACTCAGAAATCATCGGCAAAGTTGCTAAAAGTACACTTTGTCCAATCCATCAGATTATTACTGAAGACATTTAACAAGACAGAACCTAGTGCTGACTGTGGGACACACCGTTACTTACTGGCCCCCAGGCAGACTCTGCACTGCTGATCACCACACTCTGGACCCAGCCATTCAGCCTGTATTCAACCAACGTCACCGCCTGCTCATGCAGCCCATACACCATCGGTTTCTCTAGGAGGATCTTCCATGGGACAGTGTGAAAAGCCTTGTTAAAGTCAAGGTAGAAAACATCCATTGCTCTTCCCTCATCCACCATTTCCTCATAGGCTGTAAGGCTGCTCAAACATGACTTTCCTCCTGTGAATCTATGGTGATGATACATACTGCTGTTGACATTCTTGTCCTTTTTCTGCCCAGAAACAGTTTCTAGGACGAGTTGTTACAGCACCGTCCCATGGAAAAAAATCAGTTTATTGATAAGAAATCTCTGTGTTTCTTAGGATATTTACTTAAATGTAACAGTAATAATGCCTTCTAATTAACAAAAATATTGGTCATGTACCCAAAATGTCTAAACATGCCTGGAGACCTATTTGTAGATTCCATAATGGATGGGTAAGCCATTAGGGAAGCAAGCAAGAAAAAATAAGTCACATCATACAGTGAAAATGTCTAAGAAAGAATTATAAATCTTGTTTTTAATTATTACAACACAACACTTACATACATCTTCTGTCAATACTTAAACTGACAATTGCTTGAAAGAACATAATACTGCAAGCCTATGGGCTGATTTCTACATCTGCAATGTTAGAAGGTTCAAGATCTATTATATTACAGAGTTCCTTTACTAACTCAAACTGCAAATTTCCTGGTTTAGAAGTAAAGAAAGATTCTTTAAAAGGCCACAGATGTAAATATGAGTTTTGACTCAGCAGTACTGATTATTTAAAACTATATGCTGTCTTGCTAAAGCAACTGGGAATGAATTATTTTAAAATCAAATAAAAAAGATTATACTTAAATATTCATACCCTGTCACTCAGTACAGACTTCTCTTCCACCTGTTCACTACTCAGATCTTTTATCCTGTTTTATGACATTGCTTGAGCACATAACCCAAGCTTTTCACTGCAAAACAATAAGTGTGCACACAACCACACACTTTGAGGTGCAAACAGAAGCAATCCATGGGCAATTATCATAACTGAAATATTCTGTGCACGAGGAACACCTGAATCACAGAATTACACTTCCACATAAGCTAATTTGTGTCATAGGAAGTTAGAAAAATAATACTGAAGTTTGGCAACAGAATACTTAATCTTGATTTCATATTTGCATCTCCTTTCCTGATGAACAATAACTCATTAGCTGAAACACAAACTTTGCACTTGGTTAGGAATGTAAGCTGTGTTTCATGCATGTAACATATGCATGTAAAATCTGTTACCAAGTCGTTACAACAAAGTCTCCTTGCATTTTCAGTTGCAAGCGTTGCCTTAAAAAAAAAAAAAACAACTTCAGCAAGCACTTGTTTTTTTTGCAGAGTACCTATAACACAATGAAAGTCAACCAATACACGTAGCTATATATGAAAATGACTCAGAGACACTGCAACAGATGTCAAACGTTCCTATATGAGTTTGAAGGCAAAGAAGATTGGTCAAATGATTTTGGGCAAGACAAGTAATGAAATGCTACAAAGCAAAAAAAAAAAAAAAAAGTTTATTCCAAGTAATCTCTGTATTTAAATCTGCTTAAAAAATAGACAAGAAATACTTCTATATGCAAAAGCATGACCACATTTTTAAGCTTGAGTCGTCTATATGTGCACTACACACAACTGTGTGCATACACAATTCTTTTCCAAACATTTGCTAGTTACAACTGTGAAGGCTTTCAGCTACTCTCCAATTCTTGTGCTTCAGCAAGAAGCTGAATAGACTGGCACTGTCAGTAGATTTATTCCAACATGATTATCTTTGCATTAACACCATAAAATTTCACGCAGCAAGAAAAAGCTGTATAAAACTTTTTTTTTGGTACCTGTAACGAACTTTGTTTTTTTAATGAAAATAGTTACTGCATATTGTTTACAGCTCGTTACTAAGCAAAGATATTAGTAGAGTCTATTTCCCCTTTATTACAACAATAGCTAAAGAGTTCTCATAAGACATCTCCCTCAATCCCATTAATTTCACAGTTTCCTCCACTGATCACTCACTGATTGCTGGTAAATGAGTTAGACAAATAGTTTTGAGTTCACAATGAAGACTTTATACAGGAATATTATGCTCTTAACATTAAAAAAAATCTATTTGGTACTTTGTTCTTGACAAGTAATGGGGACTGTGTGCTTCATATTCCTGATGATAGCAGCAAAAGCTGGCGAAGTAATGGCAATGAGAGACGTGCTTTGATAAAACACTTTAGCCACAGTCCTCTGTTGCCAACTCTCTCAAAATTCTCTTGTACCTTTTCGTACTATATGAGATAGTTGGGACACTGGACAGCGATTCACTTCAGTTTATAGACAGATTCCTCAGTTTCTTCATGTTCCTTCTTATAGTTCTACTATCTGACCTTAGTAAAGCAACAAGGAAATAAACCTTAGATGTCAGAATCTACTTTCTGTGCAGACAGAGAAAAGCTTTGAATATAAGAAAAATGAAAAGTATTTTCTTTCCGTGTGCACCTTATTCCTCACACAAATAGCATATCACGTATTTCAGTACGTGAATTTACAAAGCAAAGATACCATGGATAAATTATTTCAGTTCTATTTTTACAGTCTGCTTCTATGACCTTTTTTCTTCCTTAAAGTGCACAAAGAAAACACAATTCAGACAACAGCACAACAGTAATCACTAATAGTTAAGAGACTCCAGTGGGACAAGATTTTCATTTCTTTATTGCTTACCAGTTCAATAACCATTATGAAGGTGCTTCACCACCAGCAGATTTCTTGTCTGACACGAGGAAAATCCCTAAGATTGATTATTTTAGCTGAACATTTCTAGATTTTTTTTTATCTTATATCTATTTTCAGCAGCATTTCATACATCTAATCTCCCTACTCCAATGCTAAAATATCTTTATTTCTACATTATCTTAATGTATGATGCAATACTTTCAGTGAGCTCACTCACCAAACACTATAGACTCTGTAACATCATCACAGCAGTTCTGGCCAACCTCAACCACCACCACACACCTAGGCAAAATGGACGTACTGCATAAGACTTCAACGTGCTATTCTGCAGATAAAGCCTACAGTGGGGCTTAGGATTTCTGGGATGGCACAGAACAGCCTAATACTCCCTGTACCACATCAGGAGTTTCTGTCCAGTGCTAGAAACTGAGACAAGGAAAATACAAGAGCTAAAAAATCAGCCCATCTCATCCAGGAGTGGAATGGAACCGAACTGAATGGAATGGAATGGAATGGAATGGAATGGAATGGAATGGAATGGAATGGAATGGAATGGAATGGAATGGAATGGAATGGAATGGAATGGAATGGAATGGAATGGAATGGAATGGAATGGAATGGAATGGAATGGAATGGAATGGAATGGAATGGAATGGAATGGAATGGAATGGAATGGAATGGAATGGAATGGAATGGAATGGAATGGAATGGAATGGAATGGAATGGAATGGAATGGAATGGAATGGAATGGAATGGAATGGAATGGAATGGAATGGAATGGAATGGAATGGAATGGAATGGAATGGAATGGAATGGAATGGAATGGAATGGAATGGAATGGAATGGAATGGAATGGAATGGAATGGAATGGAATGGAATGGAATGGAATGGAATGGAATGGAATGGAATGGAATGGAATGGAATGGAATGGAATGGAATGGAATGGAATGGAATGGAATGGAATGGAATGGAATGGAATGGAATGGAATGGAATGGAATGGAATGGAATGGAATGGAATGGAATGGAATGGAATGGAATGGAATGGAATGGAATGGAATGGAATGGAATGGAATGGAATGGAATGGAATGGAATGGAAGAGCCATCACTATTGACTGGCCACCAGCCAGAGGTAGTCCGATTCACTGCAGTCCTTTGAGCTCTGCCTCTCAGCCAATTCATCACTCTGTGTAGCAGCAATCTGCTGAACTTACAGCTGGATAATTTGTCCACAAGGATGCCATGAAGAACAGTATCAAAGGCCTAATTAAAATCCAGAAATATTACATCCATTGCCACCTTCAGCCACCTTCCTTTTCATGGAAGGGTATCAGATTAGTAAGGCAGGACGTTCCCTTCATGAACTCATACTGACAGGTAATACCTGTGTTCTTTGAAGGCTTTTCTGTATCCCCCACAATAATCTTTTCCATAACTCTCCCAGGTGCTGATGTTAGATTAATAGGACTGTTAGACTGTAACATACAATTTCAAACCGTAGCAGGGTGAGGAAGTGGCAGAATTTCCCAATATATCAAACATACATAACATGGCTAACTGGAGAGGGAAATGAAAGACAGCAGGTCATACTGGAGGACAGTTTTAACAGTCAATGTGTAAACTAGCTATGCCAACATCAATAAACTGTTGGATCAAGCAGCACCCTACTTTTTACACAGCAGCTTTTTATGAAGGACAATTAAAGACCTGTGCCCAGAGCACAGAAATGCTGCCGCAGACCAGCATCTGGAATTAGCACCAGAATGAAAAATAAAGCACAGCTGAAGCTATCTTAATTTATGTCAAGGCTGAGCAGCACTGACACAGATCAGAGCAATGAACCGTCAGTGCAAAGCCACCTCCTTCCTGAATTCTCAGGTCTATCGAGAAGGACATTCTCCTCCTCTGTTTTTCTTGTCTTGTTTCTCAATTTCATATATCTATTTTTTTAGGAAGTTATTATTCTGGGAAAAAAAAAGTATATTAACCATTGTGTAAGCAATGCTGTCACATAAATATCTAATAAACATCTTGGTAGAGAAGTTTAATGTTGCATTCATTGGCTTTATAATGGTACAGACTTTAGCATTGTGTTTTTTAATTAAAAACAATCCAATGTAATTTGACAAAGCCCGTACATTCAGCTCTGCAAGGACAGCACTGTCCATTTAGGAAACAGACAATACTTAGTCAAAGGGTATCTTAAATTAATTCAGTGTCAAGAGAAGCAGTACACCAAAGTTACTACTGGAAAAAAAGCAAGAGATCAGCAATATATTCAAAATGCTAGCAGTCTTGGACTGCATTAACCATGATCTGCACTTAAATGAACAGACTACAATGTAATGTAGCAGGAGCAATACTGTGCCACAATCTCCCCTTCACAGTTTCAGCAACAGAGGGAGACTATGAAGCCTGAGGCTGGTTGCTATGCCCAGCGCTGCTAGCGATAAATTTGTCCTTTTTCAAGTTTGATTTCTATCTGCTATATTTCATTCAGTTTCCCAGTGAATGCCTTTTCAAGTTATAGCACACATCTGATCTTCCATGGGAGAATTTCAAAGCTCTTCTCACTGGATTTCTGTACCACAGCATTCTATTTTTTCTGTCCAAATACACCTTCAGCAAACACAGCCAGATTAGGTCAACGATACACGAGCATTCATTGCTTGAAGTAGCAGTCAGGAGATAAAAGTGTGTGCAAAACAGGGTACGACACAGATGACAGGATATATGATATTTGTATGATTTATCTGTATCAATATCACAAAGACACACACTTGAAAGTAAAAATATCTAAGCATACATGTAGGTTGCTCTGAAAGTAATGCTTCCTATTTGTTACCATGAGAACTGCAACAGTTACTAGGAGCACAATAACACTGATAGTGAAAACGTTCAGCTAGAAAACACTATTTTTCAACACAGTCGCCACCATGAGTTAATGTATTTTTGCTGGTAAGGAACAACCCTGCATGCCATCTGCCACATGGCAACAACATGGAACAGAACATTGGTGGAAAGATTCAGCCTGTGCTGCTGTACCACCATCATCTGCCGCTGTCGTCATGGGACAGCATAGTGATATCGGATGCATTACTTTCGGAGCAGCCCTATAACTACATAATTATCCCTAGTCTCTCACTGTTAATTTCAGCAGGTTCTACACCACTCAAAAACCTTACCAAATATGACTCTGGGCAAGACAATTCACTCACCACTTTTTGAACTTCCCAGCATTCACTCACAGCATGATGTACACCTTCCTAAGGTGACGGTTTTACATTCATTTAAAACGATACTTGCTTCTTAAGCTGACAAATTAGACTTTGTGCTGAGGCTTTGTGCGTCTTCCTAAGCCTAATCAAATTCATTTACATTTCTCTGACACAAATACTGAAAAGCAGCTTTCTGCAGAGCAGGCTTCTACTATCCATTATTTGTCCAAGGAACACTGAATTTGGTACAAAACACTCAATCTCGAGTACAACCTGCAGCAAATAAATACTGCATCTATCCATTTTGAACTTAACACAGGTAATTCCCACACTCTTCCTGGAGCTCCAAAATAAACAAAACCCTATCAGGACACAACGTTCACATTTATTATTTAGACTCTTAACACAACTTACAATTTTAAAATCATGTTCGCTAAAGGAAAAACACTTCTAAAATGGGTGAACGCTTGGCTGAAAGTTTAGGCTCAAAGAGTTAAAATTAATGGGGTTACATAAGGCCAGTCACTACTGGGGTTCCCCAGGGCTCCATTTTGCATCCAGCTTTCTTCAGTGTTTTTATGAAAGATTTGGTGCGGGACTCAAATGCACAACTAAGTAATTTTGCAGATGATACTAAATTAGGAGGAACTGTTGACTCTCTGAAGAGTGGAGATGTCTTCCAGAGAGATTTTGACAGATTAGAGAGCTGGACAGTCACCGACTGCATGGTGCTTAATACAACCAAGTGCCAAATTGTGCACCTGGGATGGAGCAACCCCGGATACATGTATGGAGTGGAGGATGAGAGTGGAGAGCAGCCCCATGGAAAGGGATCTGGGGGTTCTGGCTGACGGCAAGTTGAACATGAGCCAGCAGCGTGCCCTGGAGCCAAGGGGGCCAATGGTNCGGCCCTGCCGGAGCTCGAGGAGCAACTGGACAACGCTCTCAGAAATTCTGGGAATTTTGGGTAGTCTTGTGTGGCACCATGAGTTGGACTCTGTGATCCTCGTGGATTCCTTCCAATTCAGGATATTCTTTCACTCTGTGAAATCTTTAAGTACAGGAAGAAGGGTAAATTTGTTCACTGGGCAAAGATCTGTGTCTGGCTGCTTGTTCGTGTGAGGTCAAATTTCACAGCGCAACCATCAGTAAAGAATGAACTTCAAGTGAGAACTAAGTATATTTTTAATTGCATAACATTAAAATATGCAGTTGCATATGAAATTAGAAAGTGTATTTTTATTTCATTTTAGCAAAAAAATAACACAGATAGCATCTCCCTCCTTTTGAAAATCCTTGATGAAAATTTATGGACCATTATCCACACAGTCCAGACTTTGCTATACTCACACAATATCAACCATATTTCAAAAACTCAAGCACATTCTTAAAGTGTACTTGATGAAATAAATAAATCTCAAAACAGAGGTGATGGTCGAGATGCCCTCTGAACAACAACTAATTGAATCTGAGAAACTAGGAACTTGCACAGGCAAAACATTTATCACAGCAGAAATATTTGTCAAAGCAAAAAGTATTTCATATTTTGAGGATAAAATTCCACTTATAAGGGAATAGCTTTTATCATATTTGACCTGTACGTCTTGACCTATCTTACCAGAGAATAAAATAACTTCACACTGGAGAATTCAGCAGCGTGATCAGCTTCTTTCCTTGGACTTTCTATTACTGTACCAGGACTTTTAATATCAGTCAAAGCTCCACAGAAGCCCCAGAAACTCAAATACTGAGATAAGGCAACGTATCACAGAACAGTTAAGGCTGGAAGGGATCTCTGGTCCAACCCCTGCTCAAGCAGGGACACCCAGAGCAGGTTACCCAGGATCATGTCCAGGTGGCTTCTGGAGATCTCCAAGGAGGAGACCCCACAACCACTCTGGGCAATCCGTGCCAGTGCTCAGTCACCCACAGGCACAGAAGTCCTGATGTCCAGAGGGAACCTGCTGTGTGCCAACTTGTGCCGATTACATCTCGTCCTGGCTCTGGCACCACTGAAAAGAGCCTGGCTCCGTCCTCTTTGCACCCTCCCTTCAGGAACTTACAGATATTGGTAAGATCCCTCTGAGCCTTCTCTTCTCCAGGCTGAACAACCCCAAGTATTGACTTTATCTGTGACACTTTTAAGATTTTACCATGAAAAAGTGGGGTGCTAGCAGACCAGAAATCAAGTGAAGCTTAGCAATCTTGATTCCACTCCAGGGACCTCCGAGATCATGTTTTGACAGCTTGTCTCCAAAAAACCTGTAGCATGGATTTGGCAGAACCTAAGAATTTCCAAGAATACATGATCTTGAACTGTCAAAAAAGAAACATTTTGGAGAGTATGTTATTCTCTAAAGGATGAGCAAGAGCGTTCTTCTTAGATAAGACTGACAGAGAACTTGTAAAGAGAAAAAAGAAGTCTGTAAATGTAGATTTGTACGTGCTTTGAATAAAATATAAAGCACCCAACAGGAAACATTGCTCATGAAACAAAAGCAAGTACCTGACCTCAAGGCCCTTTGGTTCAGGATAGTCGCATTCAAAACGGATTACGTCAAAAATAAACGTAGCTGTGAGAGTTGTATCTAAAAAAGTTTAGTAAATATTGCTACTTGTTAAAGTCATATCACAACTTACACAACGAAACTCATCAGATGTCATCAACAAAGCAGTGTAATATCGCTTAGAATAGAGCATGTCTAACAGAAAACAAGTTACTTAGGCAATCAAAACTGGTATTTCATAGAATCACAGAATATCCTGAGTTGAGACTCACAAGGATCATGGAGTTAACTCCCGGCTCCACACAGAATCCCCTAAAAATCAAACCACATGTCTGAGTTTTCACATTTCATTAAAAATGTCTCCTCCTTTAGCTTATTTCAGATCTAGGTCCCATCAGCCCACTTGAAAGGTGTTTTCCCTCCAAGTGGACATAAAGATCAAGCCTGACCACACTTTAACTGGGATTTTTTAAAGTATCCAAGAAAATCAATTTCCAGGTTTTTTTCTCATTGGCAGAGCTTAGGTACTTATGCCTACGTTCTTCGGAAGGGCTTTGATAACTAAGGATGTTTCTCACCTATTAGAGGCTGGGGCCAAACCTCACTCTGAATAATTGTATCGCGTCCAAATTACTTATGCAGATTCACTTTCTTTTTCTGTTTAACAAGCTGTTTTAAAAAAAAAAGAAAAAAAAGAAGAAAAAAGAAAAGAGAAAGAAGAAAAAAGGAAAAAAAACAATCTACACAACTCTGGTATAATTTTAGCAGAAGCAATGACTGCTAAAAATAGATGCTATTTTGTTTTTTTTCCTTTCGACTTAAAGTCTAAAAACTGCAACTAGCAGCTCAGTACAATTTTTTTCAGCTTTTCTGCTAAGTGCTTATTTTTATACTGATATTTACTGCAGTCTTAATACTTCACCCAAATTTAGCAAGAAGACATAAATTAATTCCATAAAGACAAGTGAAGTATGCTTTTAATTTCCTGAAAATTCTCTTCTGTAGTTATGTTCCAAAATGATGCTACAGCCTTTCACAAAATCACTAGCATAAGGATTTTAAACATAATGGAATTGACAGAAACTGAAGAAAGCCAAAGCATGTCAATTCTAAAAAGCTAAGTCTATCCAGTTGTTCAAGATGTAATTAACCTTTCCTGTATTTTATCTACAGATATAATTTAATGTTGTTCTTACTGAAAATACTGTTAGAAGCATTTCCTTACTAGGTCAGACATCTGAACACAAACACAATTATCAAAACATGACCTATTTCTGAAGAGCAAAAAGTAGAACACATTTTAAATAAGATTACAGCATTAAACTTGGACAGAAAAAAGAACAAAGTGGGAAATTGGAAATATTGTTCCCTAGCTACACAGCGTTCTGCAGTTGCAAATAATCACTATAAAATTGTTTTCCCTCTAACCACCTCACAACATTCTGGCTGTTGCTGGGCAGGAAAACTATCACAATTTTTTTCAATGTACTAATTCATTGTGAGTAATCTAATGCAAATACAACAGCCCGCTAGTTCCACTAAAATTAGGTTCTGCAAGGCCAGACAACTTCTTCAGAAGAAGAAAAGAAGAACTGAGAACCTCTCACTTGCTTCAAAATTAATGTTCACTTCTATCCATAAGGCCATCAGATAACATCACACCATATCTAATCTAATCTCCAGGTTTATAAAATTCACTTTTTTTATATTCCCGACCACTTCCTAGCGGAATGAACAACATTTTAAATTCTTCTATAAAAACCTTTCAGAAAAATATCAGTTCAATCCAATAATACATGTACGTAGGTTGCTCCAAAAGTAATGACTCCATTTTTATTTCCAGGGAAACTGCAACAGTAACGAAGAGCACAACAATGCTACTTGACAGAACAAATTCTCAGCGACAAAACATTAGTTTCCAACACAGTCACCACCACCAGCTATGCACTTCCACCAGCAATGAACAAGAGCTGCATGCCACTCTCCTAAAACCTGCACCAGCAGCGGTGACCACTGACCCCCAGCTGCTGGGATGCTGCTGCTGCTAGGAACACGCTGCCCACGCAGCCCATCTGCCACCAGCCTGAACTGATGGCAGTCAGAAAGCACCAAGCCCGGGCTCTGGGCTGGCTGTGGGAGGACAGCCCAGCCACGACTGGCAACGTGCTCCACGCCCTGCAAACTGGTACGGGGCCTGGCGTTATCATGGTGCAAGGGAAAGGCTGGCTGCTGCTCTGGCCCGGCTCTGCACGCTCGGCCCTTCAGCTCAGTCAGCACCGTGATGCTGCGGGCAGAGCTGATGGTGTGCCTGGATCCCAGGCAATGCAGAAGGATCAGCCCTTCCTTCTCTATCCCAACAGACAGTGCACATCACTTTACCCACTGAGGGTTGTGTCTTACACCTTTTCTTCCACGGGGCATTCACACGTCACCACTCCACTGACTGTGGTTTTGACTCTGGCTCGTAGTGGTGACACTGTGCCTCTCACCAGCAATGATGCCATCCAGGAAACTGTCACCTCCAGCCTCACATCGGTTCAATAGGTCCTGACAACCTTGAATATGGCGTTCTTTCTGTTCCCATGTCAGCATTAATGGGACCACCTGGCACAAACTTTGCAATATTCCAACGTTGCAACCATTGTTTCCAATGCACTGAAGCCAATACTCAGCTTCATACACAGTTCCCTGGCCATAATCTGCCAACAGGTGCATGTGAGCTGACTGAGACGCTCTTCATTTCGTGGTGTGACAGCTGTGCTTGGCTGTCCAGAACATGGCTTGTCCTTCGTGTTGCTGTTGCCTCTGCTGAAACGCACCCTCCCTGTGCTCCCAGCCCCTGGCTGGGCTCCACCAGCGTTCAGCAGCGTCGATGAATGTCAGTGGGTGCTGTTGTTGCTGCAGGGAGGAATTCAGTGCCCCCCTCGGCTCCCCCCGCACTCCCCTGTCAGACGCCATGGGGTCCGAGTGCCCCTCTGCTGCCATCTGTCACACGGCCACAGCGTGGGACGGGAGCTGGGGGGGAAGGGTCAGCCTCTGCTGCCGGGCCGCCAACATCCGCCTCTGGAGCCGTGGGGCAGCAGCACAGCACAGGAGGAATGGCTTTCAGAGCAGCCCTTTAAGCGTGCAGTGGGAATATGCAAAAAGGCTGAAAAGCCTACATACACCGTATGTATGTATCAACACACACAACCTGAAAACTGAAAAATAACGTTAGAAGTGGTATCTCAATATTCTCTAAAACCGAACAACAAATTGCCATTAGCTTAGTTGTAAAACTACAAACTGGAAGATGGCCAGATATAATGCAGCCATTATAAAAACTCCTACTGATCGTCTCATTAGGTATTTTAAAGCAGAAATGGAGAAAGGCAGGATGAGGGAGAGAAGGGAAGGAGTGGGGGAAAGTCTAAGAATCCTTCACACAACCTATAAAAGTGTTATAACATCTCCCAAGTGTTACGTTCAAATTCTTTCCCTTTTCCCACCTGCAGCTTGTCTATTTGATTTTACTATAGTTCCTCACAAACCTTCCTATCCAGTTATTTCAGTGACCTATGTTCTCAAACATTAAACCTATTTACTCACAATTTCATGCCTCTTTCTTGAGAAAAAGATGATAAAGATCAATGAGTGAGAACACTCCTAAGCAGTACTTCTGGTTTCCCACACTTCAATAAATTCACTGCTAGCACAGTGATCCACTGTAAAACTTTCAGATAACACCGAAAATCTGCTTACATACTAAATATTTAAAACACTCCTACAAGAACCTTAACTCAGGTGAGGATGATTTTTTTCTTTTCAACTTTGTCTTTGTCTATTCAACTCTGAAGCAAAACAAAACATCAAAACTCCACTTGTATTTCCAGTCATTCAGTGAAAAATGGCTAATTCAAGTACTTCCTCAGGTTTCAGGAGTTTTCTCACCAAAAAAAAGCCCAAAAAACAAAAAACCACCACCAAACCTGATTCCCTGATTGCCCCAATTTAGCGCAGCTCAGAAAGTATTTTCAGTAACTTCAGCCCAAGAAAGGATTAAGAGTTATTACTTAGAGCTAAGAAATCCTCCTCAAAATCTTACAAAGCAACTAAATGGAACAACTTGTTGCCTCTTGCTTTGCATTCCAGTGAGAGGGCAAGCCCCATCATGAAATACAGTACCTGCTGCAGCAAATTAATGATCTATTCATTTCTAGATATTTTACAGATTTTTTTTTTAAAAAAAAACAAGCCTTGAGGACCTACTTCAGTTCAAAGACAAGATAATAATTAAACGATGCAAATACCTCCATGATGTACCAAGTTAAAGACTGACTCTTCAGCAGCCTGTCATTTACCTGCAAAAACATAGGGGTTTCCACCCAGTATCTTCTGCACGTAGACCCTTACTCTGAGAACAACACACTCACTGTGCTGTTTTTGCTGTGTTGTTTTTTCTCCCTCTATCTCATATTTAATGGAGATAAGTTTGAATTTAGTTTTAAAAAGGAAAATGCTTCACAGACATTCTTTTTGCATCAGAAAATCTCAAAAATTCAAGGGACTTATATAAATTATATAAATTATATACCTATAATTATATAAACTATTAATTTTATTTTAATTTTATTTTAATTATACAACTTGCTTATATAAATGAAATGTATAAGATAATTGCTTCAAACATCACATACTTGATTTCTCTTTCTGATATTACATTGGCAAGGCCCTTTTCAAAAACAGTTCTATTAAAACTGATCAGTACGGCTGTAGAAATGCAATGATTTGATGGTGAATCCATAGTGTTCACAAGGAAATTGCTACCATTAAAAATTGGTACAAATCCATTAGAAGTAAAATTCCAAATTATTAGCAGGTTTTACTGCACCAGAACAAATGCATATTAACAGGAAGAGCAGTTCCAAGGAAAACACTGGATTGATATTTGATGAAGACAGTGACCTAACAAGAAAGGATGAGGAAAATGCGAAGGCATTTACTGCCTTTTTTGCGTCAGTATTTAGTATCATTGACGTGCGGTAGTCCAGCCCTCTGAGTTGGTGGAGCATGTCTGGGAGAGCAGTGACCTTCCATTTGTGGTCACTGAAATTCTAAAGGAACAGCTCTATCAGCTGAAAGTCCTCACGTCCAGGGGGCCTGATGGGTTGTACCCCACAGTACGGAGGGAGTTAGCAGAAGCTGTGACAGGGCCCCTCTCAACAGTTTACCAAAGGTCATGGGAGGCTGGGGAGATCCCTGCTGATTTGAAGCTAGCCAACATTATACCCAGCTACAAAAAGGGCACGAGAGAAGGCACATAAAACTACAGACCTGTTTGTTAACCTCAGTCCCTGAGTAACTTACGGAGAAGATCATCCTAAGGAATACTGAAAGGCATGTGACGAACACAGCTATTATCAGGCACAGAAAATACGGGTTCGTTATGGGATAGTCCTGCCTTAGTGATCAGATCACCTTCCATGACAAGGTCGCCTGCTGGGTGGATGAAGGGAAGGTGGTGGATGTAATCTTGCTGGATTTTACTAAGGGCTGTGACATTGTCTCTCCAAGCAACCTTCTGGACACGTTGTCCAGCTGCAGGTTCCTGCTACACTGGTGATGAACTGCCTCAGCTGCAGAGGTCAACAGGCTGCGAACGGGGCTACATCTGTGCTGGTCACTAGTGGGGCTCCCCAGGGACAAATTCCAGTGGCCGTTCTGTTCAACATCTTTATCAACGATTTGAATGCTGGAGCGGAATGCATGCTCAGCAAGTTGGCTGACTGGAGATGCCGACGGACAAAAGGCCTTACAGAGGGATCTAGACACACTGAGCATCGAGCAATCAGCAGTGGCATGGAATTCAACACAGGTGAATGCTGGCTTCTGCACTGAGATGCAGTAATTAAAGACTGTGTTAACTAAACCAAACAGAAGAATGCAATAATAAAAATAAATTCCAAAGCACTTGGAGGTCACAGAACAATCCACACTTTATGAAAACAGCAGGGCAACTAACCTCTGTTTCAGATGAGATTCAGCTTTTTTCCTAGCATTCTAGAAAGTTTAGTCCAACTCTTTTAGGCATATTTTAAAAGAAGTAATGCACCGTGATTCGTACTTATCTCAACAATAAAAACATTTGTGGATATCTTATCTTTCAAGTGTTAATCAAGCATGTTTATGTCATTCCTTTGATCTCATCTTTTCAGTTTATAGTTGAAAAACATTGTTCAAAGGACAGATTACATACCCATTTCATTAATAGTTGCTCTTGCTTTTGAGACAAAAGAACCAACTTCACTTGAATGCATTTTTGCTCTTTCTTTAAGGTCAGCACCTGCAAGTGACATTTCACACACATGTTAGCAAACTATAGGCAGTACTGTACATTTGTTTTCAGAAGTGAAATAAGGCTGTGTGCAAAAAAAAATTAAAATAAATAAATCTACTTTGAGACACGAACAGTTCACATTGGTCACATTCATTTTCCACAGATTGCAAGGAAAACATAGAATCTTGTCATAAGAAAAAAGTCAAATTACCCAGCAGATTTTCACCAAATATATTCTTCCCAGTGGCATTTCTTCTTCTCAAATTAATGAGCAATAAAACCTAGGTTAATATTTCATCTGACGTGTGATTATATTTTCTCAGCTGTGTCACAAAGTCTGATAATTATGTGATTTTCATCCTGTGTTCTTGTTGTTACTCTTTTACTGGTACATCATAAAGCACCTAGGATGCACATTTTTACAGTAACAGACAATATTTATCTAAATAAAAACTTTTACATTGAGCCAAGAACAATTTCTCAGCTAAAGAAGGCATATATAACCAGCACACAAAAAAACAGTTTTATGTTTCTCTACCCTAAGAATCAGAATACTATCCACTCAGGAAAATGTATCAGACTTCAGTTAAAATTGTAACTCTGACTTCACACCAATCCTACCTTCCTCTGTTTATCTTTCTGGACCTAACTCGAGCTAGCCACACATCACCCTCTCCATCACAGTTTTAGATTTTACAACAACACCCTAACCCACTTTTCTTCATTTTGCAAAATCACTGTCCCAACCTGAACCTTTTCAACAAACATCCAGATGTAATTTCGTGGTGACAGGCCCAATAAAGAAGTTCAAGATCTGTATGATAGCAAAGCATCTCATTTCACCCTTGTTCTCCTTGTATGCATGTCCATATAAACACAATGAAGCACACATCTGCATGTTTCCCAATAAAGTATCATTTAAAATATCGTCAGACACCTTTCCAAAAGCTTCCAAGGAACTGTCTGATAGGCCACAACTGAAGACAGAGTGACCTGCCAGCTGAGCAACCGGTGCACACCTCAAATCACTGCGCTCAAGCGTGCACTGCAGCAGAACTGCCAAAACTCTGTACCTCAGTAACTCACAGTGCAAAAGAAATCCTGACAGGAACCTCAAAAGCAATCAAAATTTGCATTCATAAATCTGGACAGACATTTCGATCATATAAAGCTGCAAACAACTTTCACAAACGCATTTATATACAGAGCTCTGTAACTGAAAGGATCTTTACAAAACTCAACGACAGTACCTGCTTTAAAGCTACTGATATAACAAGTGCACAAATGAAATCACTGCTCTCACAGCAGTTAATGCCAAATTTGCTCCTACAGCTCTGCCTGCACAACAACAAGATGCTGATACATGGAAATCCTGCTCACTTACCATGCTGTTGAAAACTAAATTTCAAAAGAAAAGCTGTACACCTAAAAATACCTAGTACTGCTGGTAACAAAACCTAATGCTACAATAAAACTAAGGCAATTCTTAAGTTTTGAGTTCTTCAAACTCACTAAGAAAATAGATTCAAATCCTCCACCATAAAAAACAGGGAAAAAAAAATTCTAAAACAAAGACACAGCCTGTGGGCTTTGACCTGCATGTAGAATACACACTTCTTTGAAGGTACTTAGAGAAATCTATTAGGTCTTCAATAACAACTTTCATACAAATTGTTTAAAATGTAGCAGTTTCATCAATTAAAAATAAATGAAAAATTGCAAAAAGAATTTCTAGTACAATAGTTGATTTTAGTTCCTTAAACAATTTCTGTAATTTTACATTTCCTTTTTTTTTTTTTTTTTTTTTNTCGACGCTGCTGAACGCTGATGGAGCCCAGCCAGGGGCTGGGAGCACAGGGAGGGTGCTGGGGCCTTTCTGCAGGGGGACAGGGACGTGAAAGTCCAGCCATGTTCCAGACAGCCACACAGATTTTTATGAGCGTGGCATGCAGGCTCTTGTCCATGGATGGAGAAAATGCACAGCTGATGGTGGTGACTAAGTTAAAAAACAGCGTTTCATAGCTGAGAATCTGCTCTATCAAATAGTGTTATTGTGCCCTTTGTGTCTTTTTTAGTTTCCATGGAATTAAATAGGAAGCATTACTTTCGGAGCGACCTACACAGCACTCCAAAGCAGAAGCTGAAGTTTTTTTCAGGGAAGACTTTAAGGCAGCAACCATTCACTTCACTCCAGCAGTTCACAGGAAATGGAACTGCTGCCGACCTAATACTTCTGTTCCTGCTGTAAGATTAAACCACTCATCAAAGAATCCTTGAAGAATTCCTTGATCTACACAGCAAAGAACGATTCACATTTCTTCAAAATTCATTCTTCAGCCATAAGTAGGAAAGGTCAAGTTTCTGAAGACAGCCATGAAGAAGAGCACGAGTTCAACAAGAGGCTTCTGCTCTCAGCTGCTGAAATCAAAGACCCTTCCTGTCATCCCAAGTTGAGCACTTCAAAGCACCTGCAAACAACATGCCGAAGTCCTGAGAGTAACACAGGAGCTAAAATTTTCAAAACACAAAAAATTCTCTCAGAGCGAACCCCTGCAGCTCCCGCAGGGATCACAGCTGAACCAGTGGGTACGTTGGTCCACCTGCTCCCCCACACCCGTTCCCGACAGCCTTCAGGGCTGTGCCGCGGGTCTGCATCCACACCAACGCAGGGCTCTCCAAGCCCTTCTGCCCAAGGGTGCAGGAAGGAGGCATCCTGAGTTACAGGTGAGCTAAAGCAAACGAGGCACCGCAGATCTGAGAGCACGCTGCAATTATGTCCCCGCATCCATCTGCTTAGCGTGAACCATTGTCTTCTCCCTGTTCCACCTTACAGCATCTTGACCCTTTGTCCCACAAATTGAATTCTATCCACTCAGAAGCAGAGCTAAAGCTAGAGATAGGACAAGGGGTAATGGCTATAAACTGGAAGAGATTTAGACTGGATATAAGGAGGAAATTCTTCCCTGTGAGGGTGGTGAGACACTGGCACAGGTTGCCCAGAGAAGCTGTGGATGCCCCCTCCCTGGCAGTGTTCAAGGCCAGGCTGGATGGGGCTGTGGGCAGCCTGGTCTGGTGGGAGGGGTCCTTGCCCATGGCAGGGGGGTTGGAACAAGATGGTCTCTAAGGTCCCTTCCCACCTGAACCATTCTGTGATTCTAGTCAAAACTAACTGTGATATTCGGGGTTGTGCTCGCTCACCATTTCTCACTTATCTGCTCCCAATATTTCACAAACTCCCTTTTAAAGTCTATGCAGTGCCTTCTTCAGATCGCTAGGAGTTATGTGTACAGGCCAAAAGAGATGTCTAACAAAGAGTAAAGCCAGCAGCTTCCTCCTACAGCTTCATCAGGTTTACAGCAGCACAGAAACTCTACTTGAATTAACCTAACTCAACAAAATATCGCATCTGAATTGATGAAACAAACTGATGGGAGACCACTTTCCTGCAGGTTTCTAATAAGCAGTTCTTCTTGCAAAGCAGCAGTCCAAACAGCATTCCTCTGAAGCTCTGCTGAGCAGTAAGGATGCACACAACTGTGAGACGCAGACCAGTCCCTAACACTGCACACGCTGTCGTGCTGCTTTGAACACCACCTCCACCTCCTCCGAGCTCTGTCAGCCTGAAGGGAATTCGCTGATTTTAACCCATCGCTCTTCCATTTTTCCTCAAAAATTGGGAGAACGTGGAAATGTTGTTTTCTTCTTGTTGTTTTATTCCTTATCATAAGAGCAAAAACTCTGATGCAATTAATCTTCTGCTTTTTTTTTTTTTTAAATGACCTGTTCACTTGATGACTGTTGTACATCACTCTGGAGAGCTCCTGCAGCATGTGTTTGACTTGCACTTCACAATGACTCCACAGAGAACATTTATTTGGAAGCCAGTGGGAGTCCAGAAGACAGGCACATGGCTGCTGCTCACTAGAGTGCTCCCACCCACACTTCTACACGGCCATGTAACTTCAAGAACACACCAAAAGAAACCACGTTTACAGCCTTTACTCTGACTCCTCTTGCCATATCTGGATATTTTCACACACTTTCTGAACAGAATTTATACACTGTTGAAAAGCTAAGTGTTGTTTTCAAAAAATCTGTTCAAAATCTTTGTATAAACCTCACTTTCCAAATACCACACTTAAATAACCAGAAATTTTCTTGTACAGTACTGTTCTACAATGTGCTTTAACGCATACTTCCATAACACGACGCAAAAGCAGTAAACTAAAATAGGCACAAGAATTAACAGTTTACATATCATACTTAAATTTTTAGCCATATGCAATAAATATTTGCATTAAAAATTACATCTTTTACACATGAAAATTAAACAGCGAGGTCATTCAACCGAGTGTCAGAAGGTGCCCACGGTGCCCTTCTCTGAGCAGAGGAAAGGAAGTGACTCACGGCGAGCGTCTCAGGTGGAACGAAGTATTCAGCTCTTACTCTAGCACTGCTATTTTGAGTTTGCCCTTCAACCTGGCAAAATGCAAATGGGCCAGTCCTGTTTGCACACCAATAAGGAAGTGACTTCCAAGAGCTTCAGAAGATGACCTGCTGCATGCTTTGGCCAGTTCCTCTGTATCTTGAAGGCAAGAACCACGAAAGCAGGAACACAGAAAACTGCACAACCACCCACTGCACCCACCTGTCATACAGTTAATAACCCCATGAACAGTTTAAGAAGGAATTTATGAAGGGGACTCAGTATGCTTTCAAGTAGGATAACAAAACATCCACTGCTTCAGCAATTAAGATGTTAATAATTGCTGCGTACCCACAGCTTATTGCCACACCAAGTAATTACACAGCCTGTGAATGAATTCTCCTCTTTCCCCACACAGAAAAATAAGATACTGAACTAAAATACTGGGGCAAAGGGCCAACTTTTGCAAACATTACTGTTCATCTTATAACTACTAAAAAAAGTACACATGTAGAGGGAGATGCGTGCAGCTCCTAGAGAAATCAGTGCAGAAAGCCCAGGTTCAGCTGAGACCGGTGGCAGACTGGTGCAGCACCAGTCCTCTTCCAGCCGCCTTGGTACTCCAGCAACCTTTCAAAGACGGCAGACGGTGACTCTCTAGTGCACCAGCTCTTCCAGCACTCTCAGACGCGTCCCGCCAGGTCCTGCACGTGTGTGTGTCCAGCTGGCAGGTGGGTCTCACCTCAGCCCTCCCCTACCACGGGTGATTCCGTATTTATATCGCTGCTGCTCCTCAGCACAGAGACCTGTGAACAGAGCTCTCCCACGCAGAGCAAAGCCAAGAGGACCTGCAGTACTTCATCCTCCTCCGTCATTCCCAAGTAAGCTGCCAGGCCCATTCAACATCTTCCTTAACTTCTGCTTGCTACCAAGATACCCATAGATTTTCTTGTAGTTGTTGACACTTTTTGCTAGTTTGAGCTCCAGCTGAGCGTACTCCTTCCTAAATACATTTCCGCACACCTGAGCAGTATTTCTGTTCTACTTTTTGGGAGTCTGTTCTCTCTTCCAAGGGTAAAATGAATGAAGAAATCCTCAAAAAATATAAGATAATCAAGACATCAAAAGACAGGAAAATAGTTTTGTTTTTAAAAAATTTAAAAAATTTAAAATTTTAATTTTAATTTTGGGGTATGAGAGAGCTGAAAATTAAGGACAAAGAGAAAAAATATTACTGAAATATGTACTGAACAAAGAACTGTGATGGATTTGCATCTATAGATTAGCTCCTTTTAAAAACACTACTGAAAAGGAAGATTGTACTCATAAAGCAGTTCATCTTATTCTCTTTTTAGAAATATTTTAAACTTTGAATCAAACAAACACAAGTAGCAGGAAAATTTAAAATTAAAAGATTATTTCCTCAAATACGAATATCTGAGAGAACAACAACATGCTGGCAAGAGATGAGTTCTGCACAAGCATTTTTATTTGTTTTCTTACTCCTCAAGGAAAGATGCAAGGCTGAGATTGAGATTAACTTTGGCTGTGCTACAGGGTGCATCAAAACTTCTGAGCGAGGAAGGAATCCAGCAACATTTACTCTCCACTCCAAAGTCCACTCCACTCCAAAAAATTTACTCTTCCATCCAAAGTCTCGTATTTCCTAACACTTAAGCTCTTCCCCGATGTTTTTTAATTTGAAATTAAACAAAGATGATTATCACCCTTATGTAGCTAGCAGGCTAGTAACTATGACTCGGATCTTTACCTTTTAATGCACTTCAGAATGTGTTTCATAAACTTTGTAAAATAGCACTTTAGCACTTCTATCAAACAAGTTACTTTGAAAAGAAAAAACCACAAAGTACAGAGGTCTGTAACATACCACAAAACACTAAGCAAGTATCTAACTTTTTTTGATGTGAAAGCAAAAGAAGAAACTACAAAGGCTATACACATTCAAAACTGCAGTTCAAGACTCAGACGCAGAAAATGATTAGAAAGTAAGTACACGACACAAATCTGAAATGATCTGAAATCAGTGAAAGTGCACACACGGTCAGTAAGAAGAAATTTTAATACGCTATGAATAAGGAATAAAAAAGTTGAAATGTGTACACTTACACTGAGACCTAGCCCAAAGAGCTGACTAACGTACAGCATGCTAACAGAGACCTAAAGACAGGCTGCGGAGCACCAAGAGCTACGGGCAGCCTCTGGGTAACAGCACAGGCCCTGGCACTGGGCCGATCTGCTTGATCTGGCTTTCAGTGCTGCCGCTTTGTTACACAAACATATCATTTTAATTAATTAACTTAATTAATTTTCTATTAAATAACTATTTCACTTTAAGAAAACAGTTCACGAGACATGGCTATCACAATGTTTCAGAACAGCAGACTTCAGAATTCACCTGTTATAACTTAACAGTAACTATTTTTTCTCATAATTGCTCGTTTTATTGTCAACAGTCGACACGAACCACCTTGCAAGACAGCACAACTTTCTGCACGCTCCACCAGGAAAAAGCAAAAAGCGCATTTAAATGCAACTTCAACTAAAAGCAAAGCATGTTCTGAACTTCTAAACAATGAGGATTTCTAAATTTCTGAATTTCTAAACAATATGAGAGGGATGCTGGCTGCAGCTACTGTAGTGCAGAGAAAAGCAGTGTGGTATGTACCATACTACGCTTTCTATACAAGCCGTTATTTAAAGGAACAAGAAGATTTATTTTTGACAAGGATCTTTACTTCTGAGGTTCTGTAAACGTAGATATATCAATTTTAAGTCAAAATTGGTATTGACATTCTTCTGTATACGACTTGCTGTCAAATGCTGTTGCAGGCATGACTTGGCTATCTCCACTTCTCTGTGTGCAGATTTCTGTGTAACAGAAAAGTTCCTGAATCCTCAAACTGAAGAACAAAATTTTTACAGCTCCTGCAGGTCTGAGCCTCGGGCAGGGTGTCAGCCCTGCACAGGCTCTGCTGTAAGATGGCAGTCGTTAGATCCACCACTACAGAATACCTCAGATTTTGCAATAGTTGACACCAAAATCAGCATATTGAAAAGCACTAGCTTGCTAAGTAAATGGCGCAAGTGGGATTCTTTACATCAGACAATATACATTCCTTGTAAGCTTTTGAAGCTCAAGCTTTTTTAAGGGCCAAGACACTAATTCAGAGAGATTTCCTCTTCAAATCCAGGAGCGTTGAACATACACTCCCATTTGCTTTATACGCAGAAGTTCTACGATCCCTTTTACACACAAATGCAAACCAGGTACGGGTTAAAGCCAGCTCGTTCTTTCTTCATCCTGTCTTTCCAGCTCTCCTTTAGAAGGACCCAACATATTCCTCCCGTTAACACTTGTGTCATAAAAAAGGCAGCTTATACTTCACACTTCTCTCCTGATTCATCTTCAGCAGAAGAGGGGACAACAAGGAGTCAATTACAAGGATCCTCTCATCTCCGGAGAACAAAACACCATTTTTCCCGAACACCAACCAAATTTTATGACACTTTCCTTACCCAACAACTGCCTCAGTGACTCCCTAGGCCACTAGTATTCTCTTCTGGAGCCGAAGCACCGCGTAACTACCACAGCAGGGTCACCTGCAGTTTCCTCCATAACACACACGAGAGACAAGTGCAAGTGGAAAGGTACAACAGTACGACCGCTGCCTGTTTCCAAACAGCAACTGAAGACAACATTAACTTGGATTCTGTGCTATGCCCCTCTCACAGCAAGGCCTGCTGTCAGGCCCAGCAGAGGACAGACACGGTGGCTGCAGCATCCTCCACTCCCAGACAGACATAATCAGTAGAGAAGAGCCAGGAGGAGACAGTAAGAGGTGGCAAAGAAGGCTGACTAGTAAATTGTTAGAAACCACAGACCTCTAGAATGATCAAGTCGCGGCAAAACAGCCGTTCAGCTGTTTAAACGCTGCAAGAGAAAATGCTTACATCTCACATAATGGTGATGATAAACACGAGCATTTAAGGAAAAGCAATGACTTTCGCAATTATTATTCAGAACAGAGCTTTCCTTAAAGAATAAAAAGGAGTGGAAAAATGTGGGGAGAGAGGGAGAGGGACCTCCTACACCACCTGTGTTTCTGACTTACTTCCACACTAAGTATTACAGAAGTACTTCTTCAACCCACTCATTCTGTTAGTCTGAAAACTCAACTTCCTCAAACTAGTTTTCATTTTCATATGAAGACTTCTCTTAGAGAACTTCTATATCATGCTTAGAACACAATGTGCCCTTGTTTTCTAACAGAACAGAAGTCTTACACAAAATATTATGGTATAAACTAAAAACCATGAAAGCTGATTTTTCTCCCCCACTACTTAAGTCCCAAATAACTGCACAATCATTAACCGTGGTTTTTATTCATTCTACACCTTCCATATGAAAACCCTTCAAAGAGTTCAGCGCAGTTCTTGAGTTTTAAGCTAAGAACTAGAAGTAATTTACCCAATACACGAAGGATGTGCATTTTGTCAGGACTACTGACAGAGCAGTGTCAGTGCAGCACAGCACGTCCCCCATGACACACGCAACATCTCTGTTGTGAGTCCACCAGTATCTCACCCACACAATGACAGGTGACACGCTGCTTTCTACGTAATAAGCAGGCATTCCTAAAATTTGCTAGGGTCACAACGTCTCAAATTTCTTACCTTTAAATGGATAGTGATATTCAGATTGAACATTCTTCATTACTAATGGCAAGCCTTTCCATTCAAGGAAATATGAACACACTCAAAGTTTTAAGCAACTTTCTGTTTTTCCCACTTTGATTTCTAGTAAATCAAGTAATTAGAAAAGTAGTGATCTTTCATTCCATTATTACAGATGACTGAGTGAAATCTTTTGCATATACCATATGCATGACCACTGGACATATTTTTTTTCAGATGTTAAAAGGAACTGATACTGCTGGGTTTATCTGTTTTGATTAGTAATCATTACAAAAAACAGTTAAATAACAGCACACCCAGTTTTATGATCTTTAAGTAGAAAAGGAGGAAGTGTGTTAAGTGGTAAAAAAGAGAAAGTCAGAATCCCTTCTAAAGAAATCCTGAAGCCTGTATTCAGGCATAAATCCCATCACAGACACAAGGAGCTCTTCCAGAGAAAAACCACAATCTGAACTATTTTATCATCTACATGTAGACGAGTGAGGGCTTTTCTTCTTTTACATCAGAAATATTCCCTTCCATCCCATCTCCTGATCTGAAATGCATCAAGCAGTATCTCCTCAGCTACCTGTTTGTTTTTTTTTTTTAATTATCAATATTAGTCATACTGGATGTCAGCTGGAAACTTCCAGCAGGTCAAGACTGAGTGACGCTGGATTCTGTGCTTCTATACAGCACATGATACTTTCAGTGGAACATTTAAACAAGCATATAGATGACACATGTCGTGTATGAGAACAAACACACTGAAAAGAATACCTGTACCAATCAATGAGTATGATTTGTTGCCTCTCAACTACAAGATGATCTGCATACAGCAGATAACATACAAACTTGATGAAAGATTAGAAATAATGACATTAGAAAGATTAGATGAGGTGGCTACAGAGCTCGAGTTTAACCTTTTCAATTTACAGCAGGTGAAAAATGCAAGGTCATTTGCAGAAAAATCAAAACAGAAGAAGAAAAGACTTCAAGGTTAAAGATTAGGAGCTCAGCTCTGGCCACGTCAGGCCTCTTCAAAAAGGCAACATCCTGACCACCACCCTGCCTCCACTTTGCTCCTCCACACACAAAAAAATGCATTAAAATGGCTAGCATTCCAGCACAAACATCTCTGGCTCACACTAACTCTGGGCCAGCACTCAAGGCCAAAGTCTTGCCATTCCACACAGGACTGGGAGGATGTAAGGAGCAGTAAGCATTTAAGCCATGAGCAGGAACATCTCTTAATTATGCTTTGTTCACACAGGAGCCAGACAGGAAAGCAGCAGCTGCAACTCTCCTTCCCATGAGCACCATGATAAGCTGCTCACAATCAGCACCTCCCCTTATCCCCACTGTCCCCAAAAGCGCTGGACTGACACAGAGAAATAAATGAAAATGCTTGCAAACAACAAGATTTCCCATCCACCGAATCCATTTTCAGCACCAACGCTGCAAACTCCATTCAATTTTCTAAGGACTTGTTATTTTGGAATGCTTCAGAGATATTTGATCTGTTCTATTTTTAAAAGATCATCCAATAGGCTTGTCAGCAACTTTCTTTCTTCCTGTGTGCTAAGAGGATGGAGATCTAGCACTGGAACATTACCTGCCATCTGGAGAGACTTAAGAAATTACATGGATTGGTGGTGTTTGAATCCAGAGCTCAATCACTCAAAAACCATGTCCGTCCACACACTCACCAAGTCCCAGCTGGGGAAAGGAACTCCACAGAGAAATGTCAGAATATCAGCAGAAGACTACGTTAGACGCTAAATTTCTTCTATTCGACAAAGCTCCAATGCTTCACTATTTACATAAACCAAACTGACATTTAATTGGAAAAAAAAGCTGAGGGACACCGTAAACGACGACATTTTTATCATGAAATAGCTGTTCAGGGGCTGTATTTTGCCTACAACAGGCACAATCTAATGAAGAGTCACACCATTTATTTATCTTTTAATTTCTTTCAGTGTAAGAGAACAAGAGTTGCAATATCTTTTATTGCTTGATCTGCATATATAGAAGCACATACATACTTCTATTTAGTAAAATACACATAGGAGACCAGCTCTTAAACGGGAAAAAAGTGGAAATTTTACAAGGAGAAAACGAGAACTTCTACACTTTCATACTACCTGTGGTACTTCTAACATTTTGAAGCTCACAAAACAGATAGCAAACTACCTAGGAGATTCATACCACTGTCATTATAGCCAAGTATCCAACTTCTTCTGCATCACTGCATGAACACACTACACCTAAGACTGCATAAACAACTGTAAGCTATAGGCAGGTGGATGCAGTTATTTTGTTCTCCTCTAGCTTTTAAGAGTTACATACCCAATTCAGATGCTGCTAAAAAGTATCTTTTTTTTTTTTTTTTTAATTGCAGCAGACCTACAACAAAGGTGTCCTCAAGGGAAAGCACTTAACAGCGGCAGGAAAAGAAAAGAGCAAGTAAAAGTTTTAAAGAATTATTAGAAGATTCTCTTCATATTTATGGCAATTAGCACACAAGCAGTTCCACTCTGTGCTATTCTCAGTTATTTATAGAAGGAAGTAGATATGAAACTAGCTGTTATAAATTGTCTTCAAAAGAAAATGCCACAGATTCAGACATGTCTAAATGCCTCTGCTACACGACCATTTTCTTTCTTTCAAAACGAAGTGGAAAGTAATTCTGTACCATGCAATAACTGTTTCTGCCGATGTTGCACACGTATATTCCATTTCCAGCACACGTTACCACCACGCATATGAAATCAGATTATTTTTGCCAGCAGGTTTTCCAGCTATGGATGTAAAAGGCAACACAAGCTTCGCTCCCACTCCCATACGGAAACCAGTTGCCAGTGGCACCTAGCATCTGAGGAAAGGGTTGGTTAGGCTGCACAGTGAGCTGTGCAAACACAGCCCAGAGAACGGTGAAGCAGCCTTTCTCCAGCAAGTCAAGATGTGAAGTGCACACAGATGTGACATGGGTATTTCAAAGGGATTTAGTATTTCAGCTTGGCTTACTTACAGAGATCTGGACCTTAGAAACTGCAGTGTTAAGTCAAATGTTCAGAGGTATATAATATAACTTAAAAGAGAAAAAACTAAGTTTCTCACTTAAGCACAAATGCATTTACCAGTGACGTCCAGGTCAGCAGAAGTCCTGTCAAAAGGACACTTTTATCAGTTTAATACCAACAGGGCTAATCAGTAATCTGTACCTTTCTGTGAAGTAATCTTTACCTGCTTTGAACTACTGTATATGGAACACAGGTGACAGAGTACACCTGATGACAAAAAACTGGACCTAAATGCACCATCTTGCAAAACTGACTGAAACTGCCTCGCAAAAACTCTCCCCAACCCTTGCAAGCCAGTTTGCAGCTTTTGAGAGGATCTCAGAGTACATGACAGACATAGAATTTACACATAATAATGACTTCTGACTGCTTTCTTACAACCCAGATTTAAAGGTGATGAAAAGAGTGAGAACTACATGAACAAAATGAGCTATGCTGCATCACAATCATGACAAAAATTGGTTTAGTATTATGCCAGAGCTCAAACAAAACTGCTCAGCACTCCTAGTGGCCTGCTATCAATACCAAATCACTAACTATTTGACACTATTAAAAGATAGGATTCTATCTAATAAAGTCTTCTGTGTTTTCTGTAGAATAAACAAAATTCAATTTCAAAATATGCAGAACTGTCTTGGGAATCTAGAACAGATTACATCAACAAGAAGTCTGAAAAGATAGGAGGAGTTTCAAAAGAGTCTTAATGCAGGCTGGAATACTAACCCTGCTTTTAAGACATTTGAAAAAAGAAATGAAACATCTTTCCTCTTATGTTTTGAGAATTTTTTCTTTATCATAGAATTATAGAATGGTTCAGGTTGGAAGGGACCTTAGAGACCATCTTGTTCCAACCCCCCTGCCATGGGCAAGGACCCCTCCCACCAGACCAGGCTGCCCACAGCCCCATCCAGCCTGGCCTTGAACACTGCCAGGGAGGGGGCATCCACAGCTTCTCTGGGCAACCTGTGCCAGTGTCTCACCACCCTCACAGGGAAGAATTTCCTCCTTATATCCAGTCTAAATCCACCCTCTTCCAGTTTAGAACCATTCCCCCTTGTCCTGTCACTACCTGTCCTTGTCAAAAGCCCCTCCCCAGCTTTCCTGTAGGCCCCTTCAGGTCCTGGCAGGCTGCTATCAGGTCCCCCCGCAGCCTTCTCTCCTCCAGGCTGAACAGCCCCAGCTCTCTCAGCCTGTCCTCGTAGGGGAGGTGCTCCAGCCCTCTGAGCATCCTCGTGGCCTCCTCTGGACCCGCTCCAACAGCTCCACATCCTTCTTGTGCTGGGGGCCCCAGACCTGGACACAAGACTCCAGGTGAGGTCTCACAGAGCAGAGCAGAGGGGCAGAATCCTCTCCCTCGCCCTGCTGGCCACGCTGCTCTGGATGCAGCCCAGGATCCCGTTGGCCTTCTGGGCTGCAGGCGCACACTGCCAGCTCATGCTGAGTTTCTCACCAACACACACCCCCAGATCCTTCTCCTCAGGGCTGCTCTCAAGAGAACTCTCTAATCCTAAGAGTTGAAGTGAAAGACCTGAAGGAAAAGACCTCTGAGATCCTCAAGCCCAATTATCACTCTGTCCCACCAAGTCCCATGGCCACAGCACGTCCCTTAGTCATGGGGCATCCAGCCGCATCACATGCGGCATCAACACAGGCTCGGAAGACACGCTGTGGCTGGCAGATTTCTTTGTCTGATAGGAGCAGTACTGCTGCTTAGGGAGGCAATGATGTGACACTCTGCAGCTCCCTTTTTCAGTGTCTGCAGATGTGCTCCCCACAGACTAAACCAGCCTTTGGTTGTATTGCTCCTCTGCTAGTCCCTGTCGTGCAGGCGCAGAACAGTCGAGTGACAAGTTCATCTCAGCCAAGCCTCTTCTCACCTCCCATTGATTCCTGTTCACTTCTGTCCCATCTGGTGCCCCATACAATTCTGTAACTTACGAATATATCTCAAACAGATTACATAATACCTAATGACCTAAGGCAATGCAATTCCAGGTTCCAGTAAAAATCAGTAGCTAACAAAAGGAAAAGCAGTGAGAATACATAACCTCCTAAGGCATCTCTCATAGCTTGGCTACACTGAAGGCTATGAAGGACAGGATGTACAGAAAGAACCTTTTTCCCAAAACCTCCGTTTCTACCTGAACAATGCTAAAAATACTTCTAGATTAAAACAGGTAACCAGCATCAGCTCCAGTACTGAGCTCTTAGTTAAGAACTCATGTGAGAATGAGTTCTCATTCTTATCTCATGAGAACTCATGAGTCATGTTAAGAACATGACTGTGCTCTTGTCTTAGTTGCTAACAGCTCTCACAGTGCCTGGTATGAAGCTGTGTTTTGGTCCCAGAAGAAAAAACTGACAACACCCAGCAGTGCTGAACAGAGCCAAGGACATTTTCAGTTCCTCAGTGAAGCAGTTGGGGGGCACAAGGAGCTGGGAACTGGGAGGGGACAGGACCAGGGCAGCTGGCCCAAACTGACCCAAGAGCTATTCCATCCCACATCACATCATGGGATTTTACAGAAGGGCAGTGAGCCAAGGGAGGGGCTGCTGGCTGGGTATCAGTTGGTGGGCCCTTGCTTTGTGTATCACCTACTGTTTATTATATATATATACGCATACTGTTATTTCTTTTATTTTCTCTGCTGTCTCAGTAAACAGCTGTTATCCCAACCCACGAGTTGTACTGTATTTTTCCCTTAATTCTCTCCCCCATCCCACTCGGGAAGGAGAAGGGTGAGCAAACAACTGTGTGGGACTGAGCTATCTGCTGGGTCAAACCACAACAGCTCTGAAGATGGAATGGAAGAAAACAACAACCCTCTAGGGCCACAAAACCTGTCGGACCAAACTTCAAGTGATTTCAAATATCCCACCAGCAAAGTCAAAGAGCAGTATGGTAGCATCATACTAATGCTAGTATTCACTACATACGTGACTTTCTTGGAGCTATCCCAACCAGTGACTCAAGATCTCATTGCAACTGCCAAGTGAAAGCACGGTTTTGTTCTGTGACTGGCTAGCAGGTAAGCCCCCACCCACTTGCTTGCTCGCCACCAGCAGAATGGTGGAAAGAACTGGAAAGAAAATCAAGAAAAAAAGATCATGGGTCAAGAAAATGACAGTTTTGTAACTAACTAAAGGTGGGGAAAAAAAAAAAAAGAGGTGCAAAAGCAACCACTCATCATTAGCAGACTAACGCCCAGACAGTGCTCAAGTGAAGTCTGTTTCGGATATACTTCTTCCCACTCTCACTGCTGAGCATGACATCACACAACATGAAACATCCCCTTGGTCAGCTGGTGCCAGTTGTCCCCTCCCAGCCTTTTCCAAACCCCCAGCCTTCTTGTTGGATGAGGAACAGGGGGAGCAGTGTGAGAAGCTGAAACAACCTAACACTGCGTAAGCACTGTTCAGCAACAGCTAGAACCCCAGTGTATCACCAACACTGTTCTGGTCACCATTATAAAACACAGCACCATAAGGGCTGTAAAAATAATTCCATCACAACTAAGTTACATACAAGTTTACGAGACATGACTGCTAGTACTCAAAGTACTTGTTATCAAGTCAAACACAGGTGAGACGATCCGAACCCTCAAAATAACTAAGGAGAGCTAGAGACGGCAGATAGATAACGCACAAGGTTATCAGAGGACCCGCCTGAACTACCCTGTGACTTCAAACAGCCCAGACTCCAGTGAAAACTGCACAGATAGCACGTCAGCTTTGGACATGGAATCAAGTTAGCTAACACCAATACACCTGTTGGAATCCACAAAGCACATAGATGACAAATTATGCCATAAAGACTTTCCTGAATGGAACATTCCCAAGCATGCCAAGGAGACTTTGCTCTCTTCCACAGAAACAAAGGCTGTTCAGAAAACAGCATTCTCTCCACTTGTCTGTCCTAGCAAAGCGAAGACTTCAACAGCACTGAATCTTGCATTTCTTAGGCTGTGATACACACAGATAGCAGAACTGGTCTGGTGGTGGTGATAAAAGCTTTTAGTTAAGACACGTCATTTTTAGCAAAGTCAAGTTCATCTGAACATCAATAAATTGCACATAGAAGTAATCACTGCTTCCACACAGAGGAAAATAGAAATTTCTTACATGGCATAGAGTGTGGTCCAAGGCAACAGGGACAGCTATCTAATTACTAGTATCTCTGACACAGAACTGAACAGAAAAGTGATTCATGCAAGAGTGTATTTGAAGCTCAAGACGGATTCCTAGCAGTCTTAAGGAACAGTACCACAATTAGCATAGTCTGAAAGCCAAGCCCACTGCAATAAACATATAAAATTCAGTGGGTCACCTACGTAAGTGACCAAGAAAAATAGGTTCTGTGTAAATGTGATAGAAAATATTTATAAAACCAAAACTGAATGCACTGCATTTGCAGTATACATAGTATACATACATATATATATACATAGTATAAAGCACTGAAGATCTATTTCTACAATATGCAAGCTCACATAACCCACTCATATTACCAAGGACAACTTGGTTCAAACCTTAGAGAAATATACCAACAGAAACGACAAATACAGAGCAAAACTATTTCTGATTATTTTCTAAATACTGAAATAAGAATTTGGACTCAGTTTATATCTAGAAAGTAGAGTCTCTTTCTAAGAGTCAAAAACAACCATCTATCTAAAGGCATCTACTGCAAAACACAGCTTCCCCAATATAAAATGTTTTGCATCTTTTTGCATTTTAGTTTATTCTAGCAGAAAACACTCTAGAAAAAACTTCATTATACTGAAATTCATTATAGTACTTCAAAGTTTGCATGCACATTTCACTATTCCAGGTATTCGATAGTGCATTTCAATGCTTCACAATCACCTTGACGAGATGTCACTTGCATCTAAATTCTGTGACACACCCGAAGATATTTCTCCACAGCTTCTTTTTCTGCCAACTTTACACAATAAGTCTCTAAAAATTTTTGTTCAGGACACTTGTCTATTATTTCTCTAGCCATCCAGAAGATCTTGAGCATTGTGTCAGTTTCAAACATCTCACAAAACTGAAGAAGTTCTCCATCTGTTCAGGATCTATTTGTTTACTTGCAACCTATATTGTTATATTTATTTTTATTAATGAAATTACACTGAGTTATCTAGCTATGAAAAAATGGTAACTCTGAAGTAGGCATTGCACTTTCTGTAAATAAAAGCACGCTGCAGTACAGAAGATAGACCCCACTTCCAAAGTTTCCACTCAACCTAGCATAAATCAGACGTAAGATGGGAACTCACAAAGGCTAGGTGTAGCCTTCAGATGTTAACTTCCCTAGGTTTTCTGTACATCTGCTAGAAAAAGAAGATACCCTGGAGAAGGACTCCAACACCCACACACCGAACTCAAGTACAAATTTACCTTTTCAGCACTACATTTAAGCTTTGTGACTACTCCACAACATATTAACAGTGTATTTTGAACCTAGCATTTGAATATTTGTCACCCGCTACTTCTTTAACTAAAGAACTAATCAGATTCCACCAACACTTTGTCTAGAATTTAATACTTAAAGGCAGCTTTCACAGAAAAAAAAAAAACAGTAATTGTGTCTATTTTTCTAGCAGATTAGAAGTCTAAGTTACTGCTTTAAATTACTTACAGAGAATAAATAAAAAATAAGCATTTTTTTTTATCAGCAGTTGAAACTTACCACAAGCTCACTATGTTCTTCAATAGCCAACGTTAAATTGCGTAACTCTGCTTGTATACTTTCCAGAACGCACAGACCTGTTGAACAACACCATACATAGCCCCTTGTCGCTCAGAATTTGTTCTGAAGATATAAATCCATCCTGTGAATAACCCAGTACTTAAATAACAGAAGCTGTTCGTAGTTCCGTGTGATTGTATTACAGAGACAAACTTCAGGTAAGTGCTCTGTCTTACACCAGCAAAGCAGCGGTCACCAAGCTTGATCGTTCCAACTAAGTCAGCGCCCACACAAACATCAATTCTGCTTGGAAAGTCCATACCCTCCAGAATCACCACAAGCAGAGAGTCAACTCAGACAAATCTGGTTTTTAAGTATATTTTAAGTAGTAGCATGGATCTCACGTCCAAGATGAACGCAATTCTAATAGGGAGGAAAGTGAAGACCATTTATGCTAGTAAGGTTGATCAGCCACTTACATTTCCATTTCTGATTCATGTCAGTCACACTTAAGAAGGAATGGTCAAACACTCTGCACCATTAGCTTTAAAAGGCAAATCTCAAAGTTACATCAATTAAATAAAAATAATGCTAAAGAAATGACTCTTCAGATAGCTTTCATAACTTGTCTTTCCATAATATGATCTTAAATTCGTTATTTACCAGCTTTGTGCTCACAAATTATGATGAGCTATGGTCTGCAGCTCATTCAAGACCAAAAAAGGAAGAAAAATTGCAAGGAAACATCCTCAACTGGCATCCTACAGCTGAATAAAACAAATTACCATAAACAGTTGGGTTTTGTTTTTGTTTTTGTTTTTTTAAAGAAAGTGGAAGTTTTATACCATGGTAATATTAGCAATGTAGAAAGCTGTTTCTACTTCCACTACAATCTTTGAAAAACTTCAATTTAGAAGAAAAGTATGCTCTGGGTGAAAATAATGTCAATTCAAATAGTCTTCCATGAGTGACAAAATCGAGTCTCTCTTACAGAGAAAATGTTTTTATAAATTGATCCTTGCACTGAAAGAAAAAACTGAATTCAAGTTCTCACTAAAGAATGTAAAAACCAGGGGAGACAGATATTTCATAAGGTGTTTAGAACACACATCATAGGAAGAGACAGACATCGGAGTGGATGCTCCAGACAAGCCTGAGGAAAATAATGCTGCATCTTATGCAAGACACGGAATAAAGAAACAAACAGCTTCAGATTCAGCTGCTTCTCCTGCAGGTAATCCACTTAGCTTCTGTACTACCGGTCCCTACTCACTCAACTGGAGACGAAGCCTCCTTTCTGCTTTCATTTAGAACCTTTTTCAAACAAGTTTTATATAACCAGTTCCTTGAGAATATAAGGTATTATTTTTCAAAAATCCACAATAAGTAGTGGGTCAGCTTGCCTGTCTGTCAAGTGCCCGCCAAGCAATTCTCTCACTCCCACTCATCAACAGGAAAGGGGGAGAAAATAAGATGGAAAAGTTTGTGGTCAAGACCGAGACAGAAAGACTGTTCATCAGTTAACCATCACAGGCAAAACAGACTCAGCTTGGGGAAGAGTAATTTAAATCACTGCCAATTAATAACAAAGCAGGACAGCTGTCTCAGTCAGCTATATCTAAGGGTGCCACGTTTCCATACGACTTGCTTTGCAAGGCCAAGAGCTGTGCTTCAGGCAGAGGCATGGGTTATGATTCCAGCCACCAAGTGGCTGATTCCACCATCGTAGGCAGATGGTGCTTGCCATGGTGGGTTTGTGGGAGCGTGATGTTATCAACCTGCCAGCCCTCCCCATATCTATATTTCAGCTAGCATCAACCATACCAAAGAGGCTTGCCTCTGTGCTGCCAGCCGTTCTGCTTCCATTGCTCTAACCACCTCCATATTGTTTATTATACAGTGGAGCCTCTGCAGCACGTGTTACCTCCTTCTTTGGCAATACTCCAAAAACTTTCCCTTCAGACTAGTCCACGATCACTTCCAAAATTCCTGGACAACTGGGGTTTCCTATTCTAATAGAATATAGAAAATAGAGCTCATGGTGTGATCAGCACAACCCACAACTCCAGGTTGCATCAGCTTCATGATGTATGGAGGGGACTCTCTCCTTTAACACCCAGCCCAGCACAGGCAGTCAGGGTGCCAGAAGTAGTGGTGCTTCAGTACCAATCACTTCTGATGAAGCAGTTCAAACCACTTCATAAGCTGCCAATATCTCTTTCTCACTTGGAGTGTAGTGGGCCTCGGACCCTCAGTATCCCCGACTCCAAAACCCTCGGGGTTGACCTCGAGCCTCTCCTGNTGACCTCGAGCCTCTCCTGGTGCTTTCTG